>JAAOMT010000295.1:260602-615319 GCA_016748015.1 Geosiphon pyriformis
TCCAGACCTGAATAGAAAACGTTTCTCTTGACAGAATTCTATTTCTTTTACATTTCTTTTATTTTTTTTCTTTTATTTTCTTATTATAATCATTAAAGTAGCCTACAGACAAGATTCCTGTAGAAAAGTTGACTTTTACAGCAAAATAACTACACATTTTTAGTGAGCTTTCAGACAAGCAATTCCTGGGAAAAAGTTGACATTTACTACAATGTAACTACACAAAGCAACTGACATGGAATTGGCCATTCTACTTATAAGCCCAGCAGTTCAAATTATCTTCTATAATTTGAAGATAAATTTAGTTATTGGAGGTTCAAACACTTTCCATAGTCATAAATTAATAGCATTACAATAAACATACAAGAGCTAAGAAGAGACCAAAAAACCTCTGGTAACATTTGGTGCTCTTCTACAGAAATAACACAGCAACAACAACTTCAAAAGTGGTGACTCAAACAGATTCAAGAACTCTAGAGTATTATCAGTCAATCTATACCCACTACAAGCAGAGATTTAACATCCCAGACAGAATTGAAAACAAAGTTTTCTTACACAGAACTAAAGCTAAAAAACAATGGAGTGAAAAATTTGAAAATAAATGAGATGAACTATTTTTTATCTATGAAGTTCTAGGCAATGGATCATACAAACTAAGACTTGATGACAAAATCTTAGCAAAAGTTGCACATGGAGATCGTTTGAAACACTATAATTCCAAAAACATCCTGAACCATTAATTCCACAAATTGGTACATATTTCCCTTTAATCAATCCTGAAGATATTTCCCGAAATTTAAAACCAATAGTTGTCATTGAATAACCTCCCAACTTGAACACTTAACTTAAATTTATTATTATAGTTATTTCCTTATAATTTAGAAACAATCTCACAAAAACAAAGCAAAAATAACATAAAAACCCATACACCAAAAATAATTTTCTTTTATTTTCAAATTTCTTATAATAACTATTCCTCAAAACATTCAACAATTATCCCAAAAACTAATGTTAGCTTTAAAAACAATACCCGAATTATCCATTACTGTTACTGAAAACCACATTAATTATATCCAAACAGAAATAGTTACAAATTTAGCCCTAAATTCACGAAAATATCACCTATATAAAAAGAACACAAGAAGTTATTCTGGAATTTATCTGCCAGAACTTTTAAAGTTTGCTTTAAGAGAAAACTTAATGCTCACTTTTATTAGTATTCCACCAAATGCTACTATTCAACAAAAACTTCAACTGTGTCTTAATGAAGAAAACTACAACTATACTCTAATATATAGATATTTCTACATTGAAAAAACACTTTATGAACAAAAATGGGAGCTTACAGCAGCAAATCTCACAAAAGAAGCTATTTGGAAACAACTCCACAACAAATTCAAGATAACAGCTGGACCTACAAACAATCATTATAAACTAAGAGCTGCTCTTAGACTTTATGACCTATTCTACACCTGTGAAAACGACCTACAAAACCCAATTTTACAGCCTTTGAAGATTCAATACATTGGAAAGCTCACAGAACTGAAATTTCAACAATTTTTAGACCAAATTTCTTCAATAATTTTGGATTATTATCTGGAAATTACAAACAGTACTTGGATTTTGACAGTGCTTAGTCTTGAGAAGGAGGTTATGTTATCAGACAAAATTAGAAATATTGTTTAGCATGAAATTACTCTTATAAATCTTATCATTAATTAACATATATTATCATTTCAAATTATCATTTATTATATTAGCAAAATGTCCGAAATTATCATTTAATTAATAACTCAATTTGTACATAACACAAATGTAACCTAAGTGCGATGATCAATCATACAATACCCTGAAATATGTAACATTCAAAAGTTCGCTGAAATTTGTAGAAATTTGCCAAAATAATTGATAGTTCACCAAAATATCTAATAGTTCACAGAAATAACTTGTAATTCACCAAAATGTATCTTTAGTTCAGCGAAATTGTAGAAAAGAGCAAAGTTCAAGTTTATAGAATAGTGTTATGACAAGTTGTATAAAAGAAAAGCTTTTCTCTTTGAAAAAATGTATCTTACTTTAGATTTATCACTTAGAACCATTTCTACATACACAAAAAGAAATAAATATCAAATAAATTGAAAAACCAAATTCTTTAATTATTGCACTTGAAAAATCCCCAAAATCCAACTAACGTTTTGAAATTGATTAGCTACCAATTTCAGTAAACTGTTAGTGACTCCAGACCTGGATAGAAAACGTTTTTCTTGACAGAATTCTATTTTTTTTACATTTCTTTTATTTTTTTTCTTTTATTTTCTTATTATAATCATTAAGGTAGCCTACAGACAAGATTCCTGTAGAAGAGTTGACTTTTACAGCAAAGTAACTACACATTTTTAGTGAGCTTTCAAACAAGCAATTCCTGGGAAAAAGTTGACATTTACTACAATATAACTACACAAAGCAACTGGCATGGAATTGGTCATTCCACTTATAAGCCCAGCAGTTCAAATTATCTCCTATAATTTGAAGATAAATTCAGTTATTGGAGGTTCAAACACTTTCCATAGTCATGAATTAATAGCATTACAATAAACATACAAGAGCTAAGAAGAAACCAAAAAACCTCCAGTAACAACATCAACTTTTTCCCAGGAATTGCTTGTCTGAAAGCTTACTAAAAAATGTGTAGTTATTTTGCTATGAAAATCAACTCTTTTACAGGAATTTCATCTGTAAGCTACCTTAATGATTATAATAAGAAAAAAAAACAAAATAAAAAAAATGTAAAAAAATAGAATTTTGTCAAGAAAAACGTTTTTTATTCAGGCCTAAAGTTACTAACAGATTATTGAAATTGGTAGCTAATCAATTTCAAAATATTAGTTGTGTTAAGAAAATTTCAAGTAAAATAATTAAGAATTTGGTTTTCAAATATTTAATTTTTATTTGAAATATGTAAAAAATAATTTGTTTTAATTAAGATATTTAAAGTAAAATACTATAGTAAGATATATTTTTTTGAAAAAAAAAGCTCTTCTTTTATACAATTTGTTATAGTACTAGTTTTTGAACTTGCACTTTTCTCTTTGCTCTAATTTCAGCAAACTAAAGATACATTTTGGTAAACTACAAGTTATTTCTACAAACTATTGATTATTTCGGCCAATTTCTGTTAATTTCGACGAATTTTTGAATATTAAATGGTTCAGGGTATTATGTAATTTAATTATCTTAATTTCTATGATACAAATCAGATTATTAATTAAATAATAATATTGGATAATTTGATTAAATAATAAGTAATAATTGAAATGATAATAATATATACTAATTAATAATAAAAATTATGAAGGTAATTTCATGCTAATTAATAGCTAAAATTCTACTGGTAACAACAGCAATTCAAATATGGATTTGATAATTCAGATATTCAAAATCAGAAGGCTGTTGTTTAAAGATTGTTAAATATAAAAGCTGATTGATATTATTGTTTTTTTTTAAAATTGTTTTTAAAATAAGGTTGATCAAAGAAATAAGTTATATAAGCCATATAAGTTTTAGCTAAAAGCTCATTCAAAAATCAGTTCCAAAAGTTTTGGAATTGTTTATTAAATTGTTTTTCAATAAAAAAGCAAATTAAACAAAAAAGCAAAAAATTGAATACAATAAAATCTAGATTGTTTATGTTATATGTTACAAAGTATTTTTTTGATTGTTGTAACAAATATAAATAATCACTTATATAATAAAAAGCAAATAAAATTTGAAAATTTTTTAAAAAGCACTATTTTTATATTACAGGTTAAAATAACAAACTAAAAAATAGCAAAAAAAAACAGAATTTTAAAATAATAAAATTAATCAAAGGGAATTTAACTTTAAGAAATAAATTGAATGAATATGAATTTAATATATAAGATCAGTTTCATAAAATATCTTAGTCACTAATCTTTTTAAAAGGTAACTAAAGAATTTAAAAATAGAGAAATAATCCATACTGTTAATAAATGATAATATACTAATATAATTTTATATTTTATGTTAGCAATCTTAAAATTCAATATCAAGTAACAAATGTATTCTTTAGTTATGTTTTATTTAATAATTTTTAAATATTATAATTATACAGATTAAAAAAAATAAGTAAATACCAATAAGTAATTTTTTATCTTAAAATATTTAGATATTTAAAGATAAAAAATAAGAAAATAAGTAATATAAAAAAAATTAAGATAATAATTGTTATTTTATTTATTTTTAATTATTAATACATATTTTTTTATAGTTAAGGACTTATTGTTTATATAGCTATTAATAATTAAATCATTAATCAGATCAATAATCAGATTAATAATCAAGTTAATAATAAAATCAATAATTAGGTTAATAATTATTATCTAAAAATAAAATGGCTAATTATATAATATTAGTGGCTAATATATATGATAACTAATAAAAACTATAGGTTTTAACTATAACAATATTTATGCAATTAATCAATTTTAAGCAATTTGTTTAATTTATAAAACATAAAAAAATGTTTTAAATAAAATAATTGCTTATTGCTGGTACAAAGTTGGTATTTTTTTAATTAATACAAATGACAACTTTCAGAATAAAACTACAAACTTAGAAACAACAACTAATTATAATCAAAAAATAGTATTAAAAAAGATTAAAAATTGTTATAAAAAGTTCAATTGTATATAGCTAAATTATACATACTTAGTAATTAAAAAATTGGTAAATTTATCTAAAAAAAACAATATAATTACTTTAGAACATTTAAATAATAATAAGATTACAAATTATATTATAAAAAATTATAAATAAAACATAATAGCTTTAATAAAAAACAAAAGATACAAAAAATAATAAGTATTAAGAATATATTAACTGCTATTACAAATCTTAAACAGTTTATAAAGCTTAAAAATAGCAAAAAATTTTATAATGTAGTTAGTAAACTTACTTATATTAAATTTATATTTTATAAAAAAATACAAATAATTCTTATAAGTTTCTTTAATATTACATAAACTATTTAAAAAATTTTATAAGAATATGCAAATAAATTTATTTTTAATAATATTATATCTATTTTTAATATATATACTTAAAATTAAAAAAACTTATAATCTGTAATAATTTATATTAATTTGTATTTATTAAGAATATGAGTTATTTTAAGTTTAATTGTAATCATAAATTATCTTAAAAATAATTTTTAAACATAAAAATTCATATAAAAAACTTAAATAGTAACAAAACAATAATATACATAAAAAAAATATTATTAATATAATTTAATAATTATTTAAGAACTTAAAATAATTTAATTCAGATTTAAAAATTATAATTAATAATTTCAAAATAATATATATAAAACATTAAAAAATCCAAAATAAAAAAACATAGTTTTAATTTATATATAAATAATTTCAAAAATAATAACAAGTTTATTAACAAAACTATTAAAAAATTAAAAATATTATTGAACAATAGATTAATAAAAAAACATATTAAAATTATTATTAATTATATTTAAAAACCTAAAAACAAAATTTTTGATTAATTATTATTACTATTAACTTAAAAAACAGTTAAATATATAATATTATACTTTAATTAAAATAATTAAAAAAACTATTATATCATAATTTAAAAACTTCGCAAAAAAACTGAAAACTGCCACAAAATATTATAATGTATTTAATCAACTTATAATTTCAAAAATTTTAATAACATATTAATAATATAGTATTAAATTATTAAAAATAAATATTTTAATAATATATTATTAATTTTAAATATTAAATACAACTTATTTAATATCTAATTTTTGTGATTAAATATAAATAATAAACAATTATAATTAAAACTTGAAAAATTAATATTAATATAATTTTATAATTTAAATAAAAACAATAAAAACTTAAATATTTACTTTATTTTTTTGTTATATTATTAAATATATATATATATATTTTGAATTTTTTGAATAATTACAATAAAAACAAAAATATTTAAATAAATTTATATTTTTTATATTAATATTTTTATTAATAAAACTTATTTCAATTTTTTTATTATTTACTATTTGAATAATAATATTATATTATTAACAAAAAAACTAAAAAAAAAACTTTTTATTAAATAAATTAAAAGCAAAAAACATTTTGGTAATGTAAAAAAATTTGTTAATTTGTTAATAAAGTTTGTCTATTAATATTAAAAAAAGTTATATTATAGTTAAAAATACTGTTTTATTTAAAAATACATGTTATTTTGTTAAAAACTTTATAATTTTGTAAATTGACTTATTGAAAAACCAAAATATGTTAATGTTTTTATGACTAAAAATTTGATTAAGTTTGCATTATTTTGGTCTAATATTTTGATAGCACTATTAAACTAAATTTATCAAGCATGTACATAAAGAAAAAAAGATTTTATAACCCTAATTATTCGAGTTTGCTTTGTTTAAAATGTAAGAATGTAGAAACTTCAAATTATTTGTTTTTTTGTTTCAAAATTAAGAATGGTATCTGAAAAATATGTTAAGGTTTAGGGTTCTAACTCTGCAATTCTGCAAACACTGGTTGAAGTATGAGGTGTTAAGAGTAGTTGCCAAGGTTTTGTCTTCAATGATTGGTTTTTTAAATCTCTGGATAGATTTGGACAGATTAATGTTGTCACTTGGAATATTGTTGATCTTGTATGTGGCACACAGGAATTTTATTTGACTGCCAAATTCTAAGCTTTGGGTAGAGTGCAAGAGAGGTATGATTAATGATGTTGCTTTTGTGGTCTGAAGTTAGAGGTTCGGTTTCTCTACTGGATGATATGCATTTCTGCGATGTCGGTTGCTCTGAATTTTGGTTTTCTCAAGAGTTTGGCCATGGTCTCGGATTTGTTCTTTGATATGTTGAGACCGTTTGGTCTCACGGGTGTAGCTGGCTCGGGTGGCTGATCACGTATGGTTAAGCTTATTTTTTCCTGGTTTACAATGTGGTTGGGTCACGCTCGTCAATGCATAATAATAAAAAATTATTTGAATATAATTTAAAATTTATCTTGTTTTAGTTAAAAACTACACTGAAGGCTAAATATAAACTTGCTTAACAACTTCGTCTCTGATCTTTAAGTTTTGTTCACAACAGTTCACGTATTAAAAATACGACCCATAGAAAATTTACGATAGATCAATTTACAGGTTCCTTTGATGATGCTTATAGGGCTTCTAGTCTCAAAAAAAACAATGAATATAACCTCATTCCACTTTTCATTAATTGGAGCTAAAGCCACACTCATTCAAGATGCTATTTAGCTCTGATCTTTTCAAAAACTGTTAGGACGTGAAACAGCATAGATCTTATCGTTGAAAACGGTAAACCCATAGTTGTATTCATGAAAAGTGACTAATATAGAACGTAAGAGGAAGTAACGGGTAAAAAAGTCGTAAATATTATGTCCAAGATATTTCGGGAAATTAATAGAAAGTTATCAGCACAAACCTGTCACTTTTTTAGGGATCAATTCTGGCTCTTCCCCTCCCTCTGAACTCTTCTCTCCAATAATAGTCTCACTAGCTGTGCCACCACTTTTGGAGTTTGTTCCTCTTTTATTATTCGGAGCTTCCATTTGTTTCTCTAAAAAGAGATTCACATTCTGGAACAGTTTCTGAGCAATGGTTGCATGGCGTAAAGTGATATTTTCGGTCGACTATCATGTTTATAAGAAATTAAGGAAAACCGGTACTTTTTTCTGTGATGAACCCAATCAAAAAGATAAGGCTTAAATATTCTATACGTCTACAAGAGACCCATCTTCCATGTTGACGGTGAATGAGGCAATATGTTTTGGGAGTTGTGATAAAGCTGTAAAGTATTCGTCATGGGAGGCCTAATTTTTCTCAAATTATAAGATCTTTGTCAGAAGAATGAAGAGGAATTGTGTGAATTCAAAGTAATTACCATCTTCGAGGATTCAATTGGAGAAAAGAATGGGTGAAAAGTCAAACAGTTCGTTTAATCTATAGCAATCGTTGGAATTTACACGTGACTCGTTAGTCTTATCGGAATCTGATAAATCAATAAAACGAATCTAGTAACGCGTCTAAAAGCTAACAATAAACGCGAAAAGCTTCCGTTTATATGCTAATATATATATATCATTAGGAAATAACCTTTAAGGGAAAATTCCGAATTTTCACTCCATAAATATCTTTTTTCAATTCACTTGCGGACCATGGAAAAGTACGGATTCCCACTATTACAATTGCAGGAAATTCAAAATATCCTTGCCGAAATGGGTCACCCCATGAACCAAGAAGATTTGACAACCAAGCTTAGTTCGACCCGACTTCAGCCTATATTTGAATTCTTTTTACAAACGTGCATGGGCTTAAGTAGAGACAACTATTTACCCACCCACTTGAATAACAAACAAATGTCTAACATGGTCGGATATCTTTTGTTGCCAATCCTTACTGATAAGCATATGTTCTTAATTTTTTAATATTTATGGATAGGAAACTCAAATGGAGACGGTTCATTTGTTGGGTTTTTTATATAAGTTGTATGAGTCACCGCTCCCTACATTTTGATTTGCGATTTGAGTATCTGGTTAAATGTCTAAATTAAAATTGACTTCAAATAGGAGAACTCTGGCACATTTAGCAGGAATCACAGATTTTACAATTCGTGATTACATCAAACCAGAGCCTGGGCGTATTCGAAAAGTTCTTAGTGGTGTGATCAACTTTGCGAAATTCAACCAGGACAGACAACATATATATGAAAAGTTAGATGATGAATCGGTATGTGTGGCCCATTTTAAATTAACTATAGAAAATTTTTGTTTTTAAGCCTCACCATTGCATTAAGCGCAGGCTCACTTGGAGGAAGAAAGGGAAACCTTAAGAAGGCAGCAAAATGAACTTTTGCAACACGTAAATGCTCTCAAGTAAGATATCATTCGACGTCTTAGGCTCTAGAGTATTTTCATATCTTATGATTAAAATGCGGTTTAGATTGCAACGAAAAGAGCAAGAACCTGAGATAAAGAGCTTAAAAGAAGCTAATGACACTTTAGGTATGGATTTGAGGGATTTAAAGAAGAAAAATAACCCTTTGGTCACCGAAATCGAAAATCTCAAGAAAAGAAAAGAGGATATCACTCTGAAAATTGTAATTAGAAATTTAAGCTTTTCTCCTTTAATCTTTTAGTCAAATGGATTTTCGGTATTTCGCACATGAATTATGATTTATCCTCTTTTCTTCTTCATAGTCAAATAATTCTTATGCTACTGTGAATTTACGTCAAGAGATACAGCAGCTTAAAATCCGTGTGGTTCCGCAGGACCCTGAAAAACTGAAATTGGTTTGCAAAAAAAGTTAATATAAGCACATGATTGGAAGGAAGAAAACCTAAATAAATTATAGTCTATTAATAGTCGATCGAGCAGTTGAATGATGCTCTAAGAAAAGAACAGGAAGCAGTGACATCTAATGAAAGAAAAATCAAGGAAATCAGACGAAAAATCGAAATCGGCAAAGCTTTACATGAGGTCGGTCCTTTTGGATTTATGTTCAAAATACACTAAATAGAATTTTGAGCCTAATATTTTTTAAAAAGAAAATAAAACCTTGTGTCAAAAGCATCGAGGAGGCAGAAAATGAAATCAATAAATGTGAAAACGAGGAACAGTGTGTTCGAGAACTCCGTCAAAGTCTAGAGTCGAAAGAACTTGAGCAATCAAATTTACAAGCCGATTTGGAGGTAAATCTTATGTATTTATTTGCCTTTAGTATTGATTTCATATTTTCTCAAGTGTGCATTTTTTTTAGAGGTTAAAAAAGATTGAAGGGAACCATCGTGAAAAGCTTGAACAAATTTTAGCGCAAGCGCAGATCAGGTCGGAAGAGTTGGAGAAACAATGGCTTCAGTCAGAAAATGCTTATAAAAAAATGAAGCAAGACGATAGTAAAAATGAGGAGCAGATCTTATCCGAACAAAAATATATAGAAGAGCTAGAACGCAAGGTATCATCAGGTCCTTTTATTTACAATCATATTATCCTTCACTTATATATCTACGAAAATAAGATGGCCTCGATGCGAGACATCATTGAAAAAAATCGCACAGAGATGACAACTCGATTCATTAACTTTAAGAACCTAGCCGAGGCTCGTCTCCAAGAACTACAACAAATAATGGAAGATCCAAAATATAGATTATAGAGGTGAAAATTTTTACCGGTAATATACAGTATTTTCTTTTTCTTTTTCTAGTACCACTTTGATTGACCTAAAAATTCGGGATAAACTGGCGTTTTAACAAGTATTGAGTGATTCAACTATATAACAGGTTTTTATTAAGCTCGAATCAGATTAGATGGATCGGATAAGATAAATTGCGCTTTCTCCATATCTAAATTGGGAAATTTTCCAAAAAGGAAGTTGATATTTTTTTATGGTCTAAATATGCCTTTGGAGTAATATAGACATTTCTGATATCACCCATTTAATCCGAGTTTGGAGCTTACTAAAAGATGAAAAGAGGCAGGGTTCAAATTCAAACTCGAGTTGTTTTTTTTTGACAAAGGGAGACTTCAAACTAAAAGAAACGGCTCCAATCAATTATCGTCATTTGAATATTTTAAAGCAAAAGCACAAGATATCAAAAGTTGAGATTTCGGCTTTTAACTATAAATTCCTTTTGATAGTATTTTTTTTTAAAGCAAGATTATCATATCAAGTTTCGTATTCGGCACCAATATTCACACTTCAAAGAATATTGGAAATTCATTATCTCGGTTTAGTAGAACAAATTTTAGCTTCGAAAAGTGTTACTTTGATGACAACTGGCTGGGCAAACAACTCTGTGCTGGCGTCCATGTGATGACAAGTGGGGTAACGCGAAAAGCCTAGTTTAGGAATTAAGAGAATCAAAATTTTGATATTCTTTGGCGGATAAGATTAAAGATGTGCTGGATATAAATGAAAAAATCTTTGGGGGAGATCATTAACATGATGATGACGCTCGAGTTTTTTCAATAAGATAAGATTGCCTTTCGAAGGGATGGTGAATGGTTTCTTACTGGTTATGAATAACGCCAACTCCAAATATATTCCTGGTGCCCAGAAATCAAGAAAATAGTTAGCTGCAAGGATTTGCATCAGACTGACGCAAAGTCAATCTTTAAATTAGAAGTTATTTTTGATTTATATAATTTTTCTTAGCGGGTAAGCCATCGTTTATCTTTTAACTTATTTGTACGCGTTATTGGATTTCGTGAAACCTTCTTTTCGAAGAAAAATATAAAAATTTCATCACTCCTGCATATATAAACTTTCTTGCCGTGAGACTCCAATTCTCAAGCTAATAAATTTTTAGAATTGTTAATATTACTTAAAAAGTGCTTGATCATTATTCAAAAGAGGTGGTGTTCTGGGTTATTAGCTGTAAAAGTAGAAGGTATAAGGGGATACTCTGGGCGTTTAAACCGTCGATTAGAGTCGCGTCTTTTTTCTTCCACCTGGTCGAAGTTCGTCTATTGTAGAATTGAAGCGTTAACTTTATTCAAAAAATCGCAAAATGGCTTGGTTTGTGGATTCAGATTATATCGGGGAAGTTGGCTTGAGTAATTTAAAATACTATAAATATTCTGCGACGGACAAGTCTCCGATTGCCAGATACATTCTGAAACCATACTGGACCTGGGCAGTACACCTTTTCCCTTTATGGATGGCGTAAGTTTGAAGATTTATCATTTGATATTGTGTGTTTTGGAAACTTGTAAAATTGGTTTACGTTCTTATGTATAGACCCAACTTGATCACATTGTGTGGCTTGGGATTCATTATCGTTAATTTAATCTGCGTGGCCATTTGGATTCCGGATCTGGTTGGTCCAGGTCCATCGTGGTTGTATTTTAGGTGGGTTTTCCATTAATTTGTCAACACAAAATCTATTGGGTTTGAAAATGTTTATAACCCCTTTCTGGAATTTGTATAGTTTTGCTGCGGGTCTCTGGCTCTATTCAACATTTGACAACGTAGATGGAGGTCAAGCAAGACGAACTGGCACATCATCTCCACTTGGTGAACTTTTTGACCATGGCTGTGACGCTTTAAATTGTGCATTTGGGGCTCTTGTTCAGTCAGCATCGATGGGTTTGGGACATTCCTGGTATTCGGGTTACTTGTTGCTGTTGACTACCATACCTTTCTATACTTCGACATGGGAAGAATATCACACGGGGACATTATATTTGGGTTATGTAAATGGACCTACCGAGGGGCTCATATTGGCCTGTCTCAGTATGATCATCTCTGGAATCAAAGGTAACCTATCAGAATGAATTTCAATTCCTTAAAACTTGTTTCACTTTAATAACTGATTCTACATTTCCTTAGGACCTCAATATTGGACCACTAACCTTCGTGAATTGTACGGTTCAAGCGTGCCTTCTTTCATTCCAAAAGATTATCATCTTGTTGATTTAGTGGTAATAGCATTGACCGTACTTTTGCTCACAACCCATATCCCACTCTGGTATGTACTATTCGAAATTATAAGTCTCCTTATGATTTCGATTTTTAACTTAATTTAACCTTGTTCCTTGATTATTGCCCAAAAGTTTTTACAATGTCTATAAAACATGCAAGGAAAATAATAAATCATTTCTTGCCACGGCACCACAATTCTTTTCCGTCATTTTATACTGGTTATGTGGATACCTATGGCTCGCCTCCCCATTCTCCAAAATATTGGAAAACCAACACTTTATATTGTTTGCATTAACCCTCGGGATTGTATTTGGGCGTATTGCAACAAAAATAATTTTAGCACACGTGACTAAAATGCCATTTCCGATGTTTACCGTGATGCTGATCCCGCTATTTCTCGGAGCCCTTTTGACAAATATTCCTGTCATTTTAAAAATGTCGTAAGTATCTCTAATTTTCGTATTATCTAACATTCTTCAACCAAATTAACCATCCAACCCATTAAACAGTGAGCCCATTCTTACACCCACTGGGGAATACTATTACCTTTGGGGATATTTCATTTTTGTTGTAATTGCTTACCTTCATTGGGCCCTTCTGGTGATCAATCGATTTTGCACCTATCTTAAAATCAGCTGCCTTCGAATCCCTCGTAGGAAACCAGGTCGGCAGAAAATTCATTGATTTTATCGCTTTTCAAATGACACTATCTTGTTTTCATATGGAATTTTCTGGAAATCAAAATCTTAATGATCTCAATACTATAATAATACATTAATTATCTATTATTTTAATGTAAAATCTAATTTTACCAATCATTCTACCTGATTGATTATAGTATCTCTAATAATGTGTTTTTTCCTAAATTAATTGTAGATAATGAAGAAGAAGAGCCGATTTTATCATAGAACAAATTTAGAAATATATAATGTCCTAGCAATTAATTTATCCAAATATATGGACTTGATAACTTCGCGCGAAGAATTTTGACTCATACGTTATCCCTCCGACAATTCTGGATTTCTTATATATTTTGTACAATTCATCAATATATCTACAACCCAATTATTACATAAAACATCACTTCATCGACATTTTTGTGGTAGAATTTTTATATATTTCCAGCTACCAGCTGTTTCTGTTAAAATAAAACCTCATGTATTGATACTGGGTCTGTTATAGATGATTGATTTAATGCCACTGTTAGAAATCTGAAAATAGATGAGGTCACGAATTTCAGGAGTTGTTTACATTCGTAAAAATTATTTAAAATTTTGATTTCAATCTTTTGATGCCTTTCAAGAAAATTATAGGCAACGATGACTATATCACGAACATCCTATTAATTCCTATCATTTTAAAAAGCGTAAGCATTCACTTTATCCTTGACTAACACTTATTTTCTTGAGAGTTGCCTTTTTGGGCGTTTTTTGCCTTCAACGTTGATTATTGCCTGTTCTACTTTTCTTTTGAAGCTTTTTTTTCCCTCAGTCTGTGCTGTTTTTACTTGATTGATTTCTGTTTCCCCTTTTGTTTCCTCTTTTATTTCCACCACTTTCTTTTTCCTGAGACTTTTTCGCATATTGGATTGCATTGATTCTGTTTTATTGGTTTCTGCCTGCTCTTCTATTTCCACCGTTTTCTTTTTCCTGGAGCTTTTTCGCAAATTATAATGTGTTGATTCAATCTCATTGATTTCTATCTGTTCCATTTGCACCACTTTCTTTTTCTTGGAGCTTTTTCGACCTTTTGTCTGAGTTGATTCTATTTCGGCAGCTGGTAAGAGTACGGATGGATCAACTGGGTTTAAGTTGTAAATCTGATATAGTTGAAATACAGCTTGTTCTATGGCACGGAAATAAAATGCTAAGCCTTTTTAATTTTCTAGTTGCAAAAATAAACTGAATCCCCATACCTTTATCCTTTGCCTCGATCATTAAGTCCATATCTGGATCGCAAGGTGGAAGCTTCTATTATTAATATTTGTGCAATTAGATGTCAATATTTTTTGCCCGACTAAATCGTGACTTGAATTTTAAAATTTATACATACAACCACCCGATCTGAATGTGCTCTCATTTCCATCGCCGTCTGGGCTCCTCTTCGAGTCTCAGAATAATGTTGTTTGGGCTTGAGCCCACGATCAGTCCAGGTCTTATTAATTGCTAATTATTAAATTAGATTCAGTTAACTAATGGTCAAGAAAAAACAAAGGCAGAAAAAATCTACCTGAAATCAATTTCAACAAATCATGATCTAATAGCGTTCCAGGATTTATACTATAAGAATGAAAAATGTGTTGGATATCGGGAGTAGTTTTGATAAACAAATTGATATCAAATGTTTTACCTATGGTGATGCCTATAATATTTTGTAGTTATTTTAAATTAGTATCAATCTAAATTCGAGCATGCTTGCAAGTTTGGAATTGAATTATTAAAAAGAAACACACCAGTCTAAGACTAAGGGAATCGACATCTTTTGACATAATGGCAAAAGTTCTTGCACATTGTAGCAAGTCTCGTCATTTTCTAGCACGAGCCGCTTTTTAATGGGTTCAGGTAACTCTTTGTAGTTTACTTCGAACCGTTTAAAGGTTTCTTCTTTATCGCCAAAAGTACCTCCCATATGAATAATCATGATAGAGTCGGGTGGAGATCCCATCAAATCGAGTAGTTCAGCATGATAACTTAAGTCTCTTATACTTTTTCTAACAACATTTTCTTTGGGAGAGCCGAGTTGAGTATATTGCCCGGGATGCATGGTCTTCGAAATAGATAAATAGGTAAATGCGAGTAGGCTATCTAATAAAGTTGCGTCTTTTAGAGAAAACCAATTACCAGTCGATGACCAAATTTGGCGGCATATTGACCGACAGCTTGCAATTCCTCCTTGCAATAATCTAAAGAATACCTATAATTAGAAGCAATATAAATCACGTGATGAGCTAGGTGATCTAAAAATATTTCATATTAATCAAGACTTGATATTTACCCATATTCCTCATGACTAGCAAATGGAAACATTTGGGAAGAAACGCGCATAAACTTGATATTATGCTCTAAGATTTAAGAGAAATTTAAGAGGAGGAAAGAAGATAAAATAAAGATAATAACTATCAACCTTCATTAAACTACGGTAAGGAATTAACGGGAAAAGAGGCAAAAACACCATTTTAGTGATTGAAACGTTTGAATAATAGGATAAAACTTGAGAATATTTCTTACCTTAACCAAAGCCAGCAAGTCTTTGGCATTCTAGAAGTAAAGAAAATATATAGAATTTACTAATTTTTCACTATCAAATCGAACAAACGAAGAAAATTTTGTCGAACCTGACGACCAAGTTCTTTGACATGTTCCATGCCTTTTTCTTTTACGGTTTCAAGACGACAAGTCCTCGAACAAAAAACTGAAGGTTTTTGGTTTCTTAAGTACATATTGAGGCATCTATTGAAACAATTATTAAATACCTTGAAATTTTGCTCTCAACATTAAAAGCAAAATTTCTAATTCCTCAAACATACGCATATCCAAGTCTCCCGTGAAAATTGATTTTATGGCTCTGAGTGGCGGTTGAGGAAGGACCCACCAGTTCAGCACTAGTTGAAGACATTTTTCGTGAAGTTTTGAGAAACCTCAAAATCTTTAGCGCCGAAGGTTTTTCAAAAGTTCTTTGAGTAAAATTAATTGAAATGTAAACAAAATGTGGTTTGAATGACAGAAGCCAGGTAAACTGAAAGTTTCGAATGCTATTTATAGGATTCAGAATGAAACCTTGAGTAGAAAACGTAATAGCAAGGTATTTTTTAAAGTAAGGAGCCGTAGATTATCAGCCATAGAAACCATATTTGTGTATTGAATTGAAGAGAAAGAAAATTGCAACGTGTAAAAAAAAAGTCGAGATCGATAGAATCGAACAAATAATAGAGAAGTATGAATCATATCACAAGTTTCAACTTGTGGATCGGATCGACGTGTAGTTAACTTTTTCTTTTATGTCGTCTGCTGCAATATTACGCGACCTACGTTACAAATTACCACGCTTCCTCATCGCACCACAAGCCATCCTCGCTCGTTTTTTTCTTCTCCCGGTTCCGCTCTTGAACCGTTTTAACATACCTTTGAATTTCCACTCAACTTGTTACTCAAAAGATGACAAATCCTCCAAAATCGGGCCGCCTACTCAAATATACGCCTCGTCCTCCCTAATTTCACCTTCACAACCTAGCCTAGCCTTTGCTAAGGAATTAATGATTTCATTCACTTGTAAAGTCTGTCACCATCGAAGTAGCAAAAAGATGTCACGACAAGCTTATGATCATGGCGTCGTGATTGTTCAATGCACGTATTGCGAGAATCGCCATTTGATTGCGGATCATTTGGGATGGTTTCGTGATCAACGGACTACGATTGAGACTTTGATGGCCGAAAAGGGAGAACTTGTTAAGCGACGCATTGAAGAAGTTGCTGATGGTAAGGATACGGAGGCGGTGTTAGAGTGGGTCGCGGAGGAGGTTGGTAAGGTAACATCAGATTAAGGACGAAGAAAGGATTATAATGAATTCACAAAAGCAACGATTATGATGTGTGATATTTTAAAGTTAGATCGTTCTTCGTTGAGTTTGCTTTCTGTGAAAGGGAAAATTTACTTTGTTTAGTTGAGCAAATGACTTAATCTTTAATGTTACGATAGCCATAAAAACTATCTATTTTTGTTTCAATGTTATAACATAGTGAATGCAAGTAAAATCTCTCAAATTATATAAAATCGAATGTATAATGACCCAGCTCGAACAACTTTTACTCATGAAGAAAAAAAGGTTTATGATATCTAAAAATCTTGGCCTACTATCAAAGCGAAAAGTCCTCGCCTCCATAAGTTGGAAATTAATTTCAATCAGCCTTGTTTTTATCAAAAAATGAGTCCCAATCCACGAATTTCTGTAGAGTCACCCACGCAACACACACGAATCCCAACGTGGAAACCAAGACAGACCACCAGGTGATAATATTTTGATGTTGCAATTGACCAACTGGCATTTGAACTCTCGCAATCGGCCACCGATAGGTTCGTGAGGTACCAGTAAATTCAAGAATATCACTAGGCATAAAATAATTTATCTTAGCGATGGGTGGCCTGAATAAAAGAGAGATTGGGAGGGGTGTTGGTGCAAAGGGCGATTCTATCGGAAAATGAATTCATATAATCAGTTTGACAAGCAAAATAGAAAATAATTACTACTGTGAAATTTCTCGATTGTGAGAGTAATTACCCCTGAGGCCCTCTTGTTTATCAATATCGTCGCACATTTGTACCACCATAGGCCATGGACTTATAGCGGGTACATGACTACGGCTTTCAAATATACTAGGACCCGCTGATTGTAGGTATCTCATATGAAGGGGTAATCTCGTCTTTAACAAATTTCCCTTATCCACATTATTTTCTGTGTTTAGTTTCTTGGCCTTTACCAATACAACACTACCCCATTTTAATATTTCACCACCAATTGGTTTTTCCAAATCAATCTCTCCCCATAATTGAATCTCATCGTCTGAATTCATCTCTTGAAGTTGATAAGGATCAATAAAAAAAGAATCCGGTAAAATATACACAATATGATGTTGACAAGATGAATGAGTTGTGTGGGAACTTGTGAGGTTTGTGTAATAAATTGGATGAAAACCCTGTGCCGGCTCAATTAACGATTCAAAATAATATGTAGTTGGTTCAAGGATTTTTGATGGGATCGTGATCATTGTTGGCTCTTCAATAAATTGTGAAAATCATATAAAACCCGAATTTCACATTTATTATATAGGAATAAATATTTCAGGCATACTTAACGCGTTTTCATCATGGCCAATTACTGTTCTCAACCCGAAATATGTGTTATCGCTTAACGGTGTTTCAAACATGCCGATTTCCAATCGTTCATCTGTTCGAGAATCTTTAGATATTTCTGCATTATTTCCTTTGTATCTCCAAACAACTCTCATATCAACGATAGGTTGACGCGCTTTAGAGTCATATTTAATGGAAAAATCAAATATGGAAGGCTCGCGGGTCTCACTGCGAGAGATATAATCACCTAAAATTGATGTGAGAATCGCATATTGATGGTGATACGCTTGGGAAGTATACAGATAAATTGAATCGCCGATTGAAATTGATTTTTCAAAATCTATGACACCATACTTGTGCAAAGATATCAATTTCAATACGAGGATTTAGAGTTTGAAGGTAATACAAAAGTCTTCTTTAAAAAACTGCAAAAATTATAAACCCTCACCTTAGACCTACGATCTTTTCCCTTGTCATCACAAATGAACATTCCAAGGAATGTGTCAAGATACTTACAAATAGAAATGAAATCCTCATTTTCCGATATTACTCTACAGAACAAGTTCATATAAATTGCACGCTTTACAATCATAACCCTTAGTCCTGATGGAAACCCGTGCCAATACAGTACCTCTGGTCAGCAGCAGTTTGATCACTCGCACCAGGTGAAATCGCTACGTGAAGACCAGGCACAGGTCCAATTATAAAAGGTGGTAAATGCCCAAGACTTTCAGTGGCAAATTGTACGCGTGCTGTCCAGTTTTTATGCCAGGCTGGGGAAAGTTCGATGAGAGGTTCTGAATTGGTAATCGTCTTAAACACAGAGATTCAAACACGAGATAATTAGTCATTGAAAACGATTGATGCCAAAATAGATAAAAAACTTATGTTACCTTAAGAAGCTCCCTAGCTGGCGCAACCAATTTCCATTCTCGTATACCCCAGAAGCTGTTCACGCGTATCGTGTCATTTTTCGTGTAGTGAAGAAGTGTATCACCTTCAGTCCTTGTATTAGCATCAGGTCTTGTAAAATCCTCATTAAAAAAGGAGTTTCGGTGACGGAGTGTGCAAAACGCTTGAGCTGATAAGAGTAAAAGACCAAAAATTGCTCGAACAAAATCCTTCATTATGGCCCAGAATTTCTTGCCACAAAACCTACTGATGTGCAATATAGCTCGTGACCTGGATTTCGAATACAAAAGATCATCAGCAAAGCTTTATTCCGGTAAACTTAAGTCAAGATGGGCGACTCGTTGGATGATGATTTTCCTCATCTTTTTTATGAGGAAAACATCATAACCGACAACGATTTAAGCGCATTAATTATTGACAGCGAGGAGTACAAGGTGCGAAGCACGACTCTTCTGGAAAATGATTCAAAGGAGACCTTTAAAACAACACCAAAGGATGGAACACTTGATAATGTACCAAGAAAAGAGATAATTCAAAGTGAAGACTATAGACTCTTTAGCGTGAGCAAAAAGAATGCAAAGAAGGCTAATAAACTGCAAGAACGGATTTCCAAACCAGCTAAAAGAAAGCGTCCCCAGGCAGACACTCGTGAAGATTTAGATAAAAAAATCAAACGCTCTGATTCATTCGTTGATCCCACACTTGGTAAACAACTACAAGGCACCCCAGATAACATTTATACTGTGCATTTGAAGGGATCCGAGCAAGACAAGCAAAACGATTTAATCTCTTCTAACTATGACAACCAATCTAAGCAGAAAAAGAAGCCACAGCAAAAATTTCTTAAAAATGAGAAAAAAGCAACCCAGAATCTATGGGATCCTCCCATAGATTTTACAACAAATGGGCAGATGGATTACTTCCTCAGAAAACAAAAATCAGTTTTGGATCATCTTTCTTCAATCGAGTTTACAGAGCGTCAATTGACTGAAAATTCTTTTATTGACACAAGTCTGTTCTCAAAAGAGCGTACACTTGAGAGTATGGCGGCATTTATCGACTTAAATATAACAAGCCATCACAATATCTCAAGGCCACCATTATTGGAGCAAAAAGGAGCGCCTATATTATTAATACTGACGGCATCTGCAAAGCGTGCGGTTAATATAATTCGTTCACTCAAAGCTGAAAAGAGCATTGCTCTAAAAAATGGAGTAATTGGGAAATTGTTTGCTAAGCATTTAAAGCTTTCTGAACAAGAAGAATTCTTGAAAAAAAATTCCTTTGATATTGCAGTTGGCACTCCTAACAGGGTTTTCAAACTTTTAACGGATTTTGATTCATTGCGTCTATTTCGATTGAAATATATTCTCATTGATGCCAGTTGGAAAGATGAAAAGAAAAGAACTATATTTGATATACCCGAGTGTCTTAACGATTTAATTCAATTGATGGGCGCAGATAAGGTACTAGACATGGTGAAAGCAGTTGGCGATGAGAATCCCAAGACACTCATAATGTTTTACTAAAGTAAAAAATCACTATCAAGCCCTTTTATCACTTTATAAATAAAAACTAATTAAGATATATCTTTTGGCCACAATGTCTGATAGCTGGGACATTCAGCATAGATTTTGAGAGATTGTAATATATAAAGGAACTCCTAGTAGATAATATCCCTTTGTAAGTTTGGATATTATGCATTTGGCAGTGATTTTAATTAATTAAGAGATCCATTTATAATTTCCCAATGACAACAGATAGTCTCAATCATTCCTTTTTTAAAAAAGAGCCATCATTCGTTGCAAACTTAGCGAATCCAGCATTATTATCATTCTCATCACTTATGTAAAACTCTTGCTTGTCATTATGTTGATAATTTGTCTTTCCTTGAAGCCTCATAATTCCAAGACCGAGATGTTCAGATGTCAATAGCGAAGTCTCCCCAAACTTGTAATATTCGGATATAGCTCCTTCAGGCAAATCACCCCACCCTTCCCCTTCTTTCACACTCTTAACTTCATTACGTTGGGCAAAAGAAGTTTTTGCTTTTTGACTATTCTCTTTGTGTAGTTCAAAAGGAAGCCTCTTTTGTTTTTGTGTGGAAGATTTGGAGTCAGGAGAAAGGTCCTCGTTAACCATGCCAAATGTATGGTGTGTGGCACATTGTGAAAGTGGGTGGCTATTAAGAATGGCAAGACTCTGAAATTGTGTAAAGAGTCTTTCGTCGTCTGTATGAAGGTCCAAAGTGGAGTAGGCATCCACAAGTTGATTTAATTCGGAATCCATTTTGGTTTCCTTGAAAGAATGATTTTATCTTGAAGATCAACTGTTTTTTCTTATGATCTAACCTAAATGATTGGTTTGCATTTCAAATAGTGAATTGGCCAGGCAGTTGTATAATACGTTTCAAAATGCCAGCAGAGCGGCCTCCCTTGGATGAGAATTTTATCGTTACAGAACTCAAAAATATTCAAGAATTTCAACATGGCATCAAACCAAACTCATTTAAACTCTTGACTCCCAGCACGTCCAAAGAATATGTTGCTGAGTTCGAAATTGGACTCTTGGAAGGGATCAACATCAAAATACGCGTGTCAAAAGATGGCTTCATGGTATTTTACTAGCATTACCCAAGGCAACGATAATTAATATTGAATTCAAAAATTTACGGCTCATAATATCAGTTCTAATTAAGATTTTCTTGATTTATGAAATTACCGTTATTGTTTGTTCTTAGATTGTCAAGGCTAGTTGTTGTCCGAAAGATCTTGAAATCATATCCACAAACGATAGTGACTTGGAACATGTTCTCCAACTAATCAATCAACCATTTGAAACGATGGACGCATTATTACTCACCACAAGTTCAAAATACAAAAAAATTTTCCACGAAGCCGTTTTTGCTAAATTGGTCGAGTTCCAAAGGTCTGATCAAGCTAATAACGAACAATAGGAGATCCTGTGTTACTCAACATTCATGTTTACGACAAGGACTTTCCAACAGTTTGATGACTGGGGCTGTATTGAATTTGCGGTTTAATCGTTTTTGCATCTTTGGACTGTCTGGATTTAACCGAGTAACGAGAAAGAAAACACGCTCCCAAGTCTACCTTGGGTTTGCTTTCACCTCACTCCATACTAACGAGGCATAAAAATAATACCTTCTTACCTGTTGCGTTATATTGAATGAATTTTATAACCATTCTGAAGTTTGTAGTATTAAAAACTATGGAATCCACAAGAGTCAAGATATATAAATTCATAGTATTTGAAACCAGCCTAATCTAAATTCCTTTTTGAGCAACCAATTTATTCCCTCGGTCTGCTTTTAGATTCGCAGAAGAGTTCTTCTGGCTCACTTTCAATTTTCCTAAGCTATCGAATCTTATTACGCTCGATTACCATTCCCTTGCTTTACAGGATCTATTTAATAATATTATCGGTTGAGCTTTCTGTTCCAAATTTGAGTTTAAATATCAAACAATTAGACTTACCAAAATATGGATGCTCCATCGCTTCTTTTGGGGTTAACCGTTCCTAGAGTTAGGTAAAAGAAATTGAGCCAAAGAATTAATAAGAAAATTGATTTGCTATGGATAAACTTACTTGGTGATCATATCGCAACAATTTATCCAGAAAATCAATCGCCTCCTTAGAAACAAATTTTTGGTTGTCAGCCGTGACAAATTTTTGCCACGGTTTCCGTGGGTATCTAAAAAATGAAGAATTGTCGTTTTATATACTAATATCTTTTTATAAAGTGCTTTAAATCATGCGACTCAAACATTACCTTCCCAGAATGTCATCATACTGTGCATCCAAGTCTATGTCATATTTATCAAGATATGCGAACAATTCCTCGGTCCCAAGAACTTTAGCAATTTTTACCAATTGATCATAGTTGTCGTGGCCATGGAAAAACGGTTCTTTGCGGAAGATCTAGGAAATATACCATCCTCAAATGAGTCTTAAAGTCAAATATTCAATGGTAATATGTTTCAATATTTGATCAAAACTTAGATATTTACCATACTTGCAAACATGCATCCCAAACTCCACATGTCTAGCGAATAATCATATTCTTGGAAGTCTACCAGCAATTCAGGACCCTTAAAATATCTGGAGGCTACTCGCACATTATACTCGGTCCCTGGATGATAGAATTCAGCCAAGCCCCAATCTATCAGCCTCAACTGAAAATACAATAAATAAATAAATATAAACTAAAGATAACTAACCAGAAGATATAAAAATTGGAGCTTACTTTGCGCTTTTCATGATCAATCATCACGTTATGTGGCTTAACATCCCTATGCATGATTCCCTTTGAGTGACAAAAATCTAATGCCTATTTGGTCCGATAATATAAACCACTATTATAGATAGAGTACTTACGATAACAGATACAAGGCGTAGATTTGATAACTTACTTTAAGAAGTTCGAAAATGTAAAATCGAACATCATAATCGGTAAATTTGGGGTAAAGGACTTTAAAATCGATGTTATTAACGTACTCAAAAATAAGTGATGGTGTCTTTGACTTGGAAAAATTCGGGCAAAAGTTAGAATTAATAGGGCTATAATTTTTTCTGTTTTTTTTTTCAAAGGTATTATTAATTCCATGCTTTTTTGTGGCTAGTGCATAAGTTTGAATTTTCATACTATACCTGGGGGTCCCTTACGACGTCCAAGAGTGAAATAATATTAGGTCCCCCGGCCAAGTTTTGAAGAATTTTGATCTCACGTTTAATTTTCTTCTTTTTCACGGGTTTAAGAACTTTGATTACACATTTTTCGTTATTCATTATATTGACCCCCTCAAACACCTCTGAATATTTCCCGCGCCCTATTTTGCGCACTATTTCATAATTGTCTTGTACACTATAGATATATTTAATTGAAGATTAGTGATTAAGGTTAAAGAAGTCAATTTGCACGCATATTCAATTGATGAATAGTGTAAGGGATCCAATGCATATGAGACCGGCTCCAATACATCTTTTTTTGTTATAGGAAAATGAGACATACCCCCATTGAACTTGCAAATTATCTATTAATAAAGATACATTTATGCAAAAGCGATAGATCAAAGTTGTTAGTCACTAATTTAAATTGACGGCCGAGGAATAAAGTACCAGCTCTAGCTTACCATAATCCCAGTAATCCTTTGGCATGGTTGTGTTGACATTGGCGTACATCCGCGCCACACTTGTGTAAGACATCTCACCTAAAAATTGTGAAGGAACAAGGAACTGGATGAAGGGGAACGACCGCTTTCGTAAGAAATTAAGCAAGGCTCTCCTCAGTTTCCCTGTGAAGAGTGTAAACAAGTCTCCTTCTTTTGTTCTGATGAATGAGAAACACACTTCCTCAAGAGAGGTAAGTTTCGTTTAGAGTAATAATTTCTTGCGTTTATAATACGGGTTTGACTGTTGCGCGCTTTTGAACCAGGCCTGCTACGAAAATTCTATAGCAAAATGACAGAATAATATCAGTGATGGTCGGTGGTCTTTTTTTGTGTCTCCTCACCCTTTAACCGTGGCGTTGACATCGGATGACGTAACATCCATAACTGATGGTTAATCACGGGTAGTACATTTGCAAAGAAATATGGGTTTTAAATCAGAATGTTATTTAAAATAAAGCTGTCTCATTTCAAGTAGTGATAAAACTTTGGTATCCACTTAACTTGTTTAAAACTACATGTCCAAAACCTGCTATTTTTTTAAATATTTTTCGCATTGATTTAAATTGTCAAATTAATACATATTCAATTTTGAATAATTTACTTTTAATATCTAACCTAAGCGTTTTACATTAAATTTGATTAATTCAAATAAACTTATTATTAATCAAAAAAAATTATCTATTTACTTGGTAATTTGTGAATTTTATATTTTATAATAAACTATAATTAAAAAGTGGTTTTTAATTATCTTTGTAATTATAAAATAATATTTAATTTTATTCGAAATTTAAAAATATTGTAATATTATACTGTTATTAATTACTTAAGTTAATTGAACCTATTTTTATACTACATAAACAAATTTTTTACCAAATACCAAATTTAAAATTTCTGATTAATTATATTTAAAATGAGTATATTATTTATGCTAAACTTTTTGTTTTCATAAAACTTAAAAGGTCCAATTAAAAGATATTTATTCAAAAATTTTAATTTTAATTTGTTAATTTGTTTTATTAGATTAATATAAACAAAATAGTTATTATTAATTAAACTGTATTATTTATAAAAATTTACATTTGTTTATAATATATTACCAAAATATGTAAACCAATTTTACTATTTTTTTAATTAATTAAGCATTTTAAAAATTTATTATTTTAATTTTTAAAAACAAGTTTTTTAACCAAATTATAATAAATCTTTTTTTTTGTAATTTTATAATTATAATTAAAACAAGAAGTAAAAAAAAGCAACTATTATTGTTTTGTAATTAATATTATTATTATTATTTAAAAAATACTTTAATAATAAAATCACTATTTTTGTTTTTAATTAAGAATTTTTTTAAAAGTTATTTTAAAACAATTTTAACAATATTATTATTATTATTATTATTAAAACATTAATTTTTTATATTTTTTGGTAATTTTATCAATATTATATTATAAGTATTAATTATAATGTTTAGTTTTATTAATAATAAACAATAATTTTTTGGTTTTAAATAATAGTAATAATAATAATACATTTGTTAAATTTGGTTTAAATTAATGTTTAACTGTATTATTTAATACAAATAACTTTAATTAATTTTTATTAATTTTAAAAACAAAACAAATATGTTTTAATATGTAATTTATTTAATTATAAAAATTAAATTAATAAAATAAAAACCAAATATTTTTTTAAATATTATAAAAATAAATTTTTAATATATAAATACTGTTATTAAACAAAAATATAAATTTTTTATACATAAAATTACAATATATATTATAAAAATTATTATGTTAATTTAACAAAATTAGTTGGCAATAAAAAAATAAGATTAGTAATTAGTTTAAATATAATTAAAAATATAATATAATTTAACTTTTAAAAAAATAATAATTAATAAACTTATAATTAAATAAACTTAATCTTAAAAGTCTAATATTTTATTAATTTATTATTATTACTTAATTTTTTTAATAGAAATTTACTTTTTATTTTTTTTTTTATTAAGTTTTAATAAATATAATTTAATTACTATTTAAAAATTAAGAATAAACTAAGAATTTTAGTACTAAATATAGTTTATTTGCTTTTTACATATAACCAACTACTCAAGTTAGTTTAGATTATATTATATTAACATTCTAAAAAAAAACTTACTCAAAAAAAAATATTCTTTAAACAATTTTAAATAATATAGTATTATTACTAATCAATCTAACCAGTTATTTAATAGTTTTTAAAACATTAGTTTTAATATTAGCAGATTTATGTTTTCAAAGTAACAACAAGTTAAAAAATGTATTATTATTAATAGCAAACAAATCTACATAAAAACCAATTATATCAATATTTTCATAGTTATATTCAGCTTTTAATACAACTATTCTCAATTTTAACTTACTAACAGTTTTACTAAAAATACCTATATATATCAGTATTTTATTGATTTTAAGACTAAAAACACTGTTTAAAACAAGATTTTTTTTAATAAATTGTTTAAACATAATAATCAAAAAATTAACAGGTTTAATAATAAATTTAATTAATATAGTTAATTTAGCCAAATCAGTTTTCAAAGAGGTTAATTATGAGAAAACCAAAAAATTATTAATAACTACAAAAAAAAAGCAAGAGTTACCAAAGGTAAAAATTCAGAAAAGCTTAAAAAAACAAAAGTCTTAACATAAGACTTAGTATTTACAAAACATAATATCTAAATCAGTTTAAAATTTAAATATAATTAGAGCAAATTAGAAACAATAACCAGAATTAGAAAAATAAAAAATAAAACATGTTTGATTACTAATTTAAAAGATTATATTACTAATTTTAAAAATAGTACAGTCAAAAAAAAGATTAATCAACTTGGTTTTTAACTTATTATAAAACAAAATAGTCTTATTTTGATTTACTAAAAAAAAAATCCTAATATTATTTTTGTTTACAAAAATAGACTAATAACCAAAAGCAAATATAACAACATCTAATTTTTTAAAATATACAATCATGTACTATCAAATACCAATAAGCTTTAGTACAATATGAGCAATTTCATTAAAGACATTAAATATTATCTTAATATTAACAGTAAATATATCCAAAAACATATTATACAGTATAATAGCAGCAGAAAAGGAACCAAATTTAGAAATTACCAAAGATTTGGCAATTTTAAAGATGATCAAATAAACAAAACTTGTAAGTTTAATCAGAAATACAACTTTTAAAAACTTTTAAAAAGCAAATTCTACACAAAAAAGCTTTATATTGTCTTTTAATACTAATTTTACATACAAAAAATCATATATTAACTAAAAAATAGCCTTAACATAAGCTAATTTAATCTTAAAATAGTATTAAACATTAGAATAAAAATTATTTATTCAGTAAATTTTTAACAACTAGAAATAATTTTTTAAGTACTACTAATAGCAATACTAAAAACCAGCAAAAAAAATGCTTTAGTTTTTATTTGGTTAGTCCAATTCCTAAAAACAAATAATCTAACAGAACATTATTGTTTTGCTTTTAAAACCAACAATGATTTATTAAAAAATACCACATTTGGCAAAAAAGACAATAGTTAATCTTGGCCTATCTTAGATAATAAACTAAATAATACAATAGAAATTTTATTTAAGATCTTATTAAAAATTACTAAGAAGTTCAATATAAGAATAGCAAAAACAAACAACTGCTTTTATTTTTTTAAATTTTTGGTTTTTTTAATCATTTTTTTAAAGAGGTAATATTAGTAATACCAAATATAAAAACTATAATAAAGAAAACCAACTTGTTGATTAATTTGTTATTAAATATTTTTGGACTTTTAAAAAAATAAAAACAACACTAAAACTGATTCAAATATGTTTTTTTGAAAGAATTTTAACCAGTAAAAAACCAGTTAAAGAAGAAAAAAATAATATAATAGCTTCTAAAAACAGCTTTTTACTATCACTAATTAAAAGAAAAGCTTTTAAGATATTTTGTTTAGCTGTTTTTACAATAGAAAAAACTTTTGTAAAATACCAAAAAAAATACCAGTTGCAGTTTTTTTATTTTTTGTTTTGGTTATAATTATAAAATTAAAAAAACAAAAAAAATTTTTTTTCTTTTTAAATATGGTTTTTTTTAATAAAATATACTCAATTTTAATAATTTATTAATAATTAAAAAAAATTTAATAAAAACACAACTGCTAATTATTATTATTTTTATAGATAATTTATTAAAAAAATTAAGATTTTGTAATATTATTTGTAAAACTATTATATATTTTAATAATTTGAATTCAAATATTGGTATTTAAGTTTTTGAATTAATGTTATTGATACTTGTTAAATTATAGATTATTGTTTTAGTTCTTAAATATATCTTTTTTTTGATATAATTACTATTTATTTAGATAATTAGGCTATTATTAGTGCTTATGTTTTAGAGCTTAATTTGTATAAATTTAATGTTTACAATAATTATTGAATTTAAAAAAAACAAAATTTTAATTTTATTTATAATAAAAACATATTAGATATAATTTAAGATTAAAAAATATTTAGATATAATTAGTAATATAATTACTAATAAATTGGTTTGTATTGTTATCTTATCTTTGTTTTTTTTTATTTTAATTAAATAATATTATCTTTAAGTCGAAATTATGACTATATTATACAATGTTTGTTATTTTATTTGCTAAGTTTATAATTTAATTAAAAATACTAATTGAAAAATAAGTTTTAATATTAATATAA
Source organism: Geosiphon pyriformis (assembly GCA_016748015.1). NCBI lineage: Eukaryota > Fungi > Glomeromycota > Glomeromycetes > Archaeosporales > Geosiphonaceae > Geosiphon > Geosiphon pyriformis. Next base: position 289,823 of record JAAOMT010000295.1, read on the forward strand.
TTCCTTATAATATAATTAATAGTATTAATTAGTATTATATATTAATAATATAACAATTAGATTCAAATATATGCTTGGACTTTACTAATAAATATATTATTATATATGTTGTTATTTATAAAAAAAAGAAGTAAAAAAAACAGATAATAAAAATAGGCCAGAGAAATAGTATTCAATGAGTAAATACATTGTCAGAAAATTATGACACATTGCTTAACAATAAGCATATTATCAGAAAATTATGACATATTGTACAGCAATAAACATATTATTAAAAAAATTATAGTATATTGCTTAAGAATGTGTAAAATTTTGTATAATGAGAATTATGTATATATAGCAAAAATATTAGAAGCAAAAAAACAGATTAGTTTAGAACAACAATACTTCTTTTTTTTAAAAATAGTTTTCTATAACTTGAAATAAAATTATATTAATATCAATAAAATTATTTATTATTATCCAATCTATATTATTATTACTTAATTAAGAAATATTAATTAATTTTACACTATTAATATTTTATGTTAATAGAATTCAATACTTAATCACACTAAACTAATAGCTTTTGATTATGACTATTAATAAAATACCAATTTTTTATTTTTTTATTTTTTTTTATTTTTTTTATTTTGTTTTCTTTGTTGTTTACTAATTAATTAAAAAAATTAAGTCTTAAGTAATTAATTTTAAAAATAGCCTAATAAAAAACCTAAAAACAAGAATAAAAACTTAAGAATAGCTTACCAGAAAAATATGACTATTAGAATAAACTGGCTATCATATTAAAAAAAAAAATTCACAAAAGAAATCATCAATTAAATCTTTGTCTATTATACAAAAAACTTAACCAAAATCTTCAAACTTTAAAATCTTTGGAAATTATTATTATTAACAGTTATTGAGCACCAAGTTACAAATTTGTTATTTGTTTTAATATTCTAACTAATTACCTGTAATATTTGGTGCTTTCTGTGAGATATAATCTAACAAAGAACCAGTACTAACATTAATTATCTAAAAAAGTGACAGAATTAGAAGTAACAAAAACAAACTATTTAGAATTTGCCAAATCTTTATTTTAACATTACCAAACTCATCTTAAACTGACAAGTAACTATTAGCCAGCAAAATCAGCTTTCAACTTCTATATTAACAAAAAAATTAAATTCTACTTAAGAGACTAAAGAGATCCAAAAGTCATTTTTAAAAATTTTTATAGTGAATTATTTCAAAACATTATGCTTTCACAAAATTATTTGTTTGCCCTACTAATTACAGAGATAAATCAAAAAATTGACATCCAACAGAAATTTTTTATTACTTTTACAGACAAAAATAAAAAAATTACAAACTTTAGCAAAAATACTAAAAAAAATACAACTGCTTACTTAGAAGAAACCAAAAATTATTTTACCTATTTATCTGTTTTATTATCATACACTAAAAAGTATTATATACACACTATTCAAATTCACATCAATATTGATTGTGAAAATACTATTATCATAAGTACTATTCCAAAATAACCAAAAAAAACCAAATTATTAAGAATCTATGATGATTTTTTTAAAGAATTTAAATTATAACCAACAATCTCATCAGAATTTTAATTATCACCACTCCAACCAAATTTTGAATCTGCCAATAACTGAACAGACACCAATTCAGAAAAAAAAAATAATAATAATTAGAAAAATAATAACCAAAATCTGATTCTAAATAACTTAAAAATCCAAACTCTGATTGTTCAAATCTATTCAAACTTAAACAATCCAAACCCAGCTTTTATTTTTTCAGAAAACTTACTTTTAATTATTTTAATTAATTCACTATTAATAGTATCAATTGCCACTTAATAACAGTCACAACAACAACAACTTACACAAATAGTCTATATATTAATTGCTAAGCTTGAAAAATTTATTCATAAAAAAAAATATATCTAAGCATAGCTGAATGATATAACAAAAGCCATTGCAGCCAATAGATAGAATAACACCAAAATACTTCAAGCCATCTTATACTTTTTTCAGAATACTATTAATTCATAGTATTAGAGTCTAGTCAACAAACTATAAATTTTTAATGTATTTAAAACTATATTTCTATAATATTTTAGTAATTACAACAATATTAATTAGTTATTAACTAGTTTTACCACTATTAAACAAAATAATACTAAAACAGTCACCACATATCTGAAATATTTCTGTCAAAATTTGCACTAAATTCAGGCAATTGAAGCTAACTACTTTATAGTATTACAGATCTTGAATTAATTTATTCATGAATTATGCAACAGTTTATTATAACAAGTATGTTTAATATACTTAAATACTTTTTAAGATGCAGTTACCTATATCAGAGATTTTGAATTAACCAAACTTAAAACCAATCATATGTAAACTGTAAATTTAATTATGAATAAATTATCTAAATTGAATTCTAAACTAAAACAATTTAGTGATTCAATTAACCAAAAGTTAAAAGAATACTTAATTAACCATTAAGTTATCTATTAATCTCTCCAATATTATAAAAATTAAGAAAACTTTAATCATTTTCAAAATTAATTATGGTAGCAAAAAATATGTAATTGCTATTACTATAGTAAACAAAGCTATTTAAAAGCAGATTGCCATTACAAATCTAATAACTCACAATTAAGAAACCAATATAAAAATCTTGATTATAGATTTCAAACCAGAACTATGTTAATAATTCATCATGAAAATCATATCAATCTTATTATACACCAATAATACAATAATTAACATACTTATCTCTTATTTATCAAACTCTAATATTAGTAATATATTAACTACAGCCACAAATAATTTATTAATCCTAATAAATTTAAGTACCATTCCAAAATACTGTGTCAATATTAACTAAAAATCCAAGACCAAGAATCATTTACATCCAACAAAATTAAAAATTGGCAATAATTATGTATTAACCAATTCTCAGTTTATTAAACCAGTCATTAAAATTATGTTTAAAAAATTTAAGAAATAAGTACACTTAAAATTCGAATTTTCAGAGCTATTTAAATTTCTTGATTACTTCAGAAAATGCTCAATTTAACAATTTAAAACAGTCAAAACAACTACTTACTAATAATATTTTACCAGCAATAGTCACCAAAAATGAATTACTAATCACTATCTTCCTATTTGAATTAAAAAATTAATCAAAAACTCTGTTATTTAATGAAACCACTCTTAATACCAAAACCTATTACTGCCATATATACTGATGCCAAAGTCAATAGCCAATGTATTAAGCTAATTCTTAATAGTAGATTAATAGACAGCATTATCACATAACAATTTATGAACCAATTAAATTACCAAGTTAATTATACTACTAATGTCAGAATTATTACAGCCAATAAAACAATCAAGACTTCTATTAATGAAATCAACAACTTTTTTTTTTGAAATCAATAGTATTATTGTATTTATTAAAATTCTTGTCATGGAAGCCACACAATACTAAGCTTTTATTAGTAATAACTAGCTGTTTAAGACTAATGTTGTGCTTAACTAAAATATTCAAGAGCTACAGCTTAATTAAAATGGTTAGCATATTTGAATACTAGCTATTTGTAGTCACTTTAAAACAACCCAATTACAATCATTAATAAAATTTAAGAAAGAAATAAACAAACTGACTTAAAAAGCCTATTAAGTTTTATGGACTGAAAACAATTACAACAAACTATTATTAATACTCTCTTAAAATAACAAGAGAACAAATCTTAAGCCACTGTCATTGAAAACACAGCCAGCAGTTAACATTGTTACTTATAGAAATTAGGAATATTATAGTAAGAGAAATAGCCAATTAGAAATAGATATAGTAACAGAAGAATTTCAGAATTTTTTTGAAGAAATTGCAGGATTCCAGAATTTCAAAATACCAAAATTTTTTACTTAGAATTGTAGAATCCCAAAATTCCAAATTTCAGGATTTTTTTGAAGGAATTACAAGATTTCAGGAATCTTATATAATACTAATTATATATATATAGCAGTAGTATTAGAAGTAAAAAAAGCATTCAATTTAGTTTTGATTTAACTTCTTTTTTCTTATCTATTAATTAATCTTTACTTTTCAGATAGTTATTATTAACCAAAAGGAATTCACCAAAATATTCAATAAACATACTTATTATCATTCAATCCATGTTATTGTTGTTTAATTAAAAATCTTTATAACTTATCTGTTATCAACACTCTATATTAATAACATTCAATACTTAACTACATAAAAACAATAGTTTTTAATCATAACTATTGATAGAATACTAATTTCTTATTTTTTTTCATTTTCTTTTATTTTCTTTTATTTTCTTTTGTTGTTTGTTGATTTACTAACTGATTAAAAAAATTAAGTACTAAATAATTAATGTCAAAGATAGCTTGATAAAAAACCCAAAAATAAGAATATAGAAATCGAAAATTAAAAATAATTTACCAAAAGAGCATAACTGCCAGAATAAACTGGCCACCATGCTGAAAAAAAAAATTTAATGAAATAATTATTTCAAGAAACTACTGAACAACTATAGAATCTCTGTTTATTATACAAAAGACTCTACCAAAACTTTCAGATACTAAAACCTTCAGATATGAAAATTTTTAGATATTATCCAATACTACCCAACTATTAAGCATCAAATTATGGATTTATTATTTGTTTTAACATCCCAAATAATTACTTATAATATTAGTCAGATGCTCTTAGCATAAAATGTTTTGGACTATTAATGACTTGAACTAATTGTTCTTGATTATGACAATTAACAATACTAATTTCTTTTTTTTCAAGTTTTATTTTATTTTATTTTTATTTTTATTTTTATTTTTATTTTTTTTATTTTTTTGTAAAGTGACAACATAGAAAAAATTAACTGTCTAAAAATAGACTTTATAATAGCCTGGTAAAAAAGAGAAGCTCTCCTTAAAATTGGATATTAATATTATCTTATTAATTTACCAGAAGGGCAAAAAGACATTATCAAATTCTAATAATTATACTTAATTAGCTTAGAAAAAATAGCTTACATATATAAGTTACAATACTACAAAACCATAACTTTGTGTTTTATAACCAAAAAACTTTACAAGTAAATTCATATCTATTAAGAGATCTTTAGAAATTAATAATATTAACATATTATACAAGTCTACAAAAAAAACTTTTAAGCTTTTTTTATTCAAATTTAGAACAACAAATATTATTATCATACCCTATTAAGTTTACTTGTAATATTTGGTGTTTTTTGTAAAATTATAAAATTCACAAAGACAGAACACTCTATAAATTCACAAAAGTGGCAACTATTAAGACCATAAAAAAAATCACTCACTGTATAAAAAAGTATTATTTTAATACTTTAGAAAAAACTTAGGAATACTATTAAAAACTATTACTATAAAAAATAATTATTATTATTATTTACATGTCAAGATTGACTATTTATTAGACCAAACAACAAACACAAAAAAATTCAAAGAACAAATTCATCAAAAATTATTAACATAGTTAACAACAACTACTATTACCTGAATCATAGCTAAAACTTTTTGTATAATTAATAAAGAAATTGAAAAATACACAGCAAAACAGTACTTTTAAGTAAAAAGAAAACAACTAGCAAAATCTAACTTTAAAAAATCCAAGTCCAAATTTAATAATACAACAGTTGCATAAAAAAAATCTTAACTCACAATGTTATAGATAATTATTTGGAGTGTTAAAACAAATAACAAATCCATAACTTAGTGCTCACTAGCTGAAAATATTGGTAATTTTTAAAGATTTTGAAGTCTAAAAGTTTTGATTAAGTTTTTTGTATAATAAACAGAGATTCAATTAATGGTTTTTTCTGTGAATTTTTTTCTTCAGCATAGTGACCAGTTTATTTTGGCAGTTATGCCCTTTTGGTAAGCTATTTTTAAATTTCTATTCTTGTTTCCAGGTCTTTTATCAGGCTATTTTTGATATCAAATACTTAGTACTTGATTTTTTTAATTAATTAGTAAACAACAAAGAAATGAAACAAAAAAAATAAAAAAAACAAGAAAAAAAAACAAGAAATTAGTATCTTGTTAATAGCTATAATCAAAAGTTATTGGTCTAGTATAGTTAAATATTGGATTTTATTAACATAAAGTATTAATAAAATAGAATAAATTAATATTTTTTTTAATCAAGTAATAATAACATGGATTGGATAATAATAAATAATTTTATTAATATGAGAATAATTTCACTTTAAGTTATAGAAAACTATCTTTTAAAGAAAGAGATAAAAGTAAATAGTATTGCTAATTACTGTTTTGTTGAAGTTGAATCTTATTTATTTTATTATATTTTTTTGAAATTACTTTTTTTGCTTTTAATATTTTTATTAAATATATATAATTTATGTTATATAAGATTCTTTGAACTTTTGCAATTTCTTAAGAAAAATTCTGAAATTCTGAAATCCTGCAATTTTTCAAGATGAATTCTAAAATTCTGAAATTCTGAAATTCTGAAATTCTTCAAGAAAAATCCTGGAATTTTTATTTTTACTATGCCTATTTCTAATTAGCTATTTTACTTTTTATTATAATTTTTACTTTTTATGAGTAACAATAATCAATAAAAAATTAAGATTTCTCTTATTAACTATTTTTTTATACTATCAAACACTAGGAAATAGAATTTTATTTAACCAATTTACAGAAACACAATCAAAAACTTCAAGAACTTTCAGAACTCTGTATTTTTAGAACTCTAATAACAATTTTTGAACCAAATTCTTAGGAAAATACAAATTATTGTTTGAGAATTTTATTTTAGTGGCCAATAAACTTGGCAGAAATACATTATCTTAAACATTATTACTAGCACTGCTCTTAACTGAATTAGCAACTATCTCTTTAGGAAAAACAGTTATCTTGCAGTCTATTGATCCAACTTATAAAGAAAAACAATTATTCTTAAAATTCATAAAACAACTAAGTATATTATCATCAGTTTTCTTATTATTAAGAAATAAACCACTTTTTGTAACTTAAATCATGGCTTACTAAGATATTATTAGACTAAAAAAATTTTCTAGTAAAAAAAACAATGTATACATCTGAATCACAAAAGCTAAGAAAGCAATTAGTACCAATAATTGAAATGATATTAGAACAATTCAAACACTATTATTTTTTTGATAAAAACCACAGACTCATATACTAAAGTTTCAAAGAGAAATTAACTGACTTTGCTGCTTTTAAACTTGCCTTTTTACAATACTTCTGCAATTTTAATACACTTATTAGGCTATAAAATCAGTTTAATATAATAAAACAAAAAAGTCATAAAGCAGTAACCACTTATCTTGGATGGTTTAATCAAATTTTTTAATAGATACAAGTAATTAAATAAGACTATTACACCACAGAACAAATCCTCAACCAAATTATCAAAAAATTAAGAAGCAGTATCTTATAATTCATAAAATTCAGCTACCTAACTAATTTGTAAGAAACAGTTACTCTTGTCTGTAATATTAAATCAATAAAACAAGAAATCAATTATACTTAAATCATTAATTTGGCTATAAATAGAATCTTCAATATTAACACAAAACTTATTCAATTAAGTGAGAAATTAACTTAGAAAATTGAGAGATTCTTAGCTAAAACTATAGAAATCTATTAGTCATTATAACAGAAAGATAATATTAATAGATACTAACAATAACAGAATTGACAACAACAATAACAATTCTGGAAATCAGATTTCTGTAATTGTTACTACTGTTAAAAATTTGAACATATTGTTAAGAATTGCTAAAAAAAATAACAGACTAAAACCAAGAAAACTAATATTAACAACAATCAAAATATCTTTAAGTTGTAGGATTCCAATATTCTAAATATTACTCACTATAGTGTTTATATCAACTGTTTTAGAATTACTATCAGCAACTACAAGCAATGATACAAATAATTTCTTAGTACCAAGTTTCTATATATAATCATCTCAGATTTTAAATAATTGACTATAAGTAAAAATGGCAAAACACCAGTAGAAATTAGATGCAATTTATTAGCAGGCTATTTTGACCAGTAAATTGTGATAATATATTATCTTAAACAGCATAAACTGAATATTCAAACCAGATTTTATATCTTGGTTTTATAGAAACTTCAAATTTTGGTATTGCTATATTTTTAAAAAAAAAAATATAGTTAAAATTATTAATTTTTCTACTTAAAACACAAATTTTGTCTATTAATACAATTTTACCTGCTACAATTACTAAAAATAATATTTTTATTGTTATATTTCTATTTAATATTAATAATCTAAATACTACTAATCTTTTTAATAAAGCTGTTATTAATCAGAATAAACTAATTATGATAATACATACTGATGCCAAAGTAGGATAATTAAATATTAAATTAATACTCAATAGTAAATTTGTAAACAGCATAATTATAAAACAACTTATAAATCAATTAAGTTACCAAGTAAATTATGCAGTCACCACTAAAATAATTATCATGAATAAAAATACCAAAACACTAATAGAAAAAATTAACAACTTCCTTTTCAAAATTCATAAAATCAGCATTTCAACTAAAGTATTTATTATAGAAGCCACTCAGTATTAAACTTTTATAAAAAATAATTGGTTAACTAAAGTCTATGTTATGCTTGACTAAAACACTTAAGAACTCCAAATTACTTTTAACAAACAACATACTAAAGTATTCATCATATATAAATACTTCAAAATGGGAATCTTAGAACAACTCTTGATTGAATTTGAAGAACTTATCTTTCAGCCAATCTTGGAAACTTATTAAGTTTTTTGGGCTAACAATTATAAAACAAAGCCATTACCATCTACATAAGAAAAAAAAGATAAAAAAAAGACTAACAAAGAACCCAAAATATTAATATTAATCTATTTAACTCTAAATTAAAAAAATTAATTTTATTAATCCCTAAAATTAATCTGTATTAATTGTGAAAAGAAATTGTTTTCAATAAATGTCTGTATTAGAGACAATAAAGTATGGCCAACTGCCATCAAATACTATTGCCAACTTTGTGTATTAGAACAATTTGAATAACCAAAATAACAAGACAAATAAAACAACACACTATGTTTTACATATGACAAAATTTTATCAAATAAAAATTATGAAATGATGTCTTTAACAGAAAAAAAACATATAATAAATTCTGCCAATACATTATTCTAATTAATGACTGGACCTGAAAAAAAATTCTATTTGCTACAGTTTATAGTTAAACAATAAACCAACTAAATTTATATTTTTACAATAAAAAAAAATTTGAAAAATAATCACAAACAAATAAAAAAATGTCACAATTGAAGAAATATACACCATAAAAAATGTCTTAGTAATTATCAAAAAAATGGACAATCTATTTACAGATAATCTTAAAACATTTTAAGACCAGTACCAAAAACTGGCCTTTATTTGAAAAGAACAAGAACAGAAACTAGCAGATCTTAATATAAAACTGTGTAATTATTGTTTGATTTTTTGCTATTTTTAATACTGCAATAAATGTGATTTTTTGTTTAATTTACTTCCAAAAACACTATATTCTATTATCAAACTACAAAAATCTAAGAAAAAATACAAGTTTACTATTGAGAACATATTATTTTAAAAGCCAAGTAAGGCTATTAAAATAGAATAATATCTTACCTATCTTGATCTTTTTAAAAAATTAGAATTGAAATAGTATAATAATGACAACAAAAAAATATGCTTTAAAAAAGCACATAAAGATAATACTGGATTTGATTTAAGATACTTTAGACAATCCTTATAATTATAGTTTTATACTTTTTTGTAAAAATAGATCTCAAAATAGCTTTAGAAATTTCTATTAGTACTATGTTTCAAGTTGCCTCCAATCTAATCTTATAAAAAAAAGAATTACAAATTTTAACAAAGTTATGAAAATTATATAGTTTGAAGTATTATATAATCTGATTATTACAATTTATGTATTGTATAAATTGGATTATTAATTAAATAGTAATTCAAACAATTTAATATAATAATAAATAATAAATTAAAATAATAATATATACTAATAAATAATAGGAATTATAAAAATAATTTTATACTAAATAATATCTTAAATTTTTATTAATAATAATACTGATTAAATTATAAATTATAACTTTAATACTTGAATATATTCTAATATTTATTAATATTATAATTTGCTTAAATAGTTAAACAGTTTTGAATACATATTAAGCAAAATTAAAATTAATTATATCTAATTTTTATAATAATTGTTGAATAAAATATTAATATATTGTTAATATTATTAATAATAAAAATATTTTAATAAAATAATTAAAAGTAAAAAGATATTTTAATATCTTAAATAATAAATATATTAACAAATTAACAAATTAGATTTTTTTTTGATTTAATATTTTCAGTTAATATTTAAAAAAAGTTTTTGGTTGTTAATAACAAAGTTGTTTTAATAATATATACTATTTTATTAAATTAGTAAACAATATAATTTAATATATTTTATAAAAAATAAGTTATAATTAATGTTATAAACTATTCATATTTTAATAATATTAAATAAGAAATTACTGTTTTGGTTTAATATTTTAATTTATATATAATTGCTAAATATATTAGCAAATTTACATACATATATAATAAAAGTTTTACATAAAAGATTATTAGTTATAATTAAAAAAAACTTAATAACAAATATTATTTGAATATTTTGTATATATATTATAACAAGATATAATTTTTTAATTATATTTTTACTTGTAATTTAGATTTATTTATCTATAAAAATTTGTTAATTAATTATTTTAAGCTTTAAAAGTCTTTAATTAGCATATGCTTATTATTATTAACAATGTTTTATATAAGGATTTTATGTTTGAGTTTTGGTTAATTAAAATTATATTAGATTTTAAAAAAATTAAGTTAATATTTTTTATTTAATTAATTATATATATAGTTTAATTAATTATAAAGATAAAATTTCATTGTTTAATTTAAAATTTTAAGCAAAAATAAAGAAAAATAGTTTTTTGTCTATTATTAAAACAAAATTAATTGCTGTTTAAAAGTTTTTAAATTACTTTTTAAAGAGTATAATATATTTGTTAAGAATAATAAAAGATTAAGCTATTAATTTTGGGTTTAAAATTAAATATTTGTTTTATATTAAAGCCAATAATAATATTTTTGTTAATATAATCATGTAAATTTGTTTTAATTTACTAAGTTGCTAGTTATATATAAGAAATACATGAATTATATTTAATTTAAAACTCTAAATAATTGTATTATATTAGATAATAATTAATTATATTTGTAAAATAAATAAAAAATATATATAGTTATTAATTATAAAAATTAATTATTAAATTTTTTGTTTAATATTTTTAAAAATAATAAGTATTATTAATATATTTTGTAAATTTACAAAATTTTTATTAATAAATAAAAAATAATATTAAAATTAATTAATATTTTTATACTAATATTAAAACTTAAAACAAGATTAAATATAAGATAAAAGTTTTTATTAAAATTTAAATTTAAAGCTTTAACAAAAACTTAATTTACAATTTTTTTATTTAAATTATTAACAAGATTTTAAAAACTTAAAATAAAAACTAAAATATTTAAATATATTATTATTGTTGTATTTAAATTTGGTTATTTTTTAATAAAATATTAACAAATAATATAATTAGTTTTTTTATAATATAAACAAAAATTATTAATTTAATAACACAATTTTTTAATGTTTATAAAAAACTTAAACTAAATTGTATTTATTAATACAAAATTAAAATAAAACCAAATAATTAATATTTTTTTTTTCAATTAATATTATTAAAAAATTAGTTTTATAATAATGTTTTTGGTTTAAAAATAAAAAAATATTTATTAGTTTAAACTTAAATAATTAATTATATGTAAAATAAAACTTATAATTTAATTTTAAAAATAAAAACAATATAAAAATTATTAAAATCATATTTTTTAAAACAAATAAATAATAATAATAATAACTTTTATTATATTAATATATTAAATAATAAAAAAGTCAATATTTATTTAATAAATAAGGTTTAATTATTTTTAAATACCAAATAAATATACTTTATGCAAATTAAAATAATAATTTTTATTTATTTGTTAATTAAAATATAAAATGTAAATATTTTGTATTTAATCATAATTGCATTAAGAAATAATATTAATATTATAATAATTGGTTTTATTTTTTATTATAAAATATTTATTTATTATTTTTTTGTTTTTCTATTGCTTTTGTATTTTTGTTGTAATAGTTTCTAACTTAGCTTTAACCAAATATTTTTTGAATTTTTAATAAGTTTTTTTCTTGTAAGTATTATGTTATAAGTTATTTCAAAAATATTAACAAATATTGGATAAATTTATTCTTAAATTCTTAATTTAAATATAAAACATTAGTTGGTGTTATAATTTGCAGAATATATTATATTTTAGTAATTTTAATATGTTATTGTCTTCAAAACCTGTGATAAAATTATAATAAATCAATTTGTAATTCATTTTGGTTGGAAAAATATAAGTAATTAAGTAATACAATTGACATTTTTATCAAAACTTGGTAATCTATCAATAATTATTTTGGTTTTCTATTATGGTATTTTTTTATATTATTATAAATGTATAGTATTATACTATTTGTTATCAAATTTGCTTTTATATTTCTTCTAGTTTTCGTTTCTTTCTTGGTTTATCGTAAGTTGGCATTAATGTTCATTTATTGATTTTTATTTTTCGTTCTTCTTGATAAATTTCATAAGTAATTTTTTCATTATCTAGATATTCCTCGAGGATTTTAGCATCATTCATATTAAACACAAATGGAGTAAATTAATTTCATTTTTATATTTTAAAATTTCGGTCATAACTTAGTCTATGAATTTATGTCATCCGTCTCTTAGTTGATCTTTCAGCCACCCCACAATGAAATAAAAAACAAAAATATTTATTTGAATAATTGATTAGCTATAGCGAATCGAAAATTTGTTGTTCAAGAGGTTTTGATCAAAGTAGAAATGGATGTTGACAAGCTTTTCAAGCTTCCCTCTATTCCCAGCGGCAAAAACAAACGTAAACTACCAGCTACTCCTAACTTAGAATTATTAAAGCGCTCAAGGGTGGCAGAGGAAGACGAGTCTGAACAGCCTAGCATTATCACTGACAAAAAAGGAAAAGGAAAATCTGTCATAATATCTGATCTAATTGAGGGATTAGAACATAATGAAGATTATCAAGAAGAGGAAGAGGAGGACGGAAGGTTTTATGGAGGTGGTCTCACCGAAGAGCAAAAGAAAATTCTTGATTTTGTTGATCAGGCTGAAGTTGACGAGGTTTGTTGGTTGAGTGGAATTAGTCATAATTTTTACTGCATGAGATATTTCACAAACTATATTTTTCACGCTCAACCATTTTTGATTTTGGGAAAAGACTGAAAATTTAGATGCTCCAAGTATTCGTAAAATGATACTTAAATTTGAAAAAGCGATTACCAAGAATCAGGAACTACGTGTCAAGTATCCAGATCAACCCGCAAAGTAGGTTGCTTTCACCAAATATTTATTCAAAGATCAATTCAAATTTGATATGTATTTTATTCCCCATCAGATTCATGGAATCAGAAGCTGATTTAGACGAAGAAATAAAACATTTAATGACATTGACTGAAGCGCCTGATCTTTATCCTCTTATCGTTGAATTGGGTACGGTTACTCATCTTGCATCCTTGTTGACGCATGAGAATACCGATATTAGCATTGACGTTGTTGAACTATTGAATGATTTAACGGATGAGGATGTGGCTGGGGAAGAGAATGAAGAAGGGATGAAAGTTTTGGTTGATGCTTTGGTAAACCAAATTTTTTGTTCGACTAAGTTACGAATGTATTGAAAATGGAGCGTTTGCTAAATAATAATTTAAAGCTTGAAAATCAAGTTCCCGAGCTTCTCATCCAAAATCTTAGGCGATTGGACGAAGAAGAGACAGTGGACAAGCAAGGTGTATTTAATACGTTAGGTAGGGCATTTCAATATTCATAGTTGTCGTTACTTAGATTTAACACAAAATCTCAAACTCACAGGTGTGGTTGAGAATTTGACTTCGTTCGAGCCTTCCATGTCAGAGAAAATAGTTCAAAATACGAACATTATGCAATGGATATTAGCACGCCTCAAAATAAAAGGCTTTGACTCTAACAAGCAATACGCTAGCGAAATTTTGGCTATATTACTTCAAAATAGCCGGGGTACGTTTCTTTTACAGTTGTATATTACACTTCCTAGGATTCTCCGCATACCAAACTTTTCTTTCTGATATTTTAGCTAATCGTCTCGTTTTGGGAGAATTGAACGGGGTTGATGTATTATTACAAGTTTTAAACGTAAGGATCAAGGAATTTTTATCAAAGGAGAAAAAATTACGCGGTTCCTATATTCATTAATAAACTTTTATTTGCCCGCAGAAAGGCTTACAAACGCAAGGACCCAAAAGACGATGATGAGACAGAAATGATGGAAAATCTTTTTGATGCCTTGTGCTTAGCTGTAACAGAGCCGGAGATCAAGCAAAAATTTTTAGAAGGTGAAGGAGTTGAGCTAATGCTTATCATGATAAAGTGAGTTAATTGATGTTAATAATTTCTTTTGTGCTTTTTTTTATGAGCCAGTTTTTGAGAAACTTTAATATATTCCAATCAGGGAAAAAAAAATGTCACGAATGCGTTCAATAAAAGTACTGGATCATGCAATGTGGACTCGATATGGTGCTGCCAATTGTGAAAAATTTGTGGATATTTTCGGTTTGAAAACGCTTTTTGCGACATTCATGCGGAAGGTATGAACCGTAATGCGAGGTTTAATTGATTGCCAGAAGTATTAAAAATTTAATCATATTAGGGCCTTAGGAAGTTCAAAAAAAATTATAAATCGTTTTCAGAAGCTGAGGAAGAAGGTTTTTGGCAACTTAAAATTCATGATTCTTTTAAGCATTTTCATTTTCGCCTAAGTCAACTCATGAATATTATGTAATTCGATCGTAGAGCATATCATTGGAATTATTGTGTCACTTTTAAAAAATCTTCCAAAATATAGCGAAAATCGCTTGCGATTGGTTCAAAAATTTTCTGAAAATGATTACGAAAAGGTCGATCGCCTGCTAGAAATGAGAGAAAATTACGAAGTAAAAGTTGCTATTGTTGATCGAGAAATTGAAGAAAGAAAAAAGGTTCATTCTTGCTTTTCCGTTGATTTCCCTTTAAATTAAGATTCGTTATACTAATAGTAATTTAATATCTCAGGAACTTGAAGATGATGATACTTTAGATGATGATACTTTGGAAGAATTTTATCGAAGAAGACTTGCTGCAGGATTATTTACCATGCAGCTTGTGGACTTGACGATAGCATGGATCTGCGAGGATGATTTTAAGGTTTGATTTATTTTCTCCATTAACCTTTTCATTGGGCAAATTATACACAATATTTATTATTATTATTATTTACAACCTTGATTTTGAGTTCCACCTTTTAAGCTTAATGACATGAGGTTCGCATTAATGATTATACTTTGTGTAACAATAATTTTTTCGTAAACGATAGGTTAAACAACATGTAAAAACTTTATTAAATCGCCGGGGCCGAAGCTTGGTGGACGTGCGTATGAATTTAGAAGGTAATTTGAGTTGCATTAAACTCGGGGTTTTTACTCTAATATGTTTCCAAATAAGGGAATTTAATTCTATTATTTGTGTAAACAGAATATCTTAAAAAGCTTGGAGATGGCAATCAACCATCAGCAGAATTACAACAAAATGATAATCCAGTGATCCACCAAATAAAAGTTAAATCATTCAGCGAATCTCAGCCGATGGACTTGGATGACAATGAGCAACCCACCAAAACAAATACCCTGAAGAGTGATATCACTCTGCAAGATCAATTTGAGAAAGAAGTGATAGAGAAATTGGTGGAAAATTTAGAGCTCTAACCGGCTTTTTATTAAGCACTTATTTTCCATATCGAAATTGTTCAGCAAAGATAAATGGTTCAACAATGAACACATTATATTGCCTGATACCAATAATGAGTCGTCTACAATTCTGCTGTTAACACTTTTTAGTAGAATGTACAACCAACAGTATTGAATGATGCAGATAATGAGACAATGCATACTCCTTTTTAGTGTTTCACCAGATAATAGAAACATGTACTTTTCCTTCTTTGATTTCGGTTACCTTTGTTAAATGCAAGGTAACCATGCCATATATATAATTTCCATATTAGTAAAAAAGGTTATGTTCGGGATTGAATGGTCGAGCCCATATAAATCAAACAAGTGGGATATATAACGAGGGAAATCCTTATAAACGTAATCAAATAGCGCAATACACTTTCCTTTAACGTTTTGAAAGAAAGCGCTCTTGTTTGGAACCTTCTGTACATGAATTAACTTCAGGGAAAAGAAAGGATCAATTTGACAGCTTCATTTTCAATTATCTCAATAGAAGTCTGTACTATTGAATTTTCTATTTTTCTCTATCACTCGCTCACTATAAACCTTACCGTGACTGACAGCACTCGATCTTAACTTCTCTGTATAATATTTTTGTCATATATCTTTTTTCTACATTTTCCACGCTGGCGTGTTTACTTTAATTGCATTTTATTCTTTCTATATAAACTGTCAAACCAACTTAGTAAAAGGATCAATTGACTGAAAGACTACATTATCTTCTCAATTCCTATCTTATCACATCACATAAATTCGTTTCAAAATGAATCCTTTAACACGTGTCCTCTTGCTTACTCTTTGTCTCTTGTGTATTCTCTGTTCCGTGTCGCTGGTTAAGGCGTCCGGAGTCAACCTCCATCGTGATGTCTATCTTGTAAATAATTCCACCCAAAATCTTGATGGATTGGCCGTTGATGGTCGAGAACAATACGATTACACCTCTAGTAATGCGGACTTACGGCAAGTTAGCAGAACACCAGACCCAACTAGTAAAGGGTTAAGGGTAAGTATTTTCGCTCTTTTTTTCCTTGGCTTTTACGATACAAATTATTGATTGGCATATTTTCCTCAATTAGGGGATCCTTTATGATCGAGGAGAAGCTTGTCCACAAAGTCCAGGACCAGGCATCAAACCGTCAAACATTAATTTACTGATTGCTCTCATCAACACAAGCAGCCATTGTTCAACATACGAACAACTTGATACTGTTCAACATGAAGGTGTAATCGGTGCCATTATTATTCAATCCTCCGCTGAGTCGGAAGAAACCCATGATGATAATAATACTAATAATAATAATAATAATAATAATGATGTCTCTGCCATCAATATACCTGCCTTCTCTATTAATAACGTGAATGGAAATAATCTTTTAAAAATATTGAGAACTTTTAACAACGTGACAATAAACCGTGGCGATGGTTTTGAGATGGTTCGCGTTATTATGCTGCCTTCGCAGGATGGATTTGGTGGGGCTTGGAAAATTGCTATTTTAGTGGTTGGTTGCTTGCTTGCTGTTTCATTTTTGATTTCTGGTATGTATTTAATCGTTAAGGATTTTATTCCTTTTGAAAGAATTACCAATAAAATTATTAAAATCAAATATTAATTTTTATAGTGGCTATTCATTTCCGTCTTTACCAACTCAGGCGCCGAGAACGTTCAGTCATTATCGCTCAACAGGAGGCCAGTCATAATTCAAAGTTGGATATTTATAAACTGGACGAAACCGTGGTAAAATCCTTTCCTACCACTATCTACCAAAAAGAATCCTCTAAAGATGTGTGCATTCTGATCCCCGAGCCAAATCAATCCTATATTTCTGGTGTCCGTGAATCTTCATCTTCCCCTTACACATTAACTCGCGCTTCTGGCATCAGAAGTGATTGCTCTCGATCTGTTACCTTCGATCCAAAGAAAATCGGTGAATCATCTATGACCGAGGAAAATCATACAAATGATATTTGTGCTATTTGTTTGGAGGAATTTGAAAATGGTGAATTACTTCGTGAATTGCCAAAATGTACACATCTATATCATACGGATTGCGTTGATCGTTGGCTTACAACAAAGTCATCTCATTGCCCACTTTGTAAACAAGATTGCACACCCGCTGATATTGCAAAGAAACGACAAAAAACTTCGCAGCTTCAATCAAGACTTTCCAACCTCTACGCCAACGACCTCGGCAGTTCTCGAATTTCTAATGAAATCCATAATTACCATGAGGAGACTCATAATCCTCTACATGGCTCTACATTTGGGCGAATTCTTGGCTGGTTTGGATACGGTGAATCAGATGAAAACAGTCATAGTGGGCACACACGTCCTCAAGGTAGCGATCCATTTGGGATACAAGAATTGCCACCCGTAGTTGTAAGACCAGTTAATATTGGTCGCGTTGTTTGAATGAATTCAAACCTGAATAATCGGAAATAATTTCAAAAAATTCATTTCTGTAATCATTTCCACAACCCCAAACCATCATCCCTACCTCATTCGAGACTTTCAATCAACAACACTTTTATATCATTCCCTATTGCATTTAGCTCTTGTACAAAGTAATCATGTTTCATCTCAGCACATTTCCCTTAGATGCATTTTGTAGTTATAAATAAAAATTCTTTGACATTTTAGCATTTTAGCATTGTTGCATCTTCACACATTTATAAATAGATTTCGTGTACACAACCAAACATTTGCATACTTTTATTATAGAAGTTCCAATTTTACCTTCTCACTTGCATTTTTCCCGACATTCATTCTGCATATTTGTTCTTGCTCTTCACTATGGTACACTTGATGATACAACAACTGCAGGTCTAAATACTTTTTCTTGTATTATTTCTATAGGTTGAGATATTTCCTTTTGTGTAGTTTTCCCTTTAACTAGTAATATATATATATATGTATTTAACATTTGATATCATTCAGAAAGTTTCCCAAGTCAAATAACTTGAAATCTTTTGAATTAACAAAAAAAAAATTCCCTGACCTTTTAACCATTACTTTCGACTTACTTTTATCATTTCCATTATATGTCTTCAACCGAAACAAGGTCACTTATAAATATTTCCAAACCAAAATTCAATAAAATTAGTACAAACATAATTTGTATACATACTAAAAATATAGGCTTGGAATTTATAAAAATCGTAGAGAAAAGAATAATTTAGTTTCACAATGAGACGCTTCAAATTGACATGATTATACGGGAGGGCCAAGTCTCGGAAATATTTCACATGAGTGAAATTATGAAAGAGACTGATGGAGTTGATTTCAGTCAACTTTTATATTTATAGAAGCAATCTTTTCAAATATACAATTTATATCCTTAAAGACATTGTTACGTATCATCTATTGTTTTTAAGTCATGATTGTTCTTTAAACCAGGATCCTAATTGTTTGTATTCCATATATGTTATATAGGATGGACATATGGATTTTAGTTTGTATATTATTCCATTCAAGTACAATGATGAGAATGAGGCTCTCACACATAATACCTGATAATACAGTGTATTTCATTTGATTGAGCTGAAAAATTAAGAATTTACAAATATATTTAATTGCTGGGGGAATTATAAAAATGATTTGTGCAATTGAAAAGTCACAAGTTGAACGAACAATATTACAAAAAATCCCAACAATTAGATAAAAGAGAACTTCTAAAAATTTCTCCGATATCTTTTTGGTTTCCGATTGTTTTTTATCAATATTGGGAAAAAAGACTACATAACTCCCTGCAAGATTTTCTCAAGTTTTTATGTTTGTTTGTTGGTAAAATTTGGGAACGCATGTTAAGCAGCCGAAAATTTTCCGTGTCCTAATTTGCTATAAATTCATTGGCCACGCTTCCACCAGATTTTTGTTCTGTTAAGAAAATTATTGTTAACCCCTTTACCCAATAAAATAATATAATCTGTAATGTCAGAAGAAGCTAAACAATATACTTTAAACGAAGTCTCTTCCCATAGAACTAAGAGTTCTTTATATATAGCTGTTCATGGTAAGGTTTACGATGTTACCAACTTTATTGATGAGGTATGTTGAAGATTTATGAAAAATCCTTAACCCTTTAATTGTTGTGAGTATTGATAGGCTAACTTTCTATACACAGCACCCAGGTGGTGAAGAGGTGCTTCTTGATGAAGGAGGTAAAGACGCCACAGAGGCTTTTGATGATGTAGGTCATTCTGAAGAGGCCTATGAAATTTTGAAAAGACACTACATTGGTGAATTAAAGGATGTAAGTGAATGATGAACTTATTCAAAACTTTATAAGTTCAATCATTTATAGGGTTATTCTTGAAATTTCTTCTACCTAGGCTCCACCTCCATCAATAACGATTAAAAGCACCCCTTATGAAAAAACAACGCAACCTGAATCCCCCAGGTATTGTTGATGTGATGTGAATATTTAAGATCTCTTGAAGGCAATTATTTAATTTATGGTTTTTTTTATTTTTTGCTATCTAGTAATTTCGGAATTTTCATTCCGATCGCAGTGCTTATTGCTTATATTGCCTACAAATACGTCTCCCAATCTTAAAATTATTAATATTGATCTTTATTTATATCGCCTAATACTGTTCCTCTGAACAATTCTTTTGAAAATATCCCAAGTTTACCAATTCCTAATAATTATGGCATAAGATATTTATGATCCTGAAGTAGTGCGATCCAATCTTTAGATTAAATAATCTGTTTATATTATCGATTTCGATACTGAAATTTAAGGATTGGTTAGGTTCAAACTGAATAGACGCACTACCGAGATCAATCCACCTTGCTTTAATGTGTAAATTTCAAGTATTATCTAATGCCAAAATATTTTTGTTAAAAGTATCTATCATTGAGTGTTAAGAAAAATAGTTTCAGTTAAAAGCAGTTTTGTATTATTTACAATCAAAAAAATTTCTTGTTTAATAAAAAATAACAACTTAACAAAACTAAAGTATTTCGACCAAACACCACACTTTTTACCAAATTTACTATCTTAGTCTTAACCAATTTGGCCACTTTAATCAATTTTATAGTTTTATTAAATCATTTCTTAAAAACAATACTCTTAACAAAGACTATTATTGGCCTAAGTAATAATGTTTCTAAATTTGGATTTATTAGCATTTATTTTATTTAACCAATGTCAAATGTCATAATATTTACTTACAATTCCAGCTTTTTTGTTAATATTTACATATATAAAGACATAATTTAATAAATTCATCTTATTACATTTTAAGCATATAATATTGAAGTAATTTTTATTATACAACAATATTTTTATAACATATATGTAAATTTTAACAGTTATTTTATTTGTTAATTGAAAATTAAGATACCAAATTATATTGTTTTTTTATTTAAAATGTTTATTTAAGCATAAATATTTTTACATTATTTTTTATTAATCAAATTTTTTAAATTATTAATTATAATTGTATATTTACAGTTATTAATATTATTAATTAATTTATTTGTTTTTAATTTTAATTTTTTTATTAATACATATTTTTAAAGTTTAATTTATTAGTATTTAAAATTATTTATTTATTTATTTAAATATTATAAATATTTTTTAATTATAAATTTTTTTAATTTAGTTAAAATAAATAATATATATATTATTTATTTTTATATTAATTATTTGGTTTAATATTTTAATTTTTTTTTTACTTTAATAAAATATGATTTAATTACTATTTAATATAATATAATTATAACAAATTTTAAATTAAATATAATTTATGTGTTTTTTACATATAACCAATTATTTAAGCCAGCTAAAACTAAATTATATTAAATTTATAAAAGCAAACTTATTGAAAACAATTACTTATTATTATTAATATTATTATTTAATAAGTGTAATTCTAATATAAAAAAACAAACCAAGTAATATTAAATAAATATAATTCATGTATTTATTATATATAACTAGTTACTTAAGCTAATTAAAACAATACTATATACCAACACAAATCTCTACACTATTTTTTACACCCAAAAATAATAAACAAATACTATATAACTTAAAATTATCAGCAAATAACTTAATAATACCAAGTAAATAAATTATTTTAATTAATAAAAAACTAAACAGATTACAAAAAACATTTAACAATACTTTTATATTACTTATTAGACTATTTTTTTTTATGTTTATTCTAAATTTTAACTTAAATATTCATAATTTACTACAATATTTTTTAATCAAATGGCAAATAAAATCAATTATTACTGATACAGCTTTTTTATTATTATTAAAAACCAATATTATCTTATTAAATTAATTCTTAAAAACAAAACTTTTGCACAAAATTGTATAAATGTCAATATTTAAAACTTTTTAAAAAAAATACACAGTATTAAAGACAATAAAAAAAACAAGTTCTTATTAAAAACTTTTACAGTTTAATATAATTAAACAAGATTTCAGATTACATAAAGACATTTTTTGGATAAATAAAAACATAATTAGGCAGTTTAATATTACTACACAACAAACACAAAATACTTAAATAATTCATATTATAAAGTTTTTTTTTAACTACAATTGGTAATTTTTATAAACTGTTTTTATTAAATATGTATAAAAAGCAGTTAAAGTTTTGTTAATAAACCTAAAAAACATATAAGAGTTTAAGTATCAAATCATAATAGTATAAGTCTAGTTTATGTTTTAGATAAGTGAGTTATTTATAATTTTTATACCAAAATTTGCTTTCTATTAAGCATAACAAATAATTTAATAGATATTATAAACAAAATAACAAGTATTGTTTAATATAACTAAACTATTAGCCATAATAAAATTTTTTATAAATCTTAACAGGAAAAATTAAAAAAGACTGGACTATAACACATGTAAAAGCATTTGCTTGATTATTATTAATGTTTTTTAAATAATCTTTAACTTTTATTCACTTTACAAAAATGTTTTTTAACTTAATTAAATTAGTTATATGATGTTTTTTTATTTAATATTTGTTTTGAAAATCAAACAAATTAAGTTTAAGTTCTAAAACACACATATTAATAGCAATTTGACAGTCTATATACAAATTATTAAACAAAAAAAAGAACACATTTTAATATTAAAGCAATTACCTATAATTTTATTATTGTTAAAAGCAGTAATTTATGTATCTTAACACTTATGTTTATTTTAATATCAGAAAGATAAATTGTTGCTCTATTAACTATTCTTATAATATTTAATAAATTATAAAACTTCTTTCTCTCCTTCATCCCAAATTCTTAAAAAAGAGTCAAAATTTTGAAAGAAGTTTTTCTGTTTTTTATATACTGTCTTTCACTATTTTACAAGAAACAAACCTTTTCGTTGTCAGTCCAGCTGCCACTATGAGTGGCCCTAGTGTTAAGAAAAAATCAACCAGAGTTTCGACCACTGGTTTGGTTGGTGGTGGTTCAGGTCATAAAATCAAGAAACCTCCCGGTGATGCTAAGCTCTCAAGTGGTGATACAACTCTCGAAAGTGATAGGTCTGGTCATGTGGTCGGACAGTTTAATGGCATGAATACTAATGGAGAAGCTTCCGAAGGTGAGGAAGTACCTGATTCCAAGATGAATACGCCTCAAGCCAAGCATTTCAATAATGGTGTAACTGTTGGCTCTCCTCTTGGCTCTATTAATTATGACATGGATGATGAAGCGGAAGTTTCTTTTCCTCCCCGTTTGTCTTTCTCTCTGGAAAAAGTGTGGGTGGATCCCAAAATTGTTAAGTCTCAAGTGGAAGTTGCTGTAAAGAAATCGTTCGCTTTGGACATCAATCTATCTGCTGTGGAAGGGAAATCAGCAATGGCCAAGACTCAGGTTATCAGGAAATTATTTTCAACAATCAATGGTTTTGGGGGGGCCACTACCCCCTCAAAATTTGAAGGGATTATCTGATCAACGTTTACCTTATCAGAAAGCATGGAGAAAGCTGCATCATTGGCCAGGAAAAATAACATCATAGTAAACAGCAATCTTAAGAAACAAAGAATTTGCTCAGATCGGGCTGTAGTAATCAAAAAAATTTCCATGGACATGCCAAAGAAAATGATCATCGCCGCAGTATCCGAGTTTGGTCAAGTGGTGTCAATCCGAGTGCAACTCATTGGGCTGTGGCAGAAGACTGTGGTAGAGTTTGCCAAATCAAGTCAGGCAGATCAGTTGGCAGCTAAGTGGTTGTTCTTAATCAGGAAAGATTCAGTGCGTGTAGTCAAGGCTGTAGGGGATCATGAGACATGGACATCTAAGGATCGGTATAAGGTGCTTTTGTTTACTTTACCAGTAAGAACAACAGCTCATGATCTTGGTGATCTCTTGGCAGGAGCTGGTAAGAAAACTTGTGTCATAAATTGGTCTTTGGACACTGGCAATAGAGTTCGTTGTGCTGTGGTTTGTTTTGAGAATAATGAGATATTGGAGTCTGCATTTCATACAGAGCCTATTTTTGGTGGGGTGAAACTTTCTTGGGCTAGATTGGACCTCGTTTGGTGTGAATGGTGTGAGAAACTTGGTCATTCTGTTCTAGAGTGTGATGCTGAGATCTCAGCTTCTACTAAACTGTCCAAGTCATTTAAAAGAGTTGTCTCTGATGAGAACTGCCTCCAGTTGGCCAAGCTGTATGCGAAAAAAGGTGTGTCTATTTCTCGACTGGCTGCATTTGGTGGCAAATCTTGGACCCAGGTTGTCTCTCTAATATTTTCATCTGATGGTTCTCACCTCGGTTCTGGGTCTGGTTTTGGCTCTTCTTCTGGTGCCTCAGGTGTGGTTGATCACTCGTCTCCTGTGGTTTCTGTTAATTCATTTTTGGAAACTCATCTCGCTTCTTTGGAGCATTCTTTGGAACTTTTTACAGATAAGATGTCGGGTATTGTAAACAAACTTGACAATTTAAACTTGGTGCCCATGGCTCTCATCTCCTTTTCTCAGCTATCAGTTATTTCTGTTATGGCAAATGTGGAATTTGGTTCGAATATGGTCCTGGATGATTCTAAGCCTGTGGCTCTTCCTTCCTTTTTAGTTTCCTCTGGTGTCTCTAATTTGGGTTTGAGTAGTTCGAAAATTTTGACTTCAAAAGTGGGCTGTTTGGAGTCAAAGTTGATGGCTCTCGAAGCTTCGATTTGTTCGGTATTGAAGAAGTTAGATCAGGTGTGTGCTGGTTCGAGTTTTCCAGTCTCTTCTTTATCTCAATGAGCAGTTTGGTTTGGAGAATTGTGACATGTAATGTGAGGGGTGTGAACATTCCTGCCAAACAGGACAATGTAGTTAGATGGCATGTAGATTCTGGTAATAACATTTCTATTATTATGGAGACAAAGTTGAAATCTGGCATTAAGCCATAGATTATGAATAGATTCCCTGGTGTTTGCATTTTTACATCAGGTCTTGATGCGGGTTCTTCTGGTGCTGGCATGGCTGTTATTATGAACTCTTTGGTGGCTTAGCATGTTTCAAAGATTGATGAGATTCCTGGTCAGTTGATTTCGATTCGGCTTTTGTTTAAAAGCAAACTTTTGGTTACAATCTTGGGTATCTACACAGATGTGTCTGCTAATGTGCGTTTTGGCCAGGCTTTTGCTGTCAACTCCATGATTGCTAGTGCTATCAACTCAAGCTCTTTTGTCATCTTGGATGGGGACTTCAATGAATCAGATACCAAGAAAAGTGCTAGTCTCAGAAAATGTGTGGATCTGGGTCTTGTTAACTCTTTTAAAGGACACTCTTTGGCTAGTTCACCTACGTGGAGCAACTTCAGAGATGTGAAAAAAGTTATTGATTATATCTTTGTTAATGAAAACTTAGTTTCTGCTCTGATGAAGCGGGACATTGGTGCAGTTTTGGAGTTTTTTGACACGGATCATAAGATGATTTCAGTTTCAATTGGGCTGGGGGGTCTTCTTGATGCTTAGCTAAACAGTATTTGCAAACAGGCCAACAGAAACAGATGGAAATTTGACTTTAAGAATGCTGACTCTTCCAAATGGTTACAGTTTAAGGATAATGTGTCTGCTGCTCTGTTCTTGGTCATAAATAGTTTTTTGAATGCTAAGGTTCTTAATAACCTGGATAAGATGTGGGATGTGTTGTGTGGAGTTATGATGAGAGCTGCTGATACTATGTTTTCTAGGCACTGGTTTAGCGAATTTGACTGTTCAAGGAACAGACATTCATTGAGGTTCCTTGGACTTGAATTGTTGATAGCTAAGATCATCAAGAGTTTGAATACAGGTGATAAGCATAAGTGTGATCGCTTAATCAAGAGATGGTTTTTGGTCAATTGTAAAGAGGCTTTCAAGTTTGATTTCTTGGTTCAAAATAGAGCTAATTCGGTGGAGGTGTTCAAGCATCTGTCTCAGGTTAGAAAGTTTTATAGAAAGTCTAAGTATCATGAATCCAGAATGGCTAGGGATATGGCAATTCAGAGTGCTATCAATAAATGCATGGAGAATTTCAGTTCTAACAAGAGTGGCATGATTAGGAGTGTTTTGGAGCAGCCTTTTCATAAGGTTGTGTTGGACCACTTGGTTATAGGCAATGAACTGGTTTTGGATCCAATTGAGGTGAAAAGCAGGGTCGACAGTATCATGGTTAACTGGACAAGAGAGCATATGTCACCTTCAGTGATGCCCTCCAGATGGGTCCACCAATATGCGCCTTTGGATTATGTGAAAGATGATGTCTTCTCTGATGTCATGAATGACATTTGTTTCAATGAATTGGTGAATGTGATTTTGAATCTATCTGATGACAAAGCAGCTGGCCTGTCTGGTATCTCTAATGAGCTATGAAAACATTGTAGTGATGATATGCTTGGGTGTTTGTTGGGTCTCTTGAATTCTTGCCTAAATACCAATGAGATTCCAGTCCTTTAGAAAAAAGCTTGGGTTTCTATGATTCCCAAACCATATGAATGGAATGGCATTCTTACAAATACAAGGCCTATTGCATTAATTGAGACAGCCAGAAAGATACTCTCTAAATTATTGTCTGACTGTATCTCTTCAGCCTGTTCCAGATTTGATGTTCTCTGGGGTGACAATTTCTCAGTCCTGAAGGGTACATCCACTCAATCTCCAGTTTTTGTTGTTGGTTTGATTGTGGAAGATGCTCTGGAAAAAAATAAAGAGGTTTAGTTGGTGTTGCAGGATATGCATAAGGCCTATGATTCCGTTGGTTGGTGGCAGTTGGAGGCCAGTTTGAAGTGGATCAAAATGTGTAACAAATTTGTGTTGTTTTTTGGGAACTTACATGTAGGCAGGGTTAATAGGGTGATGACTGATTTTGGCCTTTCGGATGGATACAGTGTATTGGATGGTTTAGATCAAGAGAAGGTCTTTTCTCCTCTCTTGTAGAGAATTTTTTATGACTCTTTGTTGTGCGAGGTTAAGAATCATGAACATTTGTATGGTTACAGAATCAATACCAACTTTGTAGCAAAATCTGGTAGAATTGAGTCTAGTGGTGGTTGGTCTTCATTCTTGGTGGCAGGTGCTTTTGTGGATGATACTATCTGGATTGGTAATGGTCAAGCATCGACGCAACGTATCTTAGACATTGTGGACAAATTTTTTGAGGTCAATAATATCGCAATTAACAGTGAAAAAACTGTGGCGATTCCTATCAACAAAAGAGTTTCGGCTGTGTCTTTGCATATTAATGGACTATCTATCTCTATTGCCAAACAGGGTGAGGCTCATAGATATCTGGGCATTTTTTTGTCAACAGATGGGTTGTCTAAACCCAGTTTAGCCAAAGCTCAGTTAGATGTCAGGTTCTTCTCCAATATGGTTCTCAGGAAGACTTTGACAGACAAACAATTTGTGTACTTGGTGTCTTCAGTTCTGCAACCCATTGTCAGCTATCGCACAAAATTCAGCTTTGTTTCTAAGAGTGTCTGCTTAAAATGAGATGTTATGCTGAGGAAGGGTCTCAAATTTAAAGCAAATTTGCCCCAAAATTTTCCCAGTGAGGCTTTGTATCATCCCTCTCTTTATGGCATGAAGACTTTTGAACAGATCCAGGCTGAAGGAAAGGTGGCTTTATTGGTTTGGTTCTCAAATGCACCTGGTATTCTGGGGCATTTGTTTGAACACTATTTTTTAGATCTACAGATATTAAGATAGGCTCCGTTAAACCTCTTGCAATATTCTGTGAAGTTGAGGGTTAGTCCCTCTAACAATTTTCTTGCTGGTGTGGTTAGAATTTTTTTGGACAATGATATATGTCTGGCCAACAATTTGCTTTGTGCTTTTCGTGGTGCTGGTTGCTTTTTTGTGTCAACAATCTTGGGTAGCTCCTTTTATTTTGGTGTGGTCCCCTCTTTAAAGCATTTTGGTGTTGCCTTTAGTAACAGGTTATTAGGCAAGGATGGATCAGTTCTCAGTTGGAGGACTTTTCACTACTGGAAGAGACTAAGTTCTAGGAGTTCTGTACTCTTGTGGTACTCCAAAGTTTTTGCATACATGAATGATCATCGTTTCATTTCTAGTGGTCTATCCACAGTCTCTGGTGATTCAAGCTTTTCTGATTCAGAAAGATATTTGGTTGTTTGAGAATGTTTGCATGAATCCTGGTCTGATGCTTTCACAGTGTATACTGATGGTTCTCTGTCTCATTTGGGCACTGCAGAGATTGTGGGTGGGGCTGCAGCTTATTTTCCCAATGCTGGTGTGGGTATTGGTGTTGAGGTCAGTGGGTTGCTTTCTTCTATTATGGTTGAGCTTCACACTATTGCTCTAGTGCTGGAATGTGTTCTTTTTTTGTGTTCGGTTGTTATTAACACTGATAGTCAGACTGCTATTGATGCATGTGTTTCAGAATTGAGTTTGATTGCTCCAGATTTCAGGAACAAGTGTTGGGTGGAAAGGCATTATATTCGCAAGTTGATCGAGGATAAGGACCTTTCTGTTGGGTGGGTAAAGGTGAAGAGCCATTCGGGTAATGTTCACAATGACAAGGCCGATGCTTTGGCTGGACATGCTGTTCATTCTGATTTGTCTCTTCCTATGAGTGTTCGGAAAAGATACATTATGACTCATGGTCAGGTTGTCTTGGGCAATGCTTGACATTTTGTTTGGAATATTTATAGGTCTATCTGTTGTGCTCAATGGAAGGCTGGCCCTGGCTCTGTGGTGATCGATGAGGAGTTAATTGTGAGGGTTGATTGGAAGTGCATGGTGTTACAGGTGATTATTTCTGTTGTTGAATTGAATAACAAACCTGTAACTTGATGCTCAAAAGCTACTTTTGTGGATAATGTGAAGAAGGTATGGTATCTGAAGGTTTTGGTTGATCTGAAGGTTTTGTTGTGGAGTTCTTTGTATAATAGACAGAGATTCAGTGGTAATGGTAGTAGTTTTCCTGGAGTCACAATTATGCCCAATTTTTTTCTCAGCTTGGCGGCCGGATTTATTCTGGCAGTTGTGCCCTTTTGGTAAGTTATCTGTTAATATATATAATTCTACCCTTATTTCTGGGTCTTTTACCAGGCTATCCTTGACGTCAATAACTCAGTGCTTAATCTTTTTACTCAATTAGTATACAACAACAAAATCAAAGAAAGAAAAAAAAATAAAATTAAAGAAAATAAAGAAAATAAGCCAAGACAATTCGGTACATTAGTATCTCGTTAATAGCCATGATCAAGAGCTATTGTTCTAGCGTGGTTAAGTATCAATTACTATTAACATAAAGTGTTGATAGTGGAGAGTGGATTGAGATATGGAATAATTATTTATTTGATGATTGGTTTCTTGGCTAAGGATTCTGTAGTATCAATTCTGTCTTTTCTGTTTCTAACACTACTGCTATATATACATAATTGGAATTCCTCAATTCCTTGATTCTTTATGACAGGAATCCTGGAATTTCTGGAATCCTGCAATTCTTTTGAGAGAAATCCTGCAATTCTAGAATCCTGCAATTTCTTGTCAGGAAATCCTGAAATTCCTGGAATCCTGCAATTCCTAAGAGGAATCCTGGAATTCCACATTTACTACACTTACTTCTGATTGGCTAATAATTATGCTAATATATTTCCTATATTTCTATGAGTAACAATGACATCAGTTTGGCATCCGGACTCCCACATGCTGTCGGGCTTTACAAGTCAAGCTTCAACTGTTCTCTGCACCTACTTAATGAAAGTGGTCCATAGGAAGTTGCCAGTTGCCATTTGTAAAAGATTGTATGATAAATGTTATCCTGGGGTTCTCTGTTTAATGTGTGGTGATGTTGAATTGTCGGATTATGTATTTACTTGTTGAAGTAAGGCAGCTGCGTGTACTGATATTTTGTTGGGCAGGATTGCTTTGTGGAAGTCATTGCTGGTGGGCTGCTCTCCGGCATCCTCTCCTATGTTGCATACTCTGCTTGCTGGTTGTCATGATTTAGGAGCATATATGCGACTGTGTAAAGGCTTCGTACTGAGAAATTGGGTCAATAAAGCTACAGTGCATTTCAAGGATTGCAATCGGGCTTTTTTGGTGATGGCTGATTTTGTTCGATGTCTGGCAGAAAAACACCAGTGTGGTTTGTGGTTGATCAGGGCTAAGTTTAGAGTGGACATGGAATGTTGTGGGTTGGTCTGTGCTTTAGAAATTCTCGTTGGTCTTTCAGCTGATTCTATTGAACATTTGTTTGGTGGAGTTGTTCATCTTCTTGGGATTGATAAGGCATTTGCCATCAGTTTTGGTTTGCATAAGGCTAGCCTTTTTTTTTCTGGTATTTGTGATAATGTCAAAGTTTACGTAGGTGTGTAGTGTTGCCTAGATTGGCCTGAGTGGCTAGTCACATGTAGCAAATGCATGAGCCACATTTAGTTAGATTCACTTAGCTTGCATCTGTATACTAGATAGTGGTTGGGCTGCACTCGTTAAACAATAAAAAATAAAAATAAAAATAATATTTAAGTTTTTTAATAAATTATTAGTGTAAATACTTATTATTTCTGTTTACAACTTATGTAAATGTTCTCTAATATTTGAAAATTCTTTTAAACAAAAAAGTTCAAGCAGTTAGAACTAAAAATAATTTTATTAAATTCAACAAAGAAATTATTCATATAAATCAAAGTTTTTTTAAATTATAATAATACCAGAATCCTAAAACACAATTTTTTTTAATAATAAAAAGTTTTTTAATTCATAATTAATTCATTCTTATTCAACAATCTGTTTTTAAATACAATACTAAAATGTTTTAATAAACAAACTATATTAAAATAATAAGAATTTTTTAATATTCTGAACATTAAAAAATAATTAGCATTATAAAATATACTAAACAAATTATTGGCCAGAGAAATTTTGTTATCTAAAAAAATCTTTACAATGCTTACCAAAAAATTATTTACAGAGCTAACTTTTAACTTAACTGAATATTATAATAGATTTATAAATGTTTAACTTAAAACTTGCAAATTCAAAAAATTATGTTTAAATAATTAACTAAAAATTTTTGCTGTATTAAAAAATCTAACTACTAAAGCTATTTTGGTTTTTATCTATATTTGTTTAAAAAAACCAATTCATACAGAAATAGACAGTACAAAGTTTTATTAGA
Source organism: Geosiphon pyriformis (assembly GCA_016748015.1). NCBI lineage: Eukaryota > Fungi > Glomeromycota > Glomeromycetes > Archaeosporales > Geosiphonaceae > Geosiphon > Geosiphon pyriformis. The sequence goes on from JAAOMT010000295.1 coordinate 321,558, forward strand.
AAAGTTTTTAGACAAATTGGCTTTACAGTTACTTTTTATATAAATAATAATTAAATTATTATTATTAAAAACCAAATTAACTAATTATATAATAGTTTTATTTATATTAAACTTAATATTAAAAATTTAAAGCTTTTAAAAAACTATTATTTTAACAAAAATTTAAATTATTATGAATATATATTATTATTAAATATATTAAATATATTAGATTTTACTTTAAAATTAATTATTTTTTAGCTTAAATTATTAATAATTTTTTTTAAAATGTTAATATTTTTCTTAATTATAAGAATCTTTTATTTTATTTTTAAAAAAATATATTTATCAATTTTGTAATTAAAATAATTAAAAAGCTAATATATTTAATAATAAACAAAATTAACTTAACTTAAATTTTAAAAAATCCAATTTAAAACTAATTAGAAAATTAATAACAACAATAAAAAAACTAAACAGACAATAATTTTAACATAAAATTTTATACCAATAAAATAATTTTTAAAATTTTTAAAATTAATTACAAGTTTTAATAAAAGCTTTAAAAAATAAAATAAAAATATTTTGTAATTGAAACCAAATAATTTAAACTTTAATATTTAAAACAATATTAATAATCAGAAGTTTTTTATTAAATATAACTTTTTTTTAAAATATTGGTTTTAAATATAATAGTATTTAAGTTTTTTTAAATATTAAAAATAATAATAGTATACTTTAATGATTAAATAAAATTAAAAAACCAAAAAATAAACATATGTAATTTTATATATAAAAAGCTAAATTACCAATTTTAAAAATAATACAACCAAAAAAAAGTTGCTAATTTGGTTTTAAAAATATTATTTAAAATAAAAAAAAATTTTAATACAAAAACTAATTAACAAACCAAAAAAATATTATTACTAACCAAAATTTAAGATATTATTTAGCATAAAATTATTCTTATAATTTTTATTATTAATTAGCATATATTATTGTTTCAAATTATTACTTATTATCTTATTAAATTATCTAAATTATTATTTAATTAATAATCCAATTTGTAAAAAACACAAATATAACCAAATTGTGATACTTAGATTATATAATATACTAAATTATATAACATTTAAAGTTTACTAAAATATTTAATAATTTACCAAAATAATCTATAGTTTACAAAAATAACTTGTAATTTAACAAAATATATCTTTAATTTACTGAAATATTAGCTAAATTATAAAATAATATTATAATAAGTTATATAAAAACAAAGCTTTTTTTTTCGAAAAAATATATCTTAATTAGTATTTTCTACTAAATATTCTAGTTAAAATTATCTTTTTTACAAATTAATTCTAATAAAACTTATTTTAAAAAACATAAAAATTTTTAATTATTCTGTTTGAAATTAACCATTTTTACTAATATTTTGAAATTAATTAACTACTAATTTTAATAATTATTAACTTTTAAGTCTAAATTTAAAATGACTTTTTTAATATGTGTTTTTTTTTTTTATATTATTAGATAATTTACAGTTGAGATTTTCTGTAAAAAAATTGATTTTTACAGCAAAATAATTACACATATTTTGAAAAACTTATAAGCAAAATTTTTTTGTAAAAGAGTTGACTTTTACTGCAAAATAATTATACAAATAATTAGCACAAAATTGGCTATTTTATCATAAGCCCAATAATATATACAGTTTAAAATATAGAAAGATATTTTAAAAGAAAATTAGCTTATTAAAAATTTATTAACTTTTATTAACAGCAAAATAGCATTAACAATATTAAAAAAAAGATAAAAAAATCTTTGGTAATATTTAATGCTTTCTCAAAAATAACACAATAATAACTAAATTAAAGTAGTGATTATATTAAATATAACAACTCCAAAATATTATCAGTTGATTTATATTTACTTCAAACAATAATTTGGAATCTGAAATAAAATTATAGCTTTTAAGAAAACACTTTTTTAATATATTTTAAACCAGATCAATAATTATTTTTTTGGAAATTACAACATTTTTGAAATCAAACAAAATCTTTTTAAAAATTTAATTCATTATTTAAATACAGATTTAAATACTATTAGTATAAATACTTATACTATTTATTTTAAAAAACTTGATTATAATATTATTAAGTTTTGTAAAGAAAAATATTTTGCTAATTTACAATTTGTTTTTGAATCTAAAGCTAACAATAAAAGCAAAAAAAAATTTAATCTATTTACACAACTCTTAACACTCTAAATACAGTCTTTTAATATTTGTAAACACCTAAATAAAAAACTAGTACCAAATTACTACTTTTAATTACACTTTTTTTAGTTTTATTTGTTTAAATACAAATATCTAATTCACTTTTTAGCCAAATTTTAAGACCAAAAAACTTTACTAAAAGTCCAATTTAACAGTTAAAATTAATTTATACTAATATTAATCTTTTTAATTATTTAGCAAAAAACCAAAGCAAATATTCAGAAACATTAACTTATAAAAAAAACACTTATAAATCTATTAAAAAAAAAACAAAAAAAACAAAAAAACAGAAACCACAAATAATAAAGAAAATAAAAAAATAATAGCTGTTTATTGCAAAGATTTCTAACTTTTTTAGAAAAAACATTAAAACTAGTTTTTAAAAGTAATTTAATCAAGTTACCAAAACAGAAAATACAAACAAATAGACTGCCAAAAAAATATTACAAGTAATTTTTTATTTTTTTAAAAGAACTATAAATAAATAATTTGAAAACTGGCTATCTCTTTTGTTAATTAACAAGCTTTTAAGACTGCTTTTTTTAAATAGTTTACCAACAACAATACTTCAATTATTTTTCAAAACCATTTTTGAAATATTAAGCAAAAACTATTTAAATCTGTCATAATTTATATTGAAAAGTTTGTTTAAACTTTTCAGAAAAATTTGACAATTAAAAACTAATGTTTAATATTTTAATATCTAAGTTTTGGATCAATTTATTTTTGGTTTAAAGAATAAATTAATCAAGAAAGTTTGCTTATATGTTTAACAAATTTAATTACTGCTATTTAACATGTTAAAAACTACAAAATAACTATAAAAAAAACAAATTACACCAAACTTGTCAACTTAATAATTGGAAAAACCAGTATTATGTGTGCATTTAAGCATAATATCTTCATCATTATTATTGAACTATTTAAGTTTTTGCTCTTTGAACAGATTAAGGAATGCAATATATTGTTTTGAATTTAAATCAGAGTTTGAATTATTGTCATTATTATTGCTATTTTGAATCATTATTTTTATTGTTATCATTGTTAAAGTCTGAATCAGAATTGAACTGTGATTTTGATTTCACTTTGCAGCTGCTGATTGGTTTTTTTTCCTCTAGAATCATGTAGATTATGTGTGATGTTGGATTGTAAATAAAATTACACTTATTACAATATTAGAAGTTACATAAAATCAAACAGTGATCACATAATTGAGTGTTTAGTTGTTCTAAACTTTGCTTTTGTTTTTCTCTAATGGGTGCTAGATTTTGGTAGTGTTTATGAAATTCTTCTGGACTTGCTTTAATATCTAAAAATGCTTCTGGATTGGAAATGAGAATGACTTCAACTGGTTCTGGTGGGTTGTTCTTTATTTCTAAGATTTCACTGGATAAAGCATCTTTGACTTTAACATTTGCCATTCTCCAGATTTTATTCTCATTATGTAAATAACCATTCAAGCAAGAAATTGCTCAGTGCCATGCAGCATTTATGGATGTTTTATGACTCATCCAGTTGCTAATAAGAATTATGTATTGACATAATATCTCGCATATTCTTTCTTGACCAAAAATGTTATTCCACATTTTTTTATTAAATAGCTGCTCTTCACAAGCAAGACATGGTTTGTTGTCTCACTTGTAGTGTTGCTTTGGGTAATCATACCATTTTCTGTGGCATAGTTTGCAATAATAGTGAGTTTGTGTCCAGTAGTCTTTATTGGGCATAATCTAAGCTTCCATAGAAGAAAGTTTCTTGTCACAATCTTGATATTTGAGTAAAATATATGGCAGTTACTTTAGTAACTTGTGTAAGTAGAATCTTTTCCAGTCACTAGTTATTTCTTCTGTAGTGGTGTTTTTTTCTGGTGCATTTTCTTCTTTTTCTTTATCTTTGTTATTCCAAGAAAGTATTGGTGATAACTTGTTGTGTTTGGTGTTAGCCCAGAAAACTTGGTAGGCTTTTCAGGTAGGTTTTTTCTTTTTTTCTTCGAGCTTAATTAGTGACATTGAGGTGTAAGTGGTTTTGAAATAACCACATATGGCTGGTATACATGTGTGTTATCTATTTTGACTGAGTTAGAGCTTCTATGTGGTCTAATTAAGTACCACATTAGTTTTAAACAACCAGTTATTGCCCACTAGTGCTTGATATTAAGTTGCTTTCATTACTAAGACTTTAATAGAAGCTATGATGCCATTGACTTTGAAAAAGAAATTATCAATTTTGTCTATAGAAGTTTTGGTTGCTCTATTGGCTGTAATGATTCTGGTACTGGCAGTATGATCAACTCAGTGACCTAATTGGTCCATAAATTGTTGTGTGATGATGCTGCCTGCTAATCTGCTGTCAAAGATCAGTTTGATGGACTGATTATCAACTTTGGTATCTGTGTATATTGCAGTGATAAGCTTCACATTAAGGACAGTGTTACAAGTAAACTTGGTGGGATAAAAAAATGATAACATTTGGTGTTCTTAATTATTGGTAATGCATCTTTTGTATAATTCTGTTGGCTTAGTCTTGATTATTAGTCTCTGAAGGTCTTATTTACTGGTTGTAAATTTATCTGTTAAGTTTTTTGGTTGTAAGGCACAGAGGTTTGGTTTTTGCTGATTGCAACTTCTTTAAAAATATGAGTTATCTTTTCTGAACTAACGAGCACAGTTATTAGGGTCTGGCATTGTCTTTTTGCCTTTCTAGTAAGCTAACAAGATAATGTTAATATCCAAAACTTAGGGGGAGCCTCCCTCTTTTACCAGGTTATTACAAAGTCTATTCTTAGACAGTCAATTTTTCTATATTGCTGCTCCACAAAAGAAAAATAAAAAATAAAATAAAATAAAAGAAAGTAAAAAAAAATAAAAATAAAAAAAAATAAAAAAAAAATATTTGTTCTGTCAATAGTCATAATTAAGAACTATTGTGTCAGCAGGTTAAGTAGTGGATAATAACATAAATTTGAAGAATTGAAGAGATATTTTATTGATATAATTCTATTTTAGTTGATAGCAACTATCCTTGAAAGGAGGAGTATTTAATAATTATGATCTGCAAATTTAATTAATTCTAAGAGTTTAATTGACTTTTAAAAGTCTAATTTTCTCTCTGGATGTCTTTCTAACTTTTACAGCTACTCATTTTTATATATTTTTTTTGTTCTACAGGATTGCTTTTGATTGCTTTATTATTTCTGTTATTGCTTTGTTTTTTCTATATTATTGCTAATTATACTATGTTATAATACATTATTTGGTGTTATTACATGTTATTCTGTGTTATCTCATGTTATAACACGTTATTCTATGTTATTCTAAGTTATAATGTATTATTCAATGTTATTGCACACTATTCTGTATTATCATATTTTGGTCATGTTTCTTTATAACTTTGGATCGGTTTTTCTACTTAGATAACAGCAGCTCTACTAAAAAGAGGTACTTCAGTTGGTTTCTTGATCTTGAAGGGAAAAATTGCTGCTAATAATTCATCATTGGTAATGATTACTGGTGGAATGTTGTTGGTAAGTGGTTTTAGGTTGATTTCTAAGTTGTTGGGTGAGGCTTCTTTTGGGGTAATCAGAAGACTTAAATAATTCTAGGAACTTGGGTTTTGGACATACCTAGTTTCTGAGTTTCTTAGACATAATTTTGAGAATTGTTGAAATATGCTAGGGATTAGTTAATAAACAACTATTATTGATCTTTAGTTTTGCTAAATGGTTCTTGGTCTTTGATTTCCATTGAACACAGTCATTTGTGACAGTATTTAAATGAATTAAAATTGATAAATCAGTTGTGGCTGTGGTGGTTAATATATTACAGATATTGCCAGTTGATATATTGGAGGTATGTATTTTGGTTGTTGCATTATTTGGGTGTAATTAGGTTAAGACTAATCTTGATTTGAGTAATAATTCAGAGTTTGAAATCTGTGATCAGAGTTTTGATATTAATTTCTCAATTATAAGTTATTGTTATAAACTTGGCAGCTAGCTTTAACATGATTTTGTTTATCACAATTATAGCAAATATGCATCTCTGATTGCCATGATTGATTGATCAATAATGATGAACATGTCTGATTTTAGAAACAATTTGAGTTTTCTGAATTATTATGTCATTGTAGAGGTTGATAGATTGTCTGATTGTTAACTAAATATCTCTTTAATTTCTGATTGATTAAATTACTGAACTGCTTCAATTTGGAATTTAAGTTAGATAATCTATTTATTACTAGATTTACAGCTTGGGTATGGTTGGCTTTTAATTCAGCTATTTCAAAATCTCAGACATAAATAACTGCTACTTGAAGATCTGCAGAGTGTAATAGACATATATATTGAAAAATGCTACTGTGCAGATCTCTGATAAATTGATTTAAAATTTGTGGTGCTGTAAAATAATCAGCTTGTATTGCCTGAATTTGGTGTAGATTTTTGTGGAAGCATTCTAAGTAAGTAGTAACTGCTTCAGTTTCTTCTTGCTTAATGATAGTAAAGATATTGACTAGACAATTAATACTATTATTGTTGCTGAAATATTGTAGAAACTCAAGCTTAAATGTGTTGAAATCCTGAAGTTTGTTGGTCAAGCTTTGATATCATAAGTTGGCAGTATCCTAAAGAAAGTATGGAATGGCTTGTATGGCTTTGACATCATTTTATTTATTGGCTGTGATGGCTTTTTTGACATTGTTTAGCCATATCTAAGCATCCTTTTCTTTACTGGTAAATTTTTTGATTTTTGCGATTGGAGCATATACCATTGGAGCTATGAGTGGTGGCTATTGTGGTTGTGATAATTGTTGAAGTGGCTGTTGTGATTGTTGCTAAGGTGATACTTGTGGCTGTTAAATTGGTTCAGCAATCAAATTAATTGGTGGCTGATTGATAATAATTATTGGAGGTAAGTTTTGTTGATTATTAATGTTAGGGTTTGGATTGTTCTAATTTTGTGGAGTTTGAATATTCAAAGTTTTAATTTCTAGATTTTCCAAAATTGGGTTTTGGTAGTTAAATTTTTGATCTTTATCATCATTTTCTTCTGATTCCATTACTTCCCAAAGACTTGTGGTTCCAAAATCTGGTTGAGGTGGTGGTAATTAAAATCCTAATGGCATTGGTAATTGTGATTTAAATTCCTCAAAATAATTGTTGTAGGTCTCTAATAATTCTGCTTTTTTTTTGTTTACTTTAAAATGAAAGTTGAACTAACAATGGTTTTACATTTAAGGTGGACACATCTGATAATAAAATGTTAATAGCACTTCTGGATATATAGTAATATGATGGGTTGATTGGAAATTCTACTCTTGTTTTTTTCCAAGTAGATGGTTGTATTTTTTGAAGTGTTACTGCTGGTGTTTGTAGTTTTCCTTTGCCTTTGTTTGTGTAATTGGGTATTTTTTTTGAGTGTGATGTTCAATTTCTCTATTAATTTCAGTGAGAATTGTTGTAAAATTATGATTTGCTGGTAGACTGGTATTTTGAATTAATTTGTTGTAAAAATTTCCTCTTGTGAAGTCAGTTTTTACTAGTACTCCTAGCAAATATGAGATTTTTTTGTTAATGTAAAAATTGAAAGCTGATTCTGTTGATAGGTGATTGTTGGTTAATCCCAAGTGTTAACATTAATATTGGAATAAGAATTTGGTAAATCCTAAATGGTTTGTTCCTATTTTTTCTGATTCTGCCACTTTTAAATAGTTGTGTGTTATTGCTGGTTCTTTGTAGAATTAGATCTTACAGAGAGCACTAAATGTTACAGGTAATTATTTGGGGTCTTGAATCAAATAACAAACTCATAACTTGGTGCTTAATTGATAATATAGTGATGTTGGTATCTAAAAGTTTTGATTGTCTGAAGATTTTGATTGAGTTCTTTGTATAATAGACAGAGATTCAATAGTTGTTTTCAGTAGTCTCTCAGAATTGCAATTCTATTAATTTTTTTCTTGGCTTAGTGGCTGACAATCTTCTGGTAAGCAATTCATATTTCTTACATGTTTTACCCACTTGCAGAGGTCTTTTACCAAGCAATTTTTGACATCAATACCTCAGTGCTTTATTTTTTAATCAATTAATCAACAACAAGAAATAACAAAAATAAACAAAAAATAAATAAATAAAAGAAAAGAAAAAATTAAGCTAAGACAATGAATGTTAGTATCCTGTCAATAGCCGTGATCAAGAGCTATTGTTCCAGTGTAATTAAATATCAGTTACTATCAACATGAAGTGTTGATAGTGGAGAGTAGATTGAGATAACAAATAATTATTTATTGATATTTGTGAATTAGAATGTTGCTTAGATAAAATCTTAATGGAAAGATCTGTCTTTTTTATTTTTAATATTACTGCTATATATACATAATTAAGATTCTTCAATTTCTCAATTCTTTACCTTAGGAATTCTAGAATTCTTAGAATCCTGCAATTCTTTTAAGAGGAATCCTGCAATTCTTTGTATAAGAATCCTAAAATTTTTGAAATCCTGCAATTCTTTTGAGAAAAATCCTGAAATTCCATATTTACTATGACTACTTCTGATTGGCTAATTTATATGCTAATATACTTCTTGTATTCTATAAGTAATAGTGATTAAGTATTAGATTCTATTAACATAGAGTGTTAATAGTATGGAAGTAATTAATATTTTTAATTAAGTAATAATAATATAAGTTTGATGATAATTAGATATTTTTATTAATATTAATGTAATTTTATTTTAAGTTATAAAAAACTATTTTTTGAAGAAAAGAGTAGAATAAGTAATTACTATTAACTACTGTTCTGTCTAAGTCAAATACTTCTTCTGTTTTTAATACTCTTATTATATATATATAATTTATATTATACAAAATTCCTTAAGAGAAATTCTGTAATTCTGGAATCTTGCAATTCCCTAAAAAAAATTTTAAAATTCTTTTTTTTATTACACTTATTTTTAATTGGCTATTTTATTTATTGTTATAATTCCTAATTTCTATGAGTAACAATAGTTTATTGTTTTTATTAAGTTAAACTATATATATATATTTTTTTAATTTTACAAAATAAATTTTAAAAACTTAATATTTTTTATTATTTTGTTATTATTGGTTATTTTATGCTATTTTATATTATTTTTAATTAAAAATATTGTCAAAAAAACTTTTTTTTTTATGTCCCAAATTCTTCAAAGAACATAATTTTAATAAAGAAGTTTTTTATTTTTTCTTGTTGTCTTTATCAATATTTTTTACTTTAATAACTCCTTTGTTGTAAACTTGGAAGCTATTTTAGATAGTAATATGTTTAAAAAAAAGCATCTAAAAAAGCTTTTCATGGTCTTATTAGTGGTTTTTTCTCTTAAAAAAAGAAAGTTTTTTTTGATAACATTAAACACTTTAATAATAAATAAGACATCTTTTTAATCAAGTCTGGTTCTGGTAATAGTATGTTTTCAAATATAGATGGTAATTCTAATGATAATAAACATAATAAATATGTATTTAGTATTAGTAATGATTTTTTTTTTGGCTTAGCTGCTACTATTTTCAAAACTAAAAAAGTGGCTTCTACTATGGTTTTTGGTTTTTTTTTAGTTCTCTCAATTTTAATATGAATAAAAAAATTGAATTTCTCTTATTTTTTCTTAGTTTCTTTTTGAACAGAAAATAGATTGATTCTGAGATTATTAAAACTTAGATAGAAGTATCTATCAAAAAATTTTTTACTTTGAATATTAATTTTTTGGCTGTAGAAAACAAGTCAACAATGGCAAAAACTCAGATAATCAGAAAACTATTTTTAATAATTAATAGTTTTGGAAGGGCTATTATTCCCTTAAAATTTGAAAAAATCATTTAATTAACATTTATATCTGATAAAAGTTTAAAAAAAACTGTATTATTGGCTAAAAATAAGAGAATTATTGTAAACAACAATGTTAAAAACAAAAAATTTGTTTAGATTAGGCTGTTATTATTAAGAAAATTTTCATAAATACACCAAAAAAAATAATTATTACAGCTCTTTCCAAGTTTGGTTAAGTAATATTAATCTAATTACAATTAATTAAAATATGGCAGAAGGCTGTAGTAAAATTTGCCAATTAAATTAGGCTAATTAATTGACAGCAAAGTAGTTATTTTTTATTAGAAAAAATTCAGTGCATATGGCAAAGGCTGTAAGAAATTATAAAGTCTGGATGTTAAAAGATCAGTTTAGAATGTTTCTGTTTATTTTGTTTGTAAAAACAACTGTTTATAATTTTGGTGTTCTATTAGAAAAGACTGGTGAGAAAACTTGTATCATAAACTATTTATTTGATATTAGTAATAGAGTTTGCTGTATAGTAGTTGGCTTTAAATTAGAAAAAAAATTGGAATTAACTTTTTGCACAGAATTTATTCTGAATAGTGTTAAGCTTTTTTAGACTAAAATGAATCTGGTTTGTTGTAAAAGATACAGACATTTCAAATATTCAGTTTTAAAGTGTAATGCATTAGGTGTTTGTGTTTTGCTCTTTAAGAAAACATATAAAAAGATTGTTTTAAAAGAAAATTGTCTTTAATTAACTAGATTGTATGTTAAAAAAAGTGTTTTTATTTTTTATCTTGCTGCCTTTGGTAGCAAATTTTAGGTGCAGGTGGTTTTACTAACTGTTTCATTTGATAATATTTGCTCTGATTTTGGCTCTGGATCTCCTCTTTCTAATACATCTTTGGTTCAGGCTTTGAGTAAGGGATATTTCATTCAGGGGTTTCAGGTTCAGAGTGTGGAATAAAATGTTCTTGTTCAGTTTTCTCAGCCCAATTAAACGTTGATCCAAGAGCCATGAATGTTTTGATTATTGGTTTTTCTTTTTCTGGTTTAAATTCAAAAGCCAGGGCTTTTTCGGAGTGTTTGTTGAATGTACCACAAGTGGCAAGTACTCGGGCATGTTGTCCTTGGTAAGAGATTTGTAGTTCTTGGGTTTCCCAGTCTAATTTCACATTGGTTTTTTAAAGCCAGTCATTTCCGACAAGAGCTTGATACTAAAGAGTGTCCATTACAAAAACTTTGACTGGAATGGTGATTTCATCAAGAGTGAATAGAAAATTGTCAATTTCTCCTACTGGAGTCTTTTTCATGCTATCAGCAGTGACAATTACTGTTTGAGCTAGTCAGTCAACATTTCTCTTTAACTGTTGCATCAACTGGTAAGTAATAATACTTCCAGCAGATCCACTGTCTAGGATTAAGCGAATTGTCTTTCTTTTAACTTCAGCTTCAGTATACATAGCTGTGATTGCTTTCTGTTTATTTGTGGCTGCATTGCTAAGCAGGAATGGTGACTCATTTACTTCGAACTCAAAAGGGAATATATCTGAAAGGTTGGCATTTTCAGCAATTCTGGCTGGTGGGATTGTGGTAACAGTATAGGAAGAGTTTTGTTGTTGTGCTGCAGCTCTATCTTCTAAGAGTGCAGTATGGCAAAAATTCTGTTCTTCTGGCATCATAAGATAACTAGGTTGAGTATAATAGTGGCTGGGTTTTGGTTGAGCTGAATTTTGGGGAACCAATTGGTTGTTCGAATTGATTCTATTGTTGTTTACTTGGTATTAGTTTTGTGGTGTAAACTGATTTTGCAGAATCAATCTTCGAGCAGGCACTTAATAATGTTGTGTGAGTGGTTGTTGGTATTGCTGTTGGATTGGCTGTGAGGCAGGCTGATAATAGTTACTTTGGTATTGGGGTCTTGGTAGATAGTAAGCTGGTAGTAGTAGTTGATAATAAAATTGCTGTGGTGGAAAGTAACGTTAATTACTCCTATTTTGTTAGTTTCATTGTAGCTTTCTGCAATCTCTTTTCCAGTGGCCAGGAATTCCACAATAATGGCAATTCTGAGGCTGGTTATTAGAAAGTAATGTGAAGTTATTTTGATTTTGTCTTTGGTGTGGTTAATATCTTTGGGGTTGCTGTTGTTGTTGTTGGTTGGTAAAGTAGTTTTCAACTTTTTTGGTTAATTGGTTAATCTTCAGCTACTGAGCTGGTTTCTCCAATAGCCAGGTTAACAAGTTTGGTACAGTTGGCTTCTTTCATGGCCATTTCATAGTTTTTTGCCTGTTGAATAGCAGTGGCTAAATCTTCTGGTGCATGTGAGTGAACTTTCTTAATAAGTTTGTCTTTTAGTCCAGCAATAAATTGATCCAAAATTTGTGCATTGGAGTAGTATTCATTGGTTTTCAATTGCTGAATCCTTTTAAGCAGTTTGTTGAATTTCTCAAGGTAAGTTATAACAGATTCACTTGGTTCTTGCTTGATATTTCAGAACCAATTTCAAAGAGTGATAAAAGTGTTATTGTCAGTGAACTGTTCTAGAAAAGCAGTTTTGAATGCTTCCCAGTGTTCTAATGGGACTTCTAAGTTTTCAAACCATTCACCAGCCATTCCTTGTAAGAAGTATAGAATTGCTTTTAACATTCTGGCAGCATTCCAACCATTTGCATCTCCTGCTTTTGAGACTTTGTCAAGCCATTCTTGAGAACTGGTTTCGCTGTCTTTTCCTGTGAACTCAGGAATTTTTGCGATATATGTGAAGGCCATTTCTTCTTTGTTTTCTGAGTCTTCTGTTTTTTGTTCTGATTTGGTCTCTTCACTTCAATTTTCTGCTAAGTAGTCAATAAGGTTTGTGCTAGTTAATATTAGTTCCTGTTGCTAAATAGGGCTTTTGGGTGACTGAAAATCTTCTATTCTTGAAAACTGAATAAGTGATGAGCTTGGTGTTTGTGGTTGAGCAAGTAAAGCTGGAAATAGTGTGATTAAGAGTGGTAATTTAAAGCTGGTTTCTTGTTCTGGAGTTTGTAAATGTTTGGTAGTGGTTTTAAGTGTATTGGGAGTAGTTCTGAGTTTTTGTTTCTTTTTTCCTTTTCCTTCTTTTGTTTTCAATTCAAAACTAAGAGAAAATTTCTGTTTTACTGGGTAATTCTCTTCATAATACTGAATGATATTGAAGTTGAGTTCTTGGAAATATGTTTCAAGTATTTGACTGTTAAAATCCTGAGTGTTTTGACAAGAGTGATGTACTAAGCTTTTATATAAGTTGTATCTAACTTCTAAAATGTTGTAGTCTCCAAAAAGATAATTGTTGATGCGATTTTCAATGTACTGGTAAAGTGTTTTCTTGAATGTTTCAATTCCATCTGGGATGTTAAATCTCTGCTTGCAGTGGGTGTAGATTGACTGATAATACTCTAGAGTTGTTGTATCTGATGTGGTCGCCATTTTGAAGTTGTTTTTGCTGTGTTGTTTCCATGAGAGAGCACCAAATGTTACTGGAAGTTTTTGGTCTCTTCTTAGCTCTTGTATATTTGTTGTAATGCTGTTAATTCATGATTATGAGAAGTGTTTGAACCTCCGATAACTGAATTTATCTTCAAATTATTTCCTATAATTTGAACTGCTGGACTTATAAGTGAAATGGCCAATTCCATGCCAGTTGCTTTGTGTAGTTACATTGTAGTAAATGTCAACTCTTTTCCAGGAATTGCTTGTTTGGAAGCTCACTAAAAATGTGTAGTTACTCTGCTATGAAATTCAACTCTTCTACAGGAATCTCGTTTGTAGGCTACCCTAATAATTATAATAAGAAAATAAAAGAAATGTAAAAGAAATAGAATTCTGTCAAGGGAAACGTTTTCTATCCAGACCTGGAGTCATTAACAGTTTACTAAAATTGGTAGCTAATCAATTTCGAAATGTTAGTTGGGTTTTGAGAATTTTTCAAGTGCAATAATTAAAGAATTTGGTTTTTCGAATTATTTGATATTTATTTCTTTCTGTGTGTGTAGGAATGGTTCTAAGTAATAAATCTAAAGTAAGATGCATTTTCTCGAAAAAAAAAGCTCTTCTTTTATACAACTTGTTGTAACACTATTCTATGAACTTGAACTTTGCTCTTTTCTACAATTTCGCTGAACTAAAGATACATTTCAGTGAACTACAAGTTATTTCTACGAACTATTAGATATTTCAGTGAACTATCAATTATTTCAGTGAATTTTTACAAATTTCGGCAAACTTTTTGAATGTTACATATTTCGAGGTATTGCATAATTGATCATCACACTTAGGTTATATTTGTGTTATGTACCAATTGAGTTATTAATTAAATGATAATTTCAGACATTTTGCTAATGTAATAAGTAATAATTTGAAACAATAATATATGCTAATTAATGATAGGAATAAGATAATTTCATGTTAAATGATATCTCTAATTTTGTCTGATAACAATGATCAACTTAGTGACCTAATTAGTTCATGAGTTATTGTGTGATAATATTGTTTGCGGAACTACTATCTAAGATTAGTTTTATGGTCTAACCATCAACTTTAGCATTAGTGTACATGGCAGTAATAAGTTTCTTTTTAAGTATAGCTCTACTGAACAATAGTGTTTGTAATGGTTTCTTGAATTTGAATAGGAAGATTGCTAATAGCAATTCATCATTGGTTACAGTGGCTGAAGATATGTTGCTGGTAAGTGATTTGTTTTGATTGGGTTCCCGATTGTTGGATGAAGTGTCTTCTAAGGTAACCAGAAAACTTAAATAGTGTGAAGAATTTGGGTTTTGGACATATCTAGTCTCCAAATTCCAAGAGCATGTTTCTGGTTGTTGAGTGGAAGAGCTGGGAATCAGTTAATGGACAACTATCACTGATCTCCAGTTTTGTTGTATCATTTTCAGCCTTTGTGTTCCAGTTTGGGATAAGTTTTGTGGTGGTGTTTGAATTTGTTGGGACTGGTATATTACTTGTGACTACAGCTAATAAATGATAGGTGTTGTCAGCTGATAAATTGGAACTTAATATACTAGTGATTGATAAATTGGCTGTTGCATTATTTGAGTATAATAAGATGAGTATTGATCCTGAGTTAAGTATTGATTCGGAGTTTGAAACCTACAATCAGGATTCCAGTAGTGATTTCCTGATCATGGGTTATTATTATAAGAATGGCAGTTGATTTTCAAATGGTCTTATTTACCACAATTGTGGCAGATATGCATCTTTTATTGTTATGGCTAATTGGATGATGATAGAAAACATGACTAATTTTGGAAGCAATTCATGTTTTCTGAATTATTGTGTTGTTGGGGTGGCTAATAAATTGCATAATTGTCAGCTAAGTATCCTTCTAATTTCTGATTAATTGAATCACTGAGTTGCTTTAATTTGGAATCCAAGTCAGATGATTTATTCATGACTAGATTGACAGCTTGGGCATGGTTTGTTTCAAGTTTGGCAGATTTAAAATCTTTTGTATTGGTAATTGTGTCTTGGAGAGTTTGCAGATGCATTGAGCATATGCACTGGAGAATGCTACTACATAATTTATGAATGAACTGGTTCAAAATCTGTGGTACTGTAAAGTAATTCGCATTAATTACTTGTATTTGGTGCAAGTTTCTATGAAAACATCCTAAATAAGTAGTAACTGCTTTAGTTTCTCCTTGCTTAATGGTGGTGAAAGTATTGGCTAAGCAATTAATACTGTTATTATTGCTAAAATATCTCAAAAACTCAAGCTTAAATGCATTAAAATCCTGAGGTTTGTTGACCAAGCTCTAATACCATGAGTTAGCAGTATCCTAAAAGAAGTATGGAATGGCTTGCATGACTTGTGCATTATTCTATTCATTGGCTGTGATGACTTTTTTCACATCATTCAACCATACTTGGGTGTTATTCTCTTTGCCAGTGAATTTTTTGAGTTTTGCTATTGGGGCATAGGCCATTGGATCCAAGTTTGGTTGTTGCAGTTGTTGAAGAGGTAATTGCTAAGGTAGTATTGACAGCTGTTAAAGTTGTTTAGCAATTGGATTAATTAGTTGTTGATTAATGATGATTTCTGGAAGTAAGTTTTGCTAATTAATTAATTCGGAGTTTGAATTGTTTTGAGTTTACTAGGTTTGAATATTTGGAGTTTTAACTTCTGGATTTTCTGCAATTGGATTTTGATAATTAAATTTTTGATCCTCTTTTTTTTTTTTCTGATGCCATTATCTTCCAAGAACTTGTGATTCCGAAATCTGGTGAAGATGACAGTAATTAGAATCCTGATGGCATTGGTAATTGTGATTTGAATCCTTCAAAGTAATTGCTGTATGTTTCCAATAACTCTGCTTTCTTTTGTTTACTTTGAAATAGGAGTTATCCAAATGTTGATGTTATATTTAATGTGAATGCACCTGCTGATGCAATATTAATGGTACTTCTGGGTGTATAATAGTATGATAGATATAGTGAAGATTCAATTCTTTGTTTCTTTCACATTAGTAATTGTATTTTTTTTAGAGTTGCTGCTGGTGTTTGTAACTTTCTTTTACTTTTATTTGTGTAGATAATGGAAAATTGTTGTTGAGTGTATCTTTCAATTTTTTGATTAATTTTTCTAATGATTGGTGTAAAACTGTAATTTTGTGATAAGCTGGTGTGTTGGATTAATTCTGTATAGAAATTTTCTCTCACTGATTCAATGTCAACTGGTTTTTTCAGAAAATCTGTGATTCTCTCATTGACATAAAAGTTGAAGACTGATTCCACTAGATAATGGTTGTTGGTTAAGCCCAATTGTTGACTGTACTGTTAAAATAAGAATTTAGCAAATTCTAAATGGTTTGTCCCTATTATTTCTGATTCTGCCACTTTTGAATAATTGTTGTTTGGTGCTGGTTTTCTGTAGGATTATATCTCACAGAAAGCACCAAATATTACAGGTGATTATTTGGAGTCTCAAATCAAATAACAAACCTGTAACTTAGTGTTCAATTGATATATTGATGTTGGTAATTTCTGAAGATGTGTTTTTTGAAGGTTTTTTGTTGAGTTCTTTGTATAATAGACAGAGATTCAATTGATAGTTTTATCTATAGCTTCCTAAAACTGCAGTTTTGTTAATTTTTTTCTCAGCATGATGGCTGGTAATCCTTCTGGTAAAATATTCTCAATTCCAAGTGTCTATTCTTATTTCTGAGTCTTTTACCAGTGCTATATTCTAATGTCAGTACCTCTGTGTATATATTTTTTTAAACAAGTTAACAAACAACAAAGAAAATAAAGCAAGAAAATAAATAAAAAAAATAAAAAAATAAAAAAATAAACCAAGACAATTTACATATTAGTATTCCATTAATAGCTGTGATCAAGAGCTATTGTTTCAGTGTGATTAAGTATCAATTATTATCAACACTTCATGTTGATAGTAAGAAATAGATTGAGATAATGAATAATTATTTATTAATATTTGTGAATAAAAAGGTTGCTTAGATTAAATCTAAATTAAACAGTATGTCTTTTTTACTTTTAATGCTATCACTATATATACATAATTGAGATTTTTCAATTCCTCAATTCTTTATACCAGGAATCCTGGAATTCCTGAAATCCTGCAATTCTTTTTGAGAAAAATTCTGGAATTCTGGAATCCTGTGATTCCTTATACAAGAATTCTGAAATTCCTAGAATTCTACATTTACTATGACTACTTCTAATTAGCTAATTTATATGCTAATATACTTCTTATATTTTATGAGTAACAATTGTAATTGACTTTGCTCAATATTTGGCTGAAAAGTATTAAAGTAAGCTATAACTATTAAAAGCAAAATTTAGAATAAATATAAAAAAAATGATTTAATTAATAATATGAAAGTGATTTCTGCTTTTTTTTATAGTGTATCTGGTTGTCTATTGGTAAAGTTATTTGTTTGCTTGGTATTATTGAGTTTTTTGCTGTAAATTTTGATTTGTATAAAGCTTATTATTTTTTTTAAATATTTATAATGGTGCAAAAATATATATAGGTGTATAGTGTTGTTTTGATTAGTTTAAATAGCTAGTTATATATAATAAACATATAAACCATGTTTGGTTAGATTCACTTAGTTTGTTTTTGTATACTAAATAGTAGTTGAACTGCACTTATTAAATAAATAAATAAAAAATAATAATATTATTAAAAAAAACCATTTAATTTAATATTTAATAATTAAACAGATTTTTTTTTAATAAATTAAATTAATTATTTATAACAAACTTATTTATTAAATTTATTTTATTTTATTTTTGTTATTATTTGTTTTATATTAAATTAATTAATTAAAAAATAAGTATTAAAATTATAATATTATAAATAGCCTAATAAAAAATACAAAAATAAACATAAAATTAATTTATTAATAATTAAATAATTTACTAAAAGAATAAAAAACACCAAAATAAATTAGTTACTATACCAAAAAAATAAGATATAAAGTATTGTCAATTATTAAAACTTAAATTTGTATTTTTTATACAAAAAACTCAATTTAAAAAATTTTTAAATATATAAAATTTTCAAATTAGATTATTTTATTATAATATTAATTTATAGATTATTAAATTATAAAATTATTTATAATAATATTAAATAAACTGAATAAATTTAAAGCTTTATTTTTTACAAAAAAACAAACTTTAAAACAAAAATAGTGTTTTAAAAACATTTAAAAAATTTGTTGTTTTGTTTTTTTAGTTTTTTTTGTTATTTAAGCAAATATAAAAAGAGTTGCAAAGAAAAAAAGTATTTTAATTAATAATTTATTATTAAAAAATTTAAAATTTTGTATAAAATTATTAAATAAAATTAATTAATATATATTAACATTTTAATTTTAGTTAAAATATTAAATATTATTATTTAATTAATAATTTAATTTATAATTTAAAATATAAAAAAATATTTTGAAAATAAATACATTATTAAAAATTTAACAGCTTTATTAACAACAGAATTATTAACAAACTTAATATTAATAATATTTTAAAAAATAACAGAAACTTCTAATTTAAAGCCAAAAACTGGTTTGTATTTATAATATTTAATAATCATATTTTTTAAAAACACTGTCTAGTTGTTTTGTTTTTATGTTAATATAAGTACAAAAAAAAAAAACTTCTTTTTCTCCTTCGTCCCAAATTCCTGAAAAAGAGTCAAATTTTGAAAGAAGTTTTTTCTGTTTTTGTATACTGTCTTCCAATATTTCACAAGAATCAAACCCTTTTGTTGTTGGCTCAGCTGCCATTATGAGTGGTTTTAGTGTTAAAAAAAGATCTGCCAGAGTCTCGACCACTAGTTCAGTTGGTAGTGGTTCAACTCAAAAAGTCAAAAAGCCTCTCAATGGTGTTAAACTTTCAAGTACGAATAAGAATCTCAAAGATGGTGGACCTGTTAGTGTGGACGGACAACTTACTGGCATGGATACAGATAGGGAAGCCTTTGATGGTAAAGTCACTTCTAACTCCCAAATGAATACGCCCAATGTGAAGTGTTTCAATACTGGTGCGGCTATTGGTTCCCCTCTTAGCTCTATTAACTATGATATAGATGATGAAGAGAAAGTTTCTCTTCTTCCTCTCTGTTTGTCTTTCTCTTTGGAAAAAGTGTGGGTGGACCACAAAATTGTTAAAACTCAAGTAGAAGTAGCTGTGAAGAAATCTTTTGCTTTGGACATTAATCTTTCGGCTGTGGAAGAGAAATTGGCAATGGCTAAAACTCAGGTTGTAAGGAAATTATTTTCAAGAATCAATGGTTTTGGGGGGACCACTACCCCCTCAAAATTTGAAGAGATTATCAGATCTACCTTCACTTTTAAAGCAAGCATGGAAAAGGCTGTCTCATTGGCCAGGGAAAATGTGATCATCATAAACACCGATCTCAAGAAACAAGAAGTTCATTCAGATTGGGCTGTGGTAATAAAGGAAATTCCCATGAACACGCCAAAAGAAATGATCATCGCCACAGTGTCCAAATTTGGTCAAGTAGTGTCAATCCAATTGCAACTCATTAGGCTGTGGCAGAAGGCTGTAGTGGAGTTTGCCGAATCAAGTCAGGCAGATCAGTTGGCAGCTAAGTGGTTATTCTTAATTGGAAAAAATTCTGTGTGTGTGGCCAAAGCTGTAAAGGATCGTGAGATGTGGGCATCTAGAGATTGGTATAAGGTGCTTTTGTTTACTTTGCTGGTGGAAACAATGGCTCATGATCTTAGTGAACTTTTGGCAGGGGCTGGTGGGAAAACTTGTGTCATAAATTGATCCTTAAACACTGGTAATAGGGTTTGTTGTGCTGTGGTTTGTTTTGAGAATGACGAGGATTTGGAGTCTGCATTTCATATGGAGTCTGTTTTTGGTGGGGTGAAACTTTCTTGGGCTAGATTGGACTTGGTTCAGTGTGAATGGTGTGAGAAACTTGGTCATTCTGTTCTGGAGTGTGATGCTGAGATTTCACATTCTCCTAAACTTTCCAAGTCATTTAAGAAAGTTGTCTTTAATAAGAACCGCTTCCAGTTGGCCAAGCTTTATGTGAAAAAGAGTGTGCCTATTTCCAGACCGGCTGCATTTGGCAGCAAGTCATGAGCCCAGGTTGTCTCTCTAGCATCTTTGTCTAATGGTCTTCACTTTGGTTCTGGTCCTGGTTTTGGCTCTTCTCCTGGTGCCTCAGGTTTGGTTGGTCACTTGTCTCTTGCGGATCTTGTTAGTTCGATTTTGGAAACTCATCTTGCTTCTTTGGAGTGCTCTTTGGAACTTCTCACAGATAAAGTGTCCGGTATTATTGACAAACTTGACGGTTTAAGCCTGGTGCCCTTGGCTCTTGCCTCCTCTTCTCAGTCCTTGGTTGCTCTTGGTTCGGTTGATATAAAATTTGGTTCAGATATGGTTTTGGATGAACCTGATTCTGTGGTTATTTCTCCTGCTTTTGTTTCCTCTGGTGCCTCAAGTTTGGATTTGAGTGGTTCAAAAATTCTGACTTCGAAAGTGGGCTGCTTAGAGTCAAAGTTGATGGCTCTCAAAGCTTCAGTTTGTTTGGTATTGGGGAAGTTAGATCAGATGTGTGCTGGCTTAGGTTCTGTGGTCTCATTTGTATCTCAATGAATGATTTAGTATGGAAAATAGCCACGTGTAATGTCAGGGGAATGAACAATTCAGCAAAGCAAAAGGACATTATACATTGACACAAAGATAGGAACAATTTAGTCTCAATTGTTACTGAGACAAAGTTAAAAAATAAGGTTCAGCCTTAGATTGCTAGCAAATTCGATGGTGTTCGGGTCTTCATTTCTGGTTTGAATTCTGGTCATCTTGGTTCTGGGGTGGCGATTGTTATAAACAATTTTCTGGCCAAGCACATGTGCAAAGTTTTTGAGGTCTTTGATCATCTTATTTCTGTCAAGTTGCTTTTTAGGAATAAACTCTCGGTTTCTATTTTGGGTCTGTATGCTGGCGCATCGGCTTCAGTGCACTTTTTTCAGGCCGATGACATGAATGCTTTAATTGCTAGTGCTGTGAATGAATTATCTTTTGTGGTCTTAGATGGTGACTTCAATGAAGATAGTTTGCGTAGAAGCGCCAGTTTCAGAAAGTGTGATAGCTTGGATCTGGTCAACTCTCTTTTTGGTAGTCCATTTGTAAAAGTTCCAACATGGAGTAATTCCTGGGGTGTGACGAAAACAATTGATTATCTTTTTGTGTCTTCCAATTTGGTCAATGCTATTGTGAATCATGATGTTTTGGATGTGTCCAATTTCTTTGATACTGATCATCATGCCATTTTTGCATCGATTGGTTTAGGCAGTCTTTTGGATACACATTTGTGTTCTGTTTGCAAGCAGGCCAATAGGGATCATTGGAAGTACAATTTTAAGGATGCTGGTGTTGCCTTGTGATTGAGATTCAGGGAGGCCACGGCAGTGAATGCTGCCATGTTCTCTAATGATTTCTTGGCCGCCAAAGAACTGTCAGATTTGGATGTGATGTGGGATGCTGTTCAGAAAACAATGAGCTTTTTGGCGAGTGAAGTTTTCAGAAAAAAATGGTTTAAAAGTTATGATGGCGTTTTCACTAAACATTCATCCAGATTCCATAAGTTAAAACTTTTGGTGTCCAAGTTGGTCAAGGCTTCCCATTCTGTTGATTGTGATGTGTTCGTATCCCTGCTTAATACTTGGAAATTGCTTGATTCTGCTGGTGCTGCTATAGTAAGATCTCTTTTTCTCTCAAGATCTCCTTTTGACAACATTCGTTCAGCTCTGTCCAAAGCCAGAAAGTCTTATCATGCCTCAAAGTTATTAGAATCAAAACATGCTAAAGATTCACAAATCAGATCTGCTATTGTTAAGAGGATAGAGAGCTTTGAATCTAACAAGGGTCATACTATTAGAAGCATCTTGGAGAGGCCTTTCCACAAGATGGTTTTGGATCATTTGGTCATTGGTGATGAGCTGTATTTGGAACCTGATCCTGTTAAAAAAAAAGTGGATGAGATTATGGAGGGGTGGACTCGTAAACATGGAGTGATTCTTGATATTCCGGGGAATTGGTTTTGCCAATATCAGCCTTTGGATTACGTGTTTGATGGCACTTTTTCAGATGTGATGAGCTGTGTTAGTTTTGATGAAATGTCTGGCGTGGTCTCTGACCTACCTAACAGGAAGGCTGCTGGTCTCTCAGGCATCTCCAATGAACTTTGGAAGCACTATGACAAATCTGTTCTTGATATGCTCTTAGTGCTCATTAATTCTTGTCTTTGTGGTGAGTCTGTGCCCAGTGCTTGGAAGGAAGCCTGGGTGTTAATGATTCCCAAATCTTATGAATGGGAGGGTGTGTTCACAAACACTTGTCCTATTGCTCTGATTGAGACAGCTCAAAAAATTCTTTTCAAGATTCTCTCTGATAGGATCTCTTTGGCATGTAGTAAGTTTAACATTTTTTGTGGGGACAATTTTTCAGTTCTCAAAGGCATTACAACTCAGTCTCCTATTTTTGCAATTGGTTCGGTGATCGAGGATGCTCTTGAAAAGAACCGGGAGCTCTGGCTGGTTTTACAAGACATGCGGAAAGCATATGACTCGGTCAGTTGGGATCATCTTAAGAAAAGTTTGGTTAAAATAAAAATGTGCTGCAGGTTTATTAGGTTTTTTGGGAATATTCATGGTGGTCACACCAACTGGGTTATGACTAATTTTGGGTTGACAAATGGTTATCATGTAGCACGATGGCTTGAACCAAGAGGAGGTGTTTTTACCTCTTCTTTGGCGTATATTTTACGATCCTCTCTTGTGTGAAGTTAAGAGACAGGAAAGTGTGTGTGGTTACAGGTTAAACTCTCATTTTATTGCTAAGATGGGCTGTGTGGAGTCTCAGGCTGATTTGTCATCTTTCTTCACTGCTGGCGCTTTTGTGGACGATATGATCTGGGTGGGTAGCAGTCAGACTGCCACTCAACACATTCTTGATGTGGCTAGTGAATTTTTCTGCATCAATGATATTTCTATTAATAATGATAAGACAGTGGCCATTCCAATTAATAGCCATGCCAGTGCACCTTTTCTTTTCATCAGTAAGTCCCCTATTTCAATAGCTAAATCAGGCAAATCACATCATTATCTGGGTATCTTTGTGTCATCTGAAGGACTGTCAAAGCCCAGCCTAACAAAAGCACATTCAGATGTTTGTTTGTTTATCAACTTGGTTCTAAGAAAGACCGTATTGGACAAACAATTTTTATATTTAGTGTCAGCTGTCCTCCACCCCATTATCGGTTATAGGACTTAGTTTAGTTTTGTTCTTGTCAGTGTGTGTAATAAGTGGGATGCTTTGATTCGCAGAGGCTTGAAATCCAAGTCTGGACTACCTCTTGATTTTTCTAGTAACACAATCCATTACCCTTTATTCTATGGGTTGAAATCTTTCACCCAGATTCAATCAGAGAGTAAAGTTGCTTCTCTTATTTGTTTTGCAAACTCAGTGGAAATCCTGGGTCGCCTATTCTCCCACAGGTCTCATGACTTACAAGTCTCGTGCTGGTGCCCTGTTTATCCTTTGAGTGTTTTTGTTCATGTTCGAGTCAGCCCTTTGAATAACTTCTTAGCGGGAGTTGTTCATGTTCTCATCGATTGCAATTTGTCTTTGAGTGGTTTTTTTGATAGTCCATTTCGGCTTTGTGGTGGGATTCTCATGTCTACCGTTCTCGGTAAGTCTAAATTTGTCAGGTCCCTTCCTTCACTCCAGCAATATAATATTGCCTTTGTTGACCAACTCCGTGATCATCATGGTGCCGTGTTTAACTGGTATAAATTCAAGCAGTAGAAGAGGTTGGACTCTTGTGGCCTGATTCCTGAATGGTTTATGCTTTCTGTCGAGTTCCTGTCTGGTACGTCTTTTCCTCATGCCCCTTCTCCTGCTTTGGTTGATGTGGGTCTTCAGAGTATTCTCGCCTCTTCTGGCTTTGTGTTTGTTTGTAATTGGCTTTCCCAAGTTCTTTCTAGTAGCATTTCTGTTTACACGGATGGGTCTCTAACACACCTTGGTACCGAGAATTGTGCGGCTGGAGCTGGAGTTTTTTTCAGTAACATTGATCTGGGTTTGGGTGTTGGAGTTTTGGGTCTGTTGTCTTCTACTTTGGCGGAAATGCAAGCTATTGCACTGGCACTGGAGTGTGTCCCCCATTCTAGTTTTGTTCATCTGTTCTCTGATAGTCAAGCTGCTCTGGATGCCTGCAAGTCGGAATTGGGTCTGGTGCATCCGGATTTTTGCAATTGCTGTTGGATCGAATGCCAGCATATTGTAAACATTATTCATGGCAAAAATTTGATAGTTGATTGGCACAAAGTGAAAGGTCACTCTGGTGTGATTAGAAATGAACGTGCTGATGCTATAGCTGGGGCTTTCTCTCATTCGGGCTGGTTCCTTTCTTCTCAATTGCATGCATACTTCTTGTTGGCAGACGGTGAGACTGTTTCTGGCAATTCTAGGCATTTTGTTTGCGACATTTTTTGTTCCGTTAATTGTGCACACTGGGAGGTTGGTTCTGGTTCTAAATTTCTGTCTTCCAGTTTGTTCGCAGACGTTAATTAGTCCTGCTCCTCACTGGTATGGCATCCTGATTCACACATGGCCACTGGCCACACTAGCAAGCCCACAGCAGATGCATGCAGTTTTTTTATGAAGGCATTGCACCATCAGCTGCCTGTTGCTGTTTGTAAATGCCTATATAACAGAAGATACCCCAGTGTATTGTGCTTATATTGTGGTGAGGTGGAGACATCAGATCATGCTTTCTCTTGCAAGGTTGATGACTTTGCGCATCTTTAGATACTGGATACATGTTCGAAATCTTGGAGGGCACTTTCTGGCCTGTCTCTTTCTTCTTCCTGCGTGCTGCAATTGTTGTCTTCTTGTGCCTCTGATGTTTCTGTATTTATGGCTCTCTTTAAAGGATTTGTTTTTAGTGAGTGACTTCGTGAAGCTGTCTCTGTTTTTAAATCTCACAAGGTTGCTAGTTCAAATATTGTTGAGTTTGTGCATTCCCTTAGTTTTGCTTTTAGGAATAATATTTGGTTGGTTTGGGTTAAGCATCGTGCATTCATAGAAAAAAATAATCTCATCCCACTTGATGGTTTAGTTCCTGTCTCGGTCCCTGGCTTGGCTTCTAGGTTCTCGGCTGGCATCATTAGACTACTTGGTGTGACTGAGGCTTTTGGCATTCATTTTGGCTTTCGTAAACAATGTTTTTTTTTTTCTGGTGTTGGTAATTCTATTTCGGTACATATAGCTGCGTAGTGTTGTCCTGATTAGCCTGAGTGGCTGGTCACGTGTAGAAAGAGCATGATTCACACTTAGTTTATGTCATTTCTATGATGTATAGCTCTAGGTAGTGTTTGGACCTCACTCATAAAATGTAATAAAAAAAAAATAAAAAAAAAAAATTTGCTTTTTTTATAATTTAATATTTAAATTTATAATAACATATTTTAAATTATGTATTTGCTATGTATAATTAGTTATTTGGATTAGTTAAAATTACACTATATATTTATTTTAAAAAAAACAGTATTGCTTACAAAAAAAAATAAACAATGTCTTTTAAAATCAAAGCATACATAATAATTTTTCAATAAACTAAACATATAAATAAATTACTAAATAAAATAACAACAAATTGTAAACTCTAAAAAACAAGAATTTATTTGTATTTAATAAACCACTTTTTTCTAATTTAAATCTCAACTTAATAATAAGCACACAAATATCATTCTTATAATTAAAAACTAAATCATAAACAAATTCATCCAACTTAGAAGCTGCAATTTTATTATTGCAAAAAACTAATAAAGCCTTAATAAAACATTTATTAAACTTAAAAATATATTAATTGTATAAGAAATTATTATTACTTTATATATTAATTTTTGTATTATAGTTTTCATGATTTAAATTATTTTATAGCTAATTACTATTAAACATTTAACTGCAAATTTGTTGCTTAATTAACTAATTTTAGTATGAATTTCTTCGATAAATTAATATTAATTATTTATTATAAAAATATCTTATATGTAAAATATGTTGAATTTAACAATTATGTATAACAGAAGCATAAACTATTATTATAATAATTTAAAAAGCAAATACAATAAGACTTTTTAAACCAGGGAATTATTCTCATGCAATCTGATTTAAATATAATAAGAAAAAGATAACTAAAACTGAAAATTTTACTGACCAACAATTGTAATTGCATAACCAAAGTTATTTTTATATCAGAAATTTAACTCAAAAATATCGTAAAGCTTTAGAATATTCGAAGAGACAGAAAGACCTGTGTAATTCTACTAATTCAGCCGCAATTTCATCAGTATCAAAAGAATATTCTTTCCCAAGCTAACTTAAATTTTCTTGAAGTCTAGTCATTTTTGTGTGCAAGCAATTTCATAGCACTCATCATCATAGGACTCGAAGCCGTCAGAAATGGTTTCTCAAAGACTGAAATTTCACTCATTGTATGCATAAAATCCTCGTTCATTCTGTAAGCTAAACACCCACATCGCACTAACTCGTCAACCAACTGTGGATTCAATTCGTGGCAAAGTTGCCTATAACTAATACGATGTGGATGTACTATTAATGCTTGAATAACCTGGATAAATGACTCGGGAGGAAATTTGTCGGAAAAACGACCCTCTAGGAGATCTGAAACTTGTACTATAGCTCGAATAAATGGTTGAAAAGATTCAACTTTTTCAAAGTAAAAGAATTCGCAAAATTCTTATGAGTAAATGTTAACATAATGAATAAATTTGAAAAATCAAGTTAAGCAACCTGAAAATTTTCCCTGAGCAACTTTGTAATCCATTAAAAATGATGTCCAATCTACAATTCTTCCGCCTAATACCTCATGAAGTTGTTCCTCCATTTCTAGAAGACCTTGGCGCATTTTCTCTGGGACAGCTTTGATTAAATGGTCATGAAACTCTTTTTTAATTTCTTCACGCCTCAAATCTCCAATTGTAATGAATTTGGTGTGATGAACTATTTTGCAAGCCAAAACATTGATTTATGACTATAGAAAATGTGGATAGAACATAAGATTTGCGATTATATCTTATTTCTTACCAACTTTTTCTAAAGACAAAACAGGTGGAAACCAAAATATGAGTTAGTAATTAAATTATTCGGAGCCTAGTTGGAAACAAAACCTTCCAACCAAATTGACCCACTTGTATTTAAGTATTGCTCGTAAAATGGATCTGACGTAGCATGGACGATATGGCATAAGCGGTCCTGTGTGGTAAAAACTGCTGATGCATCATAGAAAATTTGCAAAGACTCCTCATCATTCACCAGATCTTTGAGCTTGTGAGCCTCATCAATGAAAATCACAGGAATGTATTTATTTTTTTGCTGCTGTTCTTTAAATTCATAACATAATTTAGTCATCCAGTTAAGTTTAAAGGCTCGTTTTTTTGATTGGATATTTGTCAAGGCAAGAAAGTGTTTAAGCAGCAATAAAATTTCTCTCAAGCCTTTTTAACTTACTGATGTTGGGATTAAAACCGTCATTTTTATTTCCAAGGAAATCTTTGAGAATCATATCAGAGGTTCCTTGCCATCGATTTGGCACGACTTGATGGTATATTATAAGAGCCGCTTGTAATTTTTCCAATAGCTTTGTCAAATCACTTCGATTCTGATTGGTTGCTGTGGCTCCTTCAGCATTTCTATTGCCGAGCTGTTGTGCCTGTGCTTGCTCCAATTTTTGTTTTTTCTCCTCGTTATCTGGGCCTGCGAGCCGGAACCGTTTGAATCCAATTGCTTGGTCTTCAAGGAAATCATGTTCTTTTTGGCTTTGTGAGTTTTGATTTTGACTAAATTTATCTGCAATTTGACTAAAAAAGGTTTCAAGTTTTGAGCAGAATTCAATGGTGAAGGATGGTAAATCGGCAAAACCTTTCAAAAATGATAATTTATATTAATGAAAAATAGGAATTAAGTCACGTTGGGACATGGTAAAAGGGATATGAAAATTTGATATTGACGAACTAAATGTAATGTTACCTGGTAGGCGTAAATCAAAATGAATTACATGATATCTGTCATCTGCAAGTATCTCGCGAAGTAGCGCCGTTTTTCCTACACTTTAACACGATTATCAGTTAGGGTTGCCACACTATCATTGGACGCAGTTTGGCGCAGCAATCTGTTGATTTGCTTTTTTTTACCTATTAGCTCCAACAACAACCAACCAATACCCACTCTCTGTAATGTTATTTCCACCAGTCAAGTACTCGTGTATCCCCGAAATTTCCTTTTCACGCCCGAAAAAGTGTGGCACACGTGTAAGAGTGTGGGTTGATGGTAATTTGATCTTTTCATAGCTGCGTAGTGCCTCAGCCCCAATCTCTTGTACGGCACGTAGGTTTTTGATCGCATCAAAGGGGTTCAAGAGAAGCGATCCTATAATTCTCCCGCAGGATATGGAACGTCGAGTGCCAGTGCCTGATAAATTAAAATTTTTCTTGAGACCTAGCTGATTGTTAAAAGCTATAGAAGAGTGAGAAGCCAAAAGATAAATGGTTGCCAAAGGATCTTTAAAAAGCCGAGTTGAAGGCGATGGTTTCAACTGTTTTCTTAGCATATTATAATCCGAGATGATAAAATAATAACTTGCGCTTTAAATCTTTTTGGCTGTCATTAAAATAACCTATATATTAGCCTTGATGATATGTTTTACTTTCAAGTTCCGACTTTTCATCTTTTTGTCTTTTCAAGTTGTGTATAATCTAATATCATTAATCATCATAACTTCCGTTATATTTTAAGATTTTGTAGGTAAGCGATGAAAAGATATGATAAAAGTTTTAATATACAATTAAAATTATTCTATATTCACATATACATAAATCAGTTTAAGCTGAAAGGAACGATGTCTCCTTCTTGCTGATAGGGAGTCGTAGTCGCACTGTGCTGCAGAGAATCACGTTCAGCAAGCATTTGCTTTAATTCTTTTAATCGCTTCTGTAATTTGGGAGCCTCCATAACTTTTTGCTCGAGGTTTTGTTTTTCTTCTTGGAGAGCCAATCGACGTTCAGCATCTAGTCTTGTAAATACATAGCCGCCCTGACCGTCATACTGAAAAAGCGGCATTTTTAATTTCACTGTTACAAGCTTTTATTGGAAAATGGGGGAGAATTAAATATTTTTTCAACTTACTTGCAAAATAAAATTATGATATTTCCAGAGTGAAGGACGATGAGAGACAGTCAATAGGGAAATTCCCAATTCTAAACATATTCATATTATTGATTTTTGGAGCATTAAAATTTTAAAAATATGAAAAACATAATAAAAAAGGTTACCAGTAGCGTGCGTGTACATGATCTTTTCAATTCTCATATCTACTGCACTAGTACCTATTGTAAGCATATAAAAAATATTAAAAAGCAGTATAAACCTTTGAAATGTTTATGGTCATTCAAATATACCTACATTCATCTAAGATAGCATATTTGGGCTTATGATAAAATAATCTGGCCATGGCAATCTAGTGGAATTTCAATTTGGTTAGCAAAAATCTCAATGGATTACACTCGAATTTGTTTTGTCCTACCCGTTGCTTATCCCCTTCGGCAAGAGCATCCTTCCATTCACGTTCTTTATCCCAACCACCTTCACGCTCTACAAGCTTATTTAATTCTACAACTTCCAATATTTCTTGCAAATCATGATCCGTTAGATTACCTTAAAAAATAAGATTGGGTTTAATCCGTGAAAAAAACAGCAATTTTGACTTTTGAAACATACGTTCTTGCATTTCTTTGACTGTTTCTGGATAAATAATCCTAGGGAATTGTGAAGTGGAAAAACATTAAATAAGTGGCAAATAGGGGTTTCTTTTTTTTTTTTCAAAAACTCACTGGTCACGTAATGTTCCAAGGGATAAGTAAGGCCGCTGCGGAATGTAAAATATTTTTTTAGGATTTGGCTTATGTACGGTGCCACCTATGATAAAGGTAATTAATTCAGCAATTATTGATATGTCTAAGCATATTAGTAAAAATACCCTCACCATAAACAGGCCAGAGTCCACCCAATATTCTGAATAAGCTGCTTTTACCACAGCCGTTAGGCCCAATAATTAATAGATGCATGCCAGGCTTAACGTAAAAGGTTAAACTTCTCACAAGAACTTCACCACTGGGTGATACAATGGGTACATTGTCAAATTGAATATTTTCGCTCTCAAAGACTTGTCCACGATCTGAAAGGAGTTGAGCATTCTCAGGTTGTTCAGCAGAGGCAACTAATTGTTTGCGAAAATGACCGGCTTTCACGTCATCGAATACATCCAAAAGCTCAAAAACCTGAAAAAATAAAATGTCTCATGAAGTACGTTTAATAGTCATACAGGTTAAAGAGAAAAATGAATCAAACCTTACACGAGCAGTATATCCAGCTAACTCGGTGATGTCTTTATACGCATACATTACACGGCCAAATGCATCAGAAGAGCTTAGTAACAATCGACGATTAGTAACAAAGCCTTGTGAAATCGAGGCATGAAGTATTAGTGAAATCTACAATAATTACAAGAGAGAATATGATAGTCTATATTTGCTCACCTTCTGTTCTTGTACCAACATCACCTTCACTGGTACCAGAAACCTTGGAAAAGACGGGAACCGAACAAAGAACGAGCCCCATCGCACCCCATAAATATTTGATGATAAAGTCTTCCATCATTCCATGGAAAATATGCTTACGAAAAATTCTGTTAATATGTTTGATTAATGCAAAATAAGCGCGATCTAATATTGTCTTTTCAACTGCATGTCCGGCATAGAAAGCAATTTCTTCGGCATTTTCAATGAGGCGAGAATGTGTGAAACGAAATTCACCCTATGAATTTAAAAAAAATTAGTCTCGATTCGATTAGAAGATATTCGAATGAGTGCATTAAAAGAATTGAACCTCCAATCTTTGTTCTTCAGCCACCATCTTCCCAAAAGGAGGGGTCAGAGCCCTTAAAAGAACAGATGAGAAATGCACCAACAAAGATACCCCAAATAACGCTTCCCCGCCAACACTTTTAGATAATTGGTAATTATAGATAAAAATGTCTAAAATCGGCTTTGCCAAATTGGAGTATAGGGCAGAGAGTGAATTACAAAATTTCTGGGTATCCACAGTGATGCATCTATATTTAAAGCAATCGTGAGTTTCCAAATTTAAAACTTTTAAATTGTATTTTGTCAGTTTGTCTTACTGATCAGCGTTTTTTATCCTATCATCTAAATTGCCGATTGTGTAAAATGTCATATCCGATAAGTATTGCTCATGAATGTAGTTGGTGAGTCGCGTGCGGAATTGTATGGCAAGCTTGTTTTGCATAAACGTCAACTGAAAATAAAATGATGATGAGCCATCATAAATTTGAAAACAAATAAATATAAAGGCTTAAAAAGTAATTACCATACTGTTGGTATAAGTGGCTGGTATGGCAACCAGCATCCACCATACAATGCCTTTTAAGAATTCTCTGGAATTCTTTCGGACCTAATTTGATTATTTATCAATTTTTAGCCATATGAATGAACAATATGGGTTCTTTAATAATTTGATATGTTATATACCAGTGCACTAACAAGACGACCGTCCAAGGCTGCCACATAAACAGAAAGTATCGTTCGAAACACTAATAAAGAGAAGAATTAAGTTTTAAAATGACCTTAAAATTAAGGTTTTTAGTTAATATATACCTAGAAAGCCCGAGTGGACCAGCAAAAGCCAAAATTCTTTAGATTTGACTCCAGGGACGACAATGCCTAGTAGCCTTCGTAAACGCTCAAAGAATACATGGTCAACCTATACCGAGTCATGAATATGAGAGTTAGATCTGTAATTATGCTCCGAAAGCTACTGGGGCAATCAAAGGAACAACATTGTACCGCGACTTTTTGTTTCTTGCCATCAGAGCTGGTCGTTCCGCTTCTTCGAATATCGCGAGTAGCTCTTCTATTACCACCCCCTGAAGCTCCACTTACACCTCCTCTTCCTCGGCCATATAGTAGTAGAATAGCGATGATCCATATTGACCGACCCAAAAGGGTTCGATTATTCTGATAAAACTTTAAGAGTTTAGAAATTGACTCCCTTAGTTGTGGGTTGCTCAGCGAGGAGTTTGAGGCATGGCTGGATAGCTTGGAGAAAATGTTGGGCATCAAGTCGTTTGTATTTAATAACAGAAATAAAAATCAAAGAATTCTTTGAAACGAGGGTTTAAAATTAGGAATTGAAAATTAAATATTTATCAACTTTTGATCCTTATAGCCGTCATCAATTGTTAACGTATTTTAATTTTGTCCAATAATAGCCATGATTGCCGAAATGTGGGACAGAAAAATAAAAAAAATTAGCTTTGATCTAATAATTAAAGCTATCTTAACACTCATTTTTCATTTCAGGCAATTATCAGATAAAAGCTCTAACTTGAATAACTATGGCCATGAAAATTGATGATTAAACTCTAAATCAAATAATAAAAAGCCGGAATTTTGCATGATACAAACAATTATGCGACAATATCTTTCTTGAGGGTACCCAAGAACTGATGCTTCTCGGCCGCAGTCTGGAATCGACCATGACCAAACTTTGAACTCGTATCGATGAACTAAATGGAGACCATAAATATTTATGTAATAAAGAAAATTCAACGTAAAAATCAATTATAGAAAGAATTTCAACAAACCTTCAATGAAATCTTCTCCAACGCAGAACGTTTGCTGTGAACAATCAAGGATTTCCTCAAAGTGAGAACACGCTTCTTGACTCCAACACAACCACCCTTGATCATTATGCTGAAGAAAGTGAGGAGTTAACAAATCAATTATTAAGATGAATGGGGCACTATGAATAAAAATTCACTTCAAATTTTTAGGTAAACTCACAAATCTTCTTTGACAATCCCGTAATGTGGGAATCCTCCTAAAGGTGTAATTTGCTTTTGAGTTAAATCGTGTTCTGTAGTGGCATTAGACTTATCTTCTCCTTTCCCGATGCGATAGATTTTCTTATTAACTTCCGTTCGATGATGATAACCATTTTGACCCGCACGTGGCACCGAGTACATTACTCTATCGTCAAATTTAGTTTAATAAAAATCAGTCTTGTTTAAAAATCAAAAAGTTTAAAATGAGTGAATCTAATTTACCTAGAAGGATGCCATGCACCTACAATTATGTGATATGATAAAGTTGTAAGTTTAAATTGATGACAAAGAATAAAAGAATATAATTAATTAACTCACCGATACAAGCAACCTTTCGGAGACCCTTGTGCGTCTTTCTAGGAAGCTTTTTTGTTCCCCAACGATGGGTAACCCCTTCAAACCCTTTCCCCTTAGTAACGCCAATAATATCAACAATCTCATCTTGTTCAAACACTGAAAAAATATCGACATAGTTTTCAAAATGTTTCCTTGCCCAATCGACTTTCTGTGAGATATTTCCTCCGTTTATTTGAATTTCCATGAGATGAGCCTTTTTTTGGCCAATGTTGATCTTTCCAATTTGGGTATGCGCAAGAACACGAACAACTTGACAATATTTTTTGATTCTTTCCAACTCCCTGTCTATTGGCTTTCCCTCATTCGCATGTTTCTGCGCATATTTACTATAAGCTTTCTTTTTGGATCGATACCAATTCTTGTAAAATCGACGTTTCAGTTCTTCCGACAGATGATGGGCCCATACTGTCGTCAATGATCGAAGACCTCGAGGCGTTGCGACGTACCCAACAACCCCAACAATCTGTAGAGGAGGTGTTTCGATTATGGTAACTGCTTCTACCACTTCCTTTTTGTGCATTTCTGTAAATTATAGAGCATATCATTTATATAAATCATTAAGAGTAGAAATTGTTGTCAAAATAATACACTAATCTTACTAGAGCCTGGTCGATCTAAGTCACGGACAACATGGGTCATTCCCGCCTTATAACCTAAGAAAGCCGTCAAGTGAACGGGTTTTGTGGGGTCGTCTTTTGGAAAGGACTTAACCTTCCCACGATGTCGGCGTGCTCGTTTTCGGGGAAGGAATCCCAAAGACCCATGACGAGGAGCTTCAAACTTACGGTGCGACTGTAAGGAAATTCACAATTAATTGAGGAATGTAGTAAGACGGATGGATTGGGAGTTTGATAAAAGAATTGTACCCACCATTACGTTTCTAAGAGGAATAAAAGAAATGGATTTTCACTTGGTATTGTATTTCTTAAAAAAAAAAAATTTATTTATGACGTCACTCTAGGACAGTTATAGATTTCAAGTTTCATTTGAAGTTGGTTTGTTGAAATTCTAGCTTTACAGAAAGGTTTGAGAGTTTCTCCTTAATTGGGTTCTCGTTCAGTCTCAAGGTATGTCACTATTTTCTAAAGAGCTTCAATGTAACTTGTTCCTCTTGCGATTGTGTAAAAAAGAATGCTCTGCCTTGCAACTGCCAAAAACTTAAAGATTTTATGATTAACTTCAAAAAAAATTTGAACTTGTTTCTTTTTCAACTTTCTTACGTTTGGTCAAACCTCTTTAGAAACAATTTTTGGTTTTTATTATTTTTTTCGGATTTTATTGGGACTCATGTTATAATGTCCTAAACAATCTTTTTCAAAATAGAACCTCTCATCAAAAGCTAAAATCTTGAAAAATTTGGTCACTCGAAAGAGTATATATTCGCTTCGCTGAAAACGATAATCAGTCAAAATTAGTGCCAATCAGTCGACGGTTTTTTCACTTCCCTTCCCTCCTCTATCACCTACTGGTTTCCCAGCGCCCATAGCATTGCAAAGGGAAGTAGACGATTATTCTTTATTCCGGGGTGATAGAGAGCCCCCCTCCTACTATCAGGACGCTTTGGATAACTCACAACAAAATCCGATCCTCATTGAGGACGAGGAGGATATTGAAGAGGGTCAAGGACAGGAACAAGATTTGAACGGTGACGTAAAAAGTATGTTGCTAATTTAGTTCAGAGAACTCATTTTAACTTGTTTCACTAAAAGAAAAATATTTATTTGTTAGTGGACGATCTTACAAGTGGCTCTGATAGCGATTACACTAAATACTGGATTGATTGGTTTTTGTCAACTAAGGGTAATGAGTATTTTTGTGAAGTTGACGAAGAATACATAATTGATCGCTTTAATTTAACCGGACTCAATTCTGAGGTACAACATTATGTACAAGCATTGGATTTAATAACAGATTCATTAGGTAAATAATTCATAAGCAATCATTTTGAGTTCATACATGTAACATTCTTGTGCTATTTATATTATTGCTAATTTAGAGGAAGAGCTGGATGATGAGATGCGAGAACAAGTTGAAAAGTCAGCACGTCATTTGTATGGTTTAATTCATGCAAGGTTTATAATTACAAGCAGAGGTTTGGCAAAAATGGTATGTTGGGCTGTCAGGGTTTCTTAAAACTAAATTACATTGGCTTAATAATTCTGAGCATATTATAATAGCTCTTTTGAAAGCTATAATCGACCTGAAGGTAATATGCTCATTTTCGGTCAATTCCAAAAACGTACTAATATTCTCTTAATCCATGTTTGTAAAAAATAAAGCTTGAAAAATATAAAAAGGCAGACTTTGGTCGATGTCCTAGAGTTCTTTGCCACAACCAACCTCTTCTTCCTGTTGGACTTTCGGATCAGCCATATACCAAATCTGTCAAGTTATATTGTCCTCGTTGCGAGGATATCTATAATCCAAAAGCCACACGACATGCCAATATTGATGGTGCCTATTACGGCTCGACTTTTCCACATATGCTATTTCAAGTGTATCCACATTTGTTACCGCCGAAAAATCACGAAAGATATGTACCTAGAATATTTGGATTCAAGATTCATGATATTGCAAAACAACATCGCTGGCAAGATCAACAACGGGAAGAACAACAAAGAAGAATTGCAGCAAGTAACAATGAGGGGAACACTAATAACAATCCCTAGAGAAATTTTCATATCTTTGATTTAAATGAGGTTAAAGCTTTTTTATAAATCGCTGTATAAATTCGTGCTTCCAGGCAGATCTGGACATTCAAGAGTTACGTTTGGGTATGATCAGACTATTCTAATAAAGTGTTGAACTAATCGTACAACACAATAGGTTTAAACTTACACTAGAGGAAATCGTTTCCAATCAATATTTTATTAATGATATTGGTGATAATAAAATATTACGTTACCCCAAACTACTAGCCCAAATGTGGATTTATTTATTTGGTCAAGTTTGGGGTAAAAATGTAGCGGACTCCTAATCCTATCTATCAACCTTTAAATAAATTGGTGTATTCGGTATTTTGTACTTCAATCTTTAATCTTTCCGTCCTTCAAATCATCCACTACGGTCGAAAAATGAGCGAGAAAAACAAGTATGAAAAATTGGACATAAGAATGTATTCAATTTAAATAACTCAAATTTTTGAAAATTAGACAATATAAAATTTTGGTTGCCGCTGAGAATTCACCCATATCTTTTAAGGCGATCAAATATGGGTTTGATTTGTGTTCCAGATTCAACACATCATATTCCTTGACGATAATCTACATTGTGGCGTTGAACTATGAAACAAATATCCCCATTTTGTAAGTTTCCCAAACTTAATTAATTTATTATGTGGATCTCCTAATCTAATTCTCTTCAGACATAATCTTGATCGGGCTAATAATATCGATATTATTATGGATGCTAAAGAAACGACAATTAAGCTTGAAGACCATTTGAAAAGATATCATGATTCTTTGGTAAAGAAGTTCATATTGGAAACATCAAAATTTCAAATAATCGCTAACTTTCGTAATTGTTTCTCACTCATTTAAAGCCTTCAGTCAAGTACAGTTTCCTAAAACATGAAGGACATGGAACAGTAGGCAAGATTTTACAGGAATATATTGAAAAGACAACACCTGATCTCAATCTGCTTGTTGTTGGATCTCGAAATCTCGAAGGACTACAAAAGGTAAATTCACTTTTTTAAAATTATTCAATTATTTTTAATACTGACTATCATGGCTTTCCCAGATTGTTCTTAGTTCAACTAGTGAATACCTGGCTAAACATCTCCATTGTCCTATAGTGATTGTCAAATCATAAAGTGTTATGTCTAAAGGTTTTTGTGTTAAGATTTGCCGACAATACCCATTACGAAGCTTCTCGAAAAATAAAAAATATAAATAATTTGTTTGTTTAAATGTTAATTTGGCAAAAAAGTTCAAAGCATAATATAAACAAAATATTTGACTTGATGTTATTCTGCTGAAAACTGGTAGTTGAAAGATTTATCGAAATTTTTTATTTTGAATATATTTTACTTGTCGAAGTTTGACAAGATCAAAAGCTAATACAGTAGTATATATTTACACAAATGCGGGAAAAGGGAAATTTGGAAGTAAAATAGTAAGTAAAGCTATCATTAATAGAAATTTAAAGCTTTCATAAAAGAATTATAGAAAAACATCAATAATTTTGATAAACGACGCCATAATCAACATCGATACGAAGTTAAGGTTTTGGTAAGTGTAATGATGAAAAGCCGTAGACGATTTTGAATTAGGTTGACGCATCGGCGGTAGATCTTTTTGGTCTGGTAGATACTTTTTTTGCAGGAGTTGTTTTTTTAGCAGGAGTCGATTTTGAAGACCTAGTAGTCTTTTTGGTAGTCGAAGCTGCTTTTTTAGGTGGTGCCTTCTTGGCAGCAGGAGCTTTCTTAGTTGCTGTCTTCTTAACAGGAGCAACTTTCTGTAAATCAAAATGGGACCTTATATTTAGTTCAACACAATAAGAAATGTACGTGCACCGAAAGAAATTGAAGGTACCTTCTCAGCCTTGGGTTTAACTTCTTTCTTTTCCTTCTTTGGTTTAACTTCCTTTTTCTCAACTTCTTTCTTTTCCTTTTTGACGGGCTCTTTCTTCACAAGCTTGATAGTACCACTTGGTCCTATTGTAGCATCAAATTGTAAAAGGGAAACGAGTTATCTACTTGATTATGGAAAATGATTATGGAAAAAAACATCCTAAACATATAAGATACCATTATTAAAAGCGAAAAGTTGCTTCTCGACTCCTTTATTTATAGCGATTCGGATACGACTATTGGTTGTCGGGTTGTCAGGTAGTTTGTGGGTATTTAACACCCATTTCTTGATAGCTTGACGGCTAAAGAGAATGAAGAGTTCAATTTAAACCAAGCTAGATAAAGTCAAGGCAATTCGTTGTGCATGTAAAGCAATTCTTTACCTGCTACCTTTACGTTCTTTCAGAGCAATGATAGCGGCTGCGCAAATAGAATAAGAAAAGTTGTTTAAAATAAAGCACTTTGAAATCCAGGACGAGTTTTAAGTTTGTAAGCTTATTTTTCGATATTTACCTTTAATCATGTCTTCATACTTGGGGTGAGCGGAAGCGGCGGTGGCCTTCTTCGTTGATGCCTTGACTGGAGTTCTGCCCATTTCTGATAACGTTTGTGTTTGAGTTATTTGATTTTTCTTGTGTTGTTGAATACGGCTTAAGAAACGGTGCTTTCAATTATTGTAGCAGTGGAAAAGAGAGGAATGTTGACAGGTGAAAATTTGTGGTCATCAAGCAAACAGAGGTTCCTTATATAGATGGATTAAATTTGGGGTCAAGTCAAAAGATGAAAACATTCCTCACGTTCGATGACTATAGTTGTGGCGGTTGTTTACATGCTTTTGCCCAAATATGAAATTTATTTCATCATTTCGATTGGTTAACGCCTCACGCGTTCCTATAATAGTGATTTTTTATTATTATGGCTCGTCGTCCTTCATTCATGATAAGCAGAAAATGATTAATCATAAAATGTAATCATAAGTATCCCATGAAGAACATCTGACTCGTGGTATTCTCTTTTGGGATATGTTATGTGTAGTACAAACAGTTAACGCGTCTATCTATTCTATTCAATGGAACACCATGGCGCGTAATTCATCCTGAATGTAATCTCGAGAAAAGTGAGCGTGAAAAACCACCGTCTGGATTAATACTGATTTTTAAACAGCATTGATAGATTGATGCTCGTAGCTCAAGCGTGATAATTCAATGAAGAACTCTTATTATTTGTTATTAAGGGGTTATATCAGATTGTCTTTAAACCAATAAATCAAAATATTAACATAAAACCATAATTTAATCGAAAAAAGGCTTCTTAAAATGGAGAATTATTCAATTGTTAATTATATCATGAAACTGAATTCATATAGCTTCCTGCTGTTTCAGCTGATGCTTCAGTTGAGCAATCTCAGATGCACACTCGATAGCGCGTGACTTTTAAGGCAAAAGAGGACGAGTTAGTTTCAAAAGCAGAAAAAGTCGAACTCGATTAAGTCAAAAGTGGTCCTACCTCTAATTCTTCGTTTTTTTGTCTAACTTTTTCATATTGCTCGTTCGATTTTTGAATTTCCCTTGAAAGCTTGTCACGATCCAATTCCCAAATTTTTATCTGAACAATATTTCAAATTGGAAATGGAGAAGAACATTAATCTTTGAGTCCAGACAACAAAATTATTCTCCACAAGTTTCTTCTAACCTGCTTTTGAAACGCCGATCCTTCTTCAACTGTTTCTTTGATCGTACTTTTAAGTTGAAGTTTCAAATCATCAATTGTGCGTGATTGTTCACTAAGAAATAATTAAATCAATGTTATTTCTCGAATAGAATTAAAGAATTTGAATATTAATTATTTCAAGGCGGAAACAATGCAGACCTCACAAAGATCCTTAATTTTACAATTTCCTGTTCATCCGTTTGCAATAAGATTTTCAATTCGTGCCAACGATTAACCAAGATTTCCATTTGCCGTTTTTGTTCTTGAAATTTACGCGTATCTTCTTGCCTAGCACATTCATTTGGTAAATATTTTCGAACGAATTCGTTATTAAAAACAGTATACTTACCAAAGCAACAGTTCCTTTGTTAATTGGTAATTGCGATGCTCGTATTCCGTTAATTGCTCTAGTTTTGGCTCTAACACTTTAAGCTGGTTCTCCAAAGAGAAGACCCTATCGTAAATAAAATAAAATTCAGTACCGGAAAAACATGAAATTAGATCAAGATCAAGACTAACTTGGCATTTGTTTCGTCAATTTGCCTGTTCTGGGAATCGATAACAAGCTGAAAATTGGATAGAGACAAATTTTGGGTAAATCTTTTCCGAAAACAAGGTGGGAATTTCATACTTTCAGTCAAAGTTTTTGTTCTTTTAACGCTTCTTATACCTTTGCTTCCAAAATTTGGTGGTTCAGGCGATCGCTGGTGATCTTCCATTCTTTTTTCTCCTCTCTATAGATCTGATATTTTTTATTCAGTTCATTTTCCCGTTGAACTTGCTTTTTTTTATTGCTGGCGGTTTCCGTTTTAAGTCTGTTAAAAGTTGATTGTGTGTTGGCCAGTTGTGATTTCAAGTTACGGCAAGTATTGTACAAATTTTGTCTTTCCGCTTCAACACTGCTATCCAGTACGTGATCACGATGCAAGCGTCCAATGTGTTGCATGTGTTGCTGTTTTAAATAAAGTTCAAAATTTAACTCATTCCTGAGCAGCATAATTTCTCGTTGAAGAAAAGAAATGGTGGCTTCACTATCTGAAGCAAGCCGTAATGGTGGAGACATTGTCACCAAATCATCAGGCTGAGAAGATTTCGAATTCGAAACAGCAATGATTTGAGAAGCCTAAACAAAAATTATTCATCAAAACCGGAGTTTCAATAAAATTCATGAGTTTCTTCCTTAACTTACCCAGGGATCATCACCAACCACAATGTCTACACCGCTTTTCAAAGCCTGGTGTACTTCTAGAATATCACGGATTGATATAGCTTGCGACAATTTTCTGGACTTATCTCTCTTCTGATATTCTTCAACGGGAAGTTCTAATTCTTCGATTGGCGATTTTTTGAGTTCCTGACCAACCATTTTTGAACCCGATACAGCAAGGGCACTTTCGATGTCAAAGCCGATGCATTCAGCCACTAAATCGGCAGGCTCAAGCTTCATCCAACGTTTGGTGTCTGACAATTCCTTCTTGTAATTACTAAGGACCAAATCTGGATGTAGTGTATGCCTTCGAAAAAGAGGCTTTGTTGAAAATTAATCTCAAATGAATAGATCTTCCCATTAATTATTATTTTTAATCAAGTTTGCTTTACCTGACTCCTAGATCGAATGACTTCATCATCAATATCCTCGGATATATGAACATAGTTCATTTCTTGTACCCATGAGGTAGGGTTTTGTAAAAACTTGACAGTATTGCATGGAAACATTCCATATAAAAAGGTAAAAAGCTGACGACAATCTGGAGGTGTCGAGGGAGCAGTGTCAAAAGTCGAATCTGAAATAGTAGTAAATTTCAGATTATTCCTAAACATTATTCATAGAGAACATCGATCATCCTTCTCACAGCATTCGCTCACCAAAACGTTGCCAATTTAATTCGTCGTTTGATTTTCTTGAACGCCTATTTTCTATCAAGTCTTCATCAGGCAATAAAAAATCATTTTCCCCATTATCAAAGCCTTCAAGTCGAGATGAGCGCTTGTCCCAGCATAAAATTCGAGTAAAAATGATGTAGAGTTGAGGAAGATAAGGTATTACGGAGGTACATATATGAGGCATGAGCATGATAAGGGTGGTGAGAGATAAAGACAGAAGGATAGTGGAGGTATCTTTCTGTCGAAAGAAAAAAAGCGATATAAAGCAGTTAGATAATTTATGGTACAGGCTCAAAGGGAGAACATGATATTTCGTTGAATATTTTGATATACCTGGAGCGAAGTGAGCAATGAATCAAAAAGAGATGTTTCCAGGATCTGGTGAATGTGCATGCTCTATATGTTTATAACGAACTTGGTCAAAAAGAATGTATCAAGATCCAAAGCTCGGATAAACACGTATGATAAAGGCAGCAAAATGC
Organism: Geosiphon pyriformis; assembly: GCA_016748015.1. Classification (NCBI taxonomy): domain Eukaryota; kingdom Fungi; phylum Glomeromycota; class Glomeromycetes; order Archaeosporales; family Geosiphonaceae; genus Geosiphon; species Geosiphon pyriformis. Next base: position 364,152 of record JAAOMT010000295.1, read on the forward strand.
AACATGACCAGTCCACCTGCCGCCGAATGAATTCACAAAGCAGAGTTAACACCTGCAAACGATACTGGCATTGTACAAAATAGGTATTTAACAAAACGAAAAAATCCTACAAAATTAAATTCAGTTAAGAAAAAAGCCCAAGGGTATTAATGACTCAACATTTAATTAAGACCTTAGTTTGGACAGAACCGAATCCCCTTAGCACAGTCTCAAGATTTCGGCACCAATATGAATGAACCTCTTCCCCTACGACCCCATGTTCTCCACCAGCCGCTTTTCCTACTAGGCTAAACTCTTTAATGTAAAGTTCAATAACATCTGCTCTAAATTTTAGGGCATGTTTTGTGTTACAGGACAAAATATCCCGAGTTATGCCCTTCACTTCTTCAATAGTATCTTTGGGTTGGAAAGGTGTCCTTAAGATGGGTTGCAATATTGGATCCCACCAGTCTAAAATGAATGTATCTGGCCCAAGTAGGGGGAGCAAAGCTCGTACGCACTTAAAAAAGAAACAAAAATTTTCGGAATCTTGAATGGAATTGTAGACTGATATAAGGTCTGTTGAAACGTTATGAGCCTTCTCGAGTTCGAAAGGTAGATCTTGAGAAGCGACAAAGGAATCGATGAGATTAATTTCTGTTTGTAAGTCAGGATTTGAAGAAGTGATGGAAGAAGATATGTTGCGTATTATGTCTTTGAAACTTGACATTTCTAAAAAAGGTCTGTTAAGTTGGCAATAAAATTAGCTCAAAGGTTTTTTTAATAGTTATTAGAAAGAATCTTTCCCAATAGTGAGAGGGAATGATAATCATTATATCTCCCAGACCGAGAAATTGAAGAAACATGCAACCCTTGTAGATCATTGATCAACGTCGAGAATGAAGATCAGGGGATTTTGTTATCGGGGTTTTTTGTTTCTGTAAACTGAACTACTTTTCTTGTTTTCTTCACTTTGATAAATGTTCATAATTTCAACAACCACAATGGTACTTTCTTTCTTTCTTTCTTTTCGTGAGTCATTCTTTAAGAGTGTTTTATTAATTCCTTACTAAAATGAACTCTTTAGATCATTCATATACCAGATTTAATTGTTTTATTTAGCTTCTTCTCACTAGGTAGGGTTTTACTTTTGTTGGAAAGTTAATATTTTATAACAAGATCAAAAATTATTGGTCTCTAACTTGAATCTCCATGGCCAAAGTTACCTCGGCTCCTCAAAATGACACCACTACAACGGAACCTGATCAAGGTAAAATGACACGAAAAATTTTAAAGTTTTTCAAAGAAAGAAAAGAAAAGAAAAGATTAATGCTTGTTACACTCATTCATATGAAAGAATTCCTGGATTTGGGTTGCCTGAACACTTACAAAGTGGTAAGTCTGATAAATTTTTAGCTCTCTTTAACAATCGATTCCACGATTGATAAAGACATTTTTTATTAAATTAGACATTGGCGATTTCAGCGGTCTTAGTCATAGTCCTCATAATATGTATCCGACGTGCTAATCGATTGATACCTAGTGGAGTTTATTACGCGTTACAACCTCGTAGTAACCCAACTGATGATGATCCTGTTTTATATCACGGTTTATTGGATGAAGATTATGCTAATCCACTAGAGTTGGAGGAAAACATAATTACTCAACCTAGATTTCGTGATGACTACGAAAATGAGAATGAGAATTTTATCAATTCTGAATCTAATGAACATTTTGATCATGTATCCCAACCAATTAAAGATGAAAATGTGACTATTGTCATAAATGATTCCAAAAATTCTAAAAGTTTCTTTAGCATCGTCAATGACGAATCAGACGACGAAAATTTTTTTAAATAGAGAAAATTTCCTTATGGAAAATATTTTCTTTTTGAGCTAGTCTAAAAATTCAACATAATCAATAGATCAATAAGTGGCATTTTTGAGATTAGAGAAATTTTTTGTTAAGTATGAACTTGATTCATCAGGATTGGTTTTTTCAAAAGATTAGATTATAATTAACCTGTATTAAAATAAACTTTTCATCATGATTATTAAAATTAGGATATTTACTTTAATAAATCTTGAAAAAAAATAATCGTATATAAAAAGATGAAGAATAATTTTCAATTAAAATATTTTAAAATAATAATTAACAGACTGAATAAAAAACCTAAAATATTAAAATAACTATATATTTATTTATTTTATTTTTTTATCTCTGATTAAAATAAAATATAAAAAAAGTTGAGTGTATGTGTATTTATTTATTTATTTATTTGATATAAATTTTATTAAATTAATAATTTATTATCTTGAAATATTTTTTGATATATATTTTAACTGAAAATTATACTTATAATTTATGCAATCCCATTTTTTAATATTTCTCTTATATTATAGTTGTCATTTTATCGTTAATCTTTATTCATTTTAATAAACTAAAACTTTTCAGACATTTGCAATAATAAAGGTTTTTGTTGTATTTTTAGAAAATACGTATATTTTATGACGTCACGCGCCTCAAACGGGCATCTAATATTTATTGGGTCTAAATGATAAATTGCAAATTACCCCCCGATCGATCAAACCTTCTACCGTCGCCTTAAAAAAAGCATTTTTAAGTTACCTTCCCCTTTGCCGTCTTTCCTCTTTTCTGAGCCAAAATTCTTGAAATGCTGATACCACGACCACTTCTGCTATCAAGAAAGTTTATCTCTGCCCGTGTCTCTAGTGCAAAACAAAAAGAGGATCTCGAGCGACAAAAGCAACTCCTCGATTTTCAACCTACGAATTCTTCAGCGACATCTGGTCAGGTATCAATTTCAAGCGATCTGTACTTAAGACCCTATTGGAATGAACAAGTTGCGGAATGGTGATCACCTACTGTGATAGATTTTGCTGATTTGCCTTCGACCTCTTCCAATACATCTTTTTCCTCCACTGTGAAAAACCCGTGTCTCTCTTTAACGAACTGTTTTGTGTCTCCGAATGTTGCTTTGGTATGCAGGGCAAAGGGCCTGTGATATTATCAAGGAGGCAATAAATCAAGCATTGATTCTTAGAAAAGAAACAATGTAAATTAGCAAAAATTAAACATGAATCAACAAGGGACAAAAGCGAATCACCAAGGTCTATTAACACACCATCATTTCGATCTCGAAAAGATCCGTGACAAACAATGACAATTCGTTCACAGAATTTTCTATATCACTCATCTACATAATCTATCAATGCTTACTACATATCGTTATAAGCCTGGATAATGACAAACATGTTTTGTGGCCTCTTGGTTCCAGAATAATAGTTGGCCCGTTCCTCAAGATAATTTAAGATGGCAAGTTCACCTACTCTTGCAAAAGTAATGAGTGGAATTTTGCCTGGGTATATGAGACGCAAAAACAACTTCACAAAATCCAAGTGGATGGCTCTATTCACTCAGTCTCCATTGATCCTGGCGTCCGTACACCTTTTGCATGGTACTCTCCCACAAAAGGTTCGGGCAAGATTAGCAAATATTCTATTAGACATAGTTCGCATTTGCAAGTATTTTGACGATCTCATCTCCTAAAAGGATAAAATGAGACAAGGCGATTTTTCGGATGTGTCGAAAAGTTTTACATCTGCAGAGTGAAATTTAACGGAAATCAGTTAGATTCTTTACCCGCGAATTCCACGCCATCGTCATTCCTCAAAGAATTAGAGTATCCTAAGTGTACAATACGCCTGCTAAAGCATATGATCTCAATAATCATTTCTTTCATGATGGAAACTTTCATCAGTAAATCATAACTCCCCTGAAAAGCGTAAGGTTCATAAATAAAACTGGTAACTTTTACGTGACCATGTCTTTAACGTAACAATGACAAAGTATGACATATGTTAATTATATCTATGATGTATTGATGTACCAAACTTACTGATTCTTTGAGTGAAGAGTGAGATTAATTATTCATGAAAGAGATATATAAACACGGTAAGTTTACTTCACAAATAATAATAAACTCATCGACTGACCTAAAAATACAACCTTTTACTCAACATAAAAATCAACTATGAGCACTGCGGTCGCAACTTCTGAACCTGTATGTAACTAAAACCGTGGCATTTTAAAAATCGGCAGACCATTCATTTTAATTTGATTGGATTGCATGCTCAATCAATCATCAATTTATCCCTCAATTTCGTTAGCGTCCGCCTGTGCCAGGTGAAAAGGAATCATCTATTACGGCTGCAGTGTTGGAAAAGGTTGCCAGTTTCACTCAAACGTTTCATCCGGTGAAAAAAATCCATGAACATGTGTGTGGGTTTCATTTTTACTCGTAAGTTTCGAGGGTCTCCTAATTGAATTGTAACATCTATTTTATCTATCTTGATAAAAAACTTGAGATTTAATTGTTAAAATTCCCGAATTTATGAAAACAGCCACGACATGACCCGTCAAGTTGAAGCACATCATTACTGCTCTCACCTGAATCAAGACGTTCGTCAATGTGTGATTTATGATTCTAGTGATGAAAATGCGAGATTGATCGGTGTGGAGTACATTATCTCTGCGAAGTTGTTCAATAGCGAGTATTTTCTTGGTTTATCAAATTGCACGCTCAAAAAATATATATATATATATATATATTGAATTTCTTTTCAGGGGAACAAATATGAGATATTTTAACAAGAAACACACCACGATTTAATAGATCTCCCAGAAGAAGAAAAAAAGTATTGGCATTCACATGTATACGAAGTTAAGTCCGGTTTACTGGTCACTCCAATGTCGTCGATAGTCCCCGACATGGCCGCAAATGAGGCTGAGATGAAGGTCTGCGAGGATTTAATGAATACTTTTGGCAAGGTATATACTCTCTACTTTATCACGTTTTTAATTTGTTAGCAAATTTGAAATCTTACATTTTTTAATTATTTCTACAAATCTTTTTTGTGGCTCGAATAAAAGACTTGGCATTTATGGCAAGTTGATCGCGGTGATGTATTGCCATATGGTAAATTTCTAAAATATTCTTCCATTCCATCAAATCTTGACACTTTTCTAATTCACCTACTTATAAAATCTCCCTTATCTATTCGTAGGACCTCCACAACTCATGATGTCCTTTGTTGAGGATGGTCAAATCGATAAAATCAAACTTGCCCACCGTGATGAGAAATTTAAGATCTCCACCGAGGATAAACGAAAAATGCGAGCTGAGTTGCGTCCTGAACCTGCTATTTTAGCCGATACTCACGTTGATCATTGGCGACATCGTGATGATGGAATGGCATGGCAGACCCAGATGGAGTTGGTGGCACAAAAGAAGTTGTGAAATTTTGAACGAGATAGAAATTAGGCGAGAGAAATTTAAATTTCTATAAGTATTCACTTAATCGCTATTTTAGATCTAGGCAGATGTTGGTGAGTTTACAAGACTAGCAGTAGTGCAACAGACTAATCCTCACTCAATTTTTATATAAAAAAGTATTTCTGGTTGGACTTTAATACGAGATCAACTAGAGGATTAAGCCAATCTTTTTGTACGTGGGAAATTTAATCAAAGTGAGGTAAAACTTATTTACTGGCCGGGAAATTTTAATCTAAATAAAACTATACAAAAGCTTCCTGAAGTTCCTGTGGTATATTCCTGTCGAAATCGCGCTCAAATTCTTGAGTTCGTCACATCCGATCTTCATTTTTTTCTAAAGCTATTATTACGGGTCGGAAAATTTAAAGATTCAGAAATCTTTTTACCTTTGACGAGAGGAACAAAGCTTTTCGTGGACGGTAGGAATAGTTCCTATCACCATTATTAATATTGATTGGGTGATTTTATTGGAATACTACCTACCCACTTGGACAGCTTTCCTGAGTATGGTTTCCTTTAATTAAATCGTAGCATGTATCATGAATTAAGGTGTGCTTAACAGCTTCTTTTTCTTTTTCCTCGTTTGAAAAGGACATTCTTTTTCCTGATTCTCGATCACGTCTATAAGTCTCTAATTTACGCAGTCTAACAATCTCTCTTTCGCGTTTAAGTGCCGCGTGTGAACATTTATGCAGATTATGATAATCTCGCTCTCGTCTTGATTGCCTATGATGCTCTTTGTGATCAGATGAAGACATACGACCGAAACGTGAAATTATATGATTACTAATACTAATATGCCTGACGGGACAATTCTTTGCCGGATGTAACCCACCACATCGATTAAATATGCACACATGTGAACGTTTACAATGTGGAAATCGACAATCCTCAAAGTTAAACTTGTTACAGATTTCATTGCCCTTTTCGTCAAATGCCACTTTATCCCATCGATCATTGCGCAAACTATAAAATCCAGTACGATGTTGCAAAATTGGATAGAAGTATTGGCTCTCGAGGTCGGGACTAGATATAAGTAAGGTTAACTGACGATCTTCACAAATACGCGTGCGTCTTGCCTGATCATACTTGTAGACCACATCAAAGGAATAGGTTTCATTTTTGTCGATAATGTGTCGTGCATAGTAATCAAGTTCTTCACGTCGATGAGGATAAAGAGTAAGAATAGCCTCAGTGTATAAATTATATGCTTTCAACCACTGTAACAGATTCTGAATATTTGCTAAAAAATCGAGATTAACGTACTCATTCAACGCTACCTTTCGCCATATACTTGTCCCCAGTTGTGGTCGAAGATCTAGCTTGTCAAGTTCGTCTAATGCCCAATCTTGATTATCTAGCCACCACATACGAATTATCTCGTTGACTCGTGCAAATGGATCAGGAATTGCTTCACATGATGGTATACATCGAGCTATCGAATAATCAAATAAGGGACGTTCTGAAGTCATGATTCCATCTTGTTTCCCATTCCAATTGATGGGAGGTCGATTCTCGGTGTCATCACGTAATGATGATCTCTCATGATTTAAAGGAATGGATTCAAGTTTCAAACAAGAGACTTGTTGAGGATTCATGGGTGCTGTTGGTGAAAGCGATGAAAATTGTCGTGAAGGGGCTGGTGTTGCCCAATATACAACTTGACCTTGAGGACTAATCGCAGCTGCATTGTTAGGAAGCCAGAACGTAGCATTCGGAGGATTGGCCATTAATGTGTTAGGTGGAATATGAGGTAACTGCCAGTCCGTCATGGTATTAGGACTTGGTTTAGAAAACGGTAAAGGTAATGCAGCCAAATTAATGGGAGGCGGTGGTGAATGATGACGAAAATTTAAAGGAAACGCTTTTGGAAAAAGGGTTGGCGGCAAATGAGACATCATAGCCTGGTCAGAATGACGAGGATTATTATGATTATTATTATTATTATTATTAATTGACTGAAAAATAGGCGAAGACGATGTAGAATAATTTCCAAGGGGAAAAAATCGCGTCTCAAGTTCTTTTGTTTGACGGTCATATTCAAGCTCTGTTGAGCGATTTGTAAATATAAATTCTTGATTCATGATATAAGGATGACACAGTTGATTCAAATCCAAACATAAAAATGAATTTGAAAAAGGCGGCGAGGGCAGCGGTAGTGGAAGTGTTGGGCTTTTAATCTGACTATTACGATTCATAAAAGGGGAAGAGATCATTACATTCGTTGAGAGATTAAATTAGTAAGCCAAAACGGTTGGAATGCTTTGCACCCTGACGTGGTTCTCTCGTAAAGTAGTAATAAATTGCTGAATTGTACTTGTATAAAGTTAACGCCCATATAAGCACGAAGCTTTCACAGTATTAACTCTATTTCCCTCTTAGATAGATAGAGTCTACAATAAGGGGTGGAATTATATGTCTAATATTTCATCCGAGCGAGAAAAAATAGCAGGCAGGTAAACCAAAAATTTAAACTTGAAAACACTATTTTATGATGACCATAATTATAGTGACTCACGATATCTGTATTTGATTTGGTAACTAGTAACGTGTTAAGTAAAAAATTATCATAACCAATATTGTAACATATAATTTATATTTAACCATTTTTACATGCGATTACCTATTTATGCTATTCAAATGATTTTAAATTAGTTATTAAACTTATGTGTTTTTGTGACTCTCATTAACCATATAAAATATATTTTTAATATTATTTAAAACTGTATTATAATAAAATTTATTGCCATTTGATAAATTCAACCTTTTTTATACTTAATTTGTGTTTGATTTTTTTACTTCAGAATAATTTAAAAAAATTGTATTAATTAAAATGAAGTTTTTAATTAATAACTTATAATCTAGTTATAATTTGTTTTTGTTTAATCTTTTATATATATACAAATTCACAATATAAATTTATTAATATAAATTTTTAGTTATTTTACTTTTATTGTTTTTTGTTTTTTGTTTTTTCAAAAATCTTAAATATTTTTTAACTGTTTTATGTTAAAAATTTGGTTTTTGTTTATTATTAAAAACTTATTTATTTTATATTTTAATTTTGTTAAATTTTATTAATATTGTTTTAATTATTAAATTAATATGTTTTATTAAAAAACATTTTTTTTAATGTTATAATATGTTGTTTTTTGGTTTAATGTTTTTTTTTAATTTTTACATTTATTTATTTAAAACAATTTTAATATTAATCATATATTATATTGCTAATTATATATTTTTAAATATTTTAAATATTAATTTAATAGTTATTATCAATTTAAATACTTGTTTTTTAAATATTTTTAACTTAAATTAATATTAATTTTTTTTTAAGTTTAATATTATGAATTTTTAATAATAAACATTTTAATAATTTTTTATTGTTTAATAAAATAAGATTTAACTATTATTTTACATTTATAAAATTATATATAATAATATTTATAACTGTATTTTTTATAAATATACTTATTTTTATAATAATTTAGTTTTAAATTTTAAATTTAAAATTAAATCTATATTTTTTATATATACAAATAATTATGAATTTTAAGTAGATTAAATTTTTTTATAGTTCTAAATAAAATCTTAAATAAGATCTTTTTAATAATAATTAATTTTTTTTCTAGTATAGATAACAACAATAATAACATGTTTTCTAAGATAAATTAAGATTAAATATTAATTGTGTTGTCAAATATGATGTTTTTTAACAGATTATTATTAGTTTTAAAAACAAAACAATATATTAAATTATCTAATCTTAAAATTTGGACTAATTAAATAAAAACTAAATTAACCTCTGCTTTTTTATTTTTTGGTACTGTTTTTTATAATATTTAAAAAACAATTTTTAATTATTAAAAGTTTTCTAAGTAAATAGTTTCTATTTTAGTGTTTGGTTTTATTTTCAAGATTAAATTGGCTTTAATTAATTTTTTGTTTTATTTGTTGTTTGGTTTTATTAAATTTAAGTCAGTTTTTAAAGATAATATTAAGTTGTTTTGTATGGATTTTGTTTTTAAAACTTTTTTAGTTACTGTTATTAAAGTTTTTATAAGTGGTTTTCTTTTTTTAATTACATTTAAGATTGCAAAATTTTTTGTAATAACTTTTTTTTATTTTTGTTATATTCTATAATGTTTTTCTTAGTATATTTTTTAATAATATAAAAATGTTCTTGGTATTTTTGGTATTGTTATTTTTGTTAAATTAAAGCCTACTAATTTATAGCAATATATTATTATTAATTTTAAGAACTTTTTTTTGCTGTTGTTATTTTTAATAACTTATCTATACTAATAAAAAAAAACAACATTTAAGTCTTTTTTTTTAATTAAAATGAAGTTATTATTTTTTAAGATTTTTTTAAATCCAAATTAGTTAAATTTTTTTTAGTTATATTGTTTTTGAAATTAGTAATATAATTTTTTAGATTAATAATTATACTTGTTTTATTTTTTATTTTCTAGATTTTTATTGTTATTAATACTTTGTTGTTGTTATTTTTAAGTTTAAGAAAATATTAGAGCTTGCTATAATAAAAGCTAATATTTTATGTAAATATTATATTTGATAAAAAACTTTTGAATACTATTATTATTATAGATATTAAAGTTTAAATTATTTGTTTGCTAATTATAAAATGTTATTTTTTTTGTTTTTCAAACTGTTTTCCAAATTAATAGTTAGCTTTAAATCTTTTATATTATTTTTTGTTAATAACAAGTTTTATGTCATGATTTTTGTATCTTTGACTTTTCTATCTGCTGTTTTTTTGGTTGTTTTTATTGTTAATTCTGCCATTAAATCTAAATTAAATTCTTTAAAAACTCAAATTTTAAGCTTGGCTGCTTTAGTAAAATTTATTATTAAGTTTATTGATTTTTTAATTATTTTGATTACTAATTTTCTGAATAATAATACTGTTAAAGTTCTTTAAGTTAAAAAAAATTTGTTTTTTATAAAATATGTTATTAACAATTTTTCCAATTTTCTGATTGGTGTTTTTAAGAATATTGTTAATCTTAGATCTAAAATTGATTTTAATAATATGAATTATAATAAAATACTAATTGCTAAATCTTTTTTTTTGAATAAAAACATTATTAAATATATTATAACTTTGTAATATATGTTAAATCCTATTATAAAAAATAGTATTAAGTCTATTAAATTTTTTTTTAGTAAGTTTATCTTTGATTTTAAGAATTTAAATATTATTATTAAATGAATTAATAGACTAAATTTACTTTTGGCTTTTTTTGTTTTAATATAGTATTGTTTTAACTGGCTTAAATATTTAATTATATGTAAAAAATATATAATTTATACTTAGTTTAGATTATTTTTAAAAATATCAATTTTTTTGTTTAAAACTAAATATTAATTATATAATACTTTTAAAATTATTAATTAATTTAAAAAAAACTAAAAGTAAAATAAAAACATAATTTAATTATTATAAATATAATTTAATATTATAATAATCCAATAAAAAACTTTTAATAACAAAGTAAAAAAATAATTAAAAAACAATATATTTATTAACTTACTAAAAAAACAATACTAAATTTTATTAATTATAATTAAATAATATAAAAAATAAAATATTACTATAATAATTTTAAAATTATTAATTTAAAAAAAACTTTAATATTTTTGTTTATTAAAAAAAATATACACAAATAAAATACAACAAAAAATTTAATAGAATTTTTAAATACCAAAATATTTTAAAAATTTTTTTTTTTTTTATTAACTTTTAACGAATAAGATCCAAAAGCCACCTAGCACAATACATCAAACTAAGTAATCTAAACTAAGCACAAATTATGCACTTTCTACATGTGACCAGCCATTCAGACTGATCAGAGCAACACTACAAATCTATCAGAACAGAAACCATACTATTTATACCAGAAAAAAAACAGCAATGTTTATGAAAACCAAAGCAAATACCAAGTGCCTCAGCAATCCCAAGCAACTTAATTACTCCAGCTGAATACATACATGACAAACCACAAGTCACAGAATACACAGAGCTATTAAGTAAAATTAAACCACTTTTCTCCATTAAAGCTCTATATTTAGCTCTAACCAACCAAATATTTATGCAATGAGCAACACCCAATTCTTAAACAAAATCAACAATAAACTTTTCTGCGACCTTAGCATCACCCAGAATGGACGTAGCTTCCTGAATTCAATTTTTAAACACAAAGCTTTTGCCTATGGTGATATATAACACATTATTAAATGCACACAAAAAAAGCATCTGTAAGACACGAGATAAAGGTAAGCCCAATTCAGACACATAACATCATTTGGCCAGATGAGACACAAAAATGCTTTTACAGATATCAAAGTCAAATATACAAACAAAGAAGTAGTTGGAACTTTCCATTTTACTACAGTGCAGACACAAAACACTCAGATAAATCTTACTATACAAATGCTTCCATATAGTAACTGGTAAACAGTAGTGGAAGGCTTTTAAAAAATAAGAGTGCAAACTAGCTGTAGATCTACTGGTAAAGCCAGTTGCCATATAGAAATCAGGGTGCTACACCAAAGCAGTATGAGACCAATTCACATTACCAAGTAGACTGTTATCAATAACATCAAAACCAGGACCAACCTTTCAATGAGCACAATTAACAGACTTAAAAATCTCATGAACAAAATGATAAACATTTTCAGACACTACCACTTTATCAGCCTTGATAAATCTCTCTTTAACCAACACAAGAAGTGCCAAATCAGAACCTGCAGCCAGACTGGCTAACTTATTAGCACACTCATTATTTATAACACCTGAATGCTCTTTAATCTTGCACTAAGAAACATCAAGCCACTTTTCCTTAATTAAATTAATAATGCCATGCTGCTCCATCCAACAGCAGTTGCAGAAGTCCAAAGACAGCAGAGCAGATTCAGCTATACAAGCATTTAGGACAGCCTGACTGTTTGAATAAACCACTACTGAACTGTTAAAAGAAACACACACTAAAGCCAAAGCAATTGCCTACAATTCCACTATAATCGAAGACACTAATTCACCAACTCTAGCACCAATACCCAAATCCAGATCAGAGAAGTAAGCAGCAGCACCACACTTCATCTTATATGAACCCAAATCTCTTAACAATCTATCAGTGTAAATATTAATAACCCTCATATTCACAGAAGAGAGATACTGACCCAATCTGGAAATTATACTTGAGCTGCAAACATCTATAGTCTGCAAATTTTCAATGTGTAAATTATCAGAAAGAGAAGAACAATCCAAAAAATCACAAGCCACAGTAAACCAACAAAGAATAGAACCCTTTGGATCAAGTTTCTTTCAACATTAAAAGCTTTTCCAATCAAAAACCAAATCTTTTTTGATATATAACTGCTCAGCAAAGGCAACTCCAAACTTTTTAAGAGAAAAAGAAACATCATAAAACAAAGAAGCTCCCAGAACTGTAGACATTGGCATTCTACCAGAAAAGCAGAATACAGAAACAGAGAGATTGTCAAGAGACATGTTATAGTCCAAAAAAATCCTAATGACACCTGCCAAAAAATTATTGACTGAACTGACATGCAACTTAACCAGACAACATAGAAGGTAAATAGGTAACCAACTCAGAACCTGAAGATTCAGAGATCTATAATTGAACAAATGACCAAGAACACCACCAGCATTTGAAAAACACAACACAGAAGCCACCTTGCATTCAATCTGCAACTGCTCAAAAGATTTCAAGTCATACAAAAATGGATGATGAAGAGCCTCATTGGAAAAGTCTCTCAGAAGTCCAGCCTTAAGTCTTAATCACCTCCTAATCAATATATCCCACTTCATATACACATTCCTAGAAATGAAGCTGAACTGAGTCCTATAATTAACAATGAATTGCAATACAGTTAATACTAGATAAAGAAACTGCTTGTTCAAAATAGCCTTCTTCAGAACCAAATTGACAAAAAACCTAATATCTACATGCACCTTAGCCAAACTGGGCTTGGATAAACCTTCAAATGATAAATAAATGCCAAGGTATTAATAAAACTCTTTCTTGTGAGTAACTGAAATCAGCAGACCACTAATTGACAATGATGTATTACTAACCCTTTAATTGATAAGAATGGTTACAGTTTTCTCATTGTTGATAGAAATGCCATTCACCTTGAAAAATTCACTTGCTATGTCCAAAATATACTGAGTGGTGGTCTTACTGCTACCCATTCAAATAGTATCATCAAAAAATATACCAGCAGCCAAAAATAAAGTCAAACTGTTTTGGTTTTCTATTCTACCTGTTCTAGCTACAAATTTAGTATTAATTTGATATTCACACAAATTTTCTTGTCTCTTGATCTTATACAAAAGAGGATCATAAAAAATCCTCTACAGTAAAAAAAAAAACTTTACTTTGGTCAAGACCATCATGTACCTAGTACTCATTAGTCAGATCAAAATCAGTCATAATCCAATTAACACAGTCATTGTGAATAGAACCAAAAAATCTAATAAAACACCTGCATATTTTGATTCAAACCAAACTATTATGCAAGTAATACCAATTTACAGAGTTATAGGCTTTATGCATATTTTGCAGCACAAGCCAAAGTTCACGATCCTTTTCCAAAGCATCTTCAACAACCAAACCAATGGCAAAAATAGGAGACTGAGTAGTAGTGCCCTTAAGCACAGAAAAATTGTTCTCATGAAAAACATTGAATAGACTGCATGCTGACAAAATCCTATTAAACAGCAACTTAAAAAGAATTTTACAAGCAGTCTTAATTAAAACAATCAGTCTAGTATTCATTAAAACACCCTCTTACTCATAAGGCTTAGAAATTATTAACACCCAAGCTTTCTTTCAACAATGGAAAACTGACTCACACACCAAATAAATGTTTAAAAGATCCAGAAGCAAGCCTAGCACAGATCCATCACAATGTTTCTATAGTTCATTTGAAATACCAGACAAGCCAGCAGCTTTGCCATCTGGTAAATTCTTAACCACATGTGTCAAGTCATCCAAACTGATAGCATCCATCACATCAAAAAAAGCATTATCATTAACATAATCTAACGGTAGATATTGGTGCTGCCACAAATTAGAAACACTCTTCAGCATGGTCTTCTTTCTCATTCAGCTCTTCATTATACCATCCATTTTACTTTTAACTTCCATTGGGTCCAAAATCAAATTGCCATCAGAAACCAAATGGTCCAAAACCACTTTGCAGAATGGATATTCTAAAACACTATAAATTGTATGGTCTTTATTAACCACAAAATTCTCCATTTTTTTTTCAATAGCTGATCTAATGTCCAACTCCTTGGCTTGCAATGACTCAGCAAGCTTAGAAGCATGATAAGATCTCCTCACACCACAGAGAACAGAACAGATATGATCCAAATTTGCACCAGAGCTCATAAAATTCCAAACAACAAAAGCTTTGTCACTATTCAGAAAAACCCAGTGTCTTAAAAGAGATTCAAACTGGCTAGAGTTCACCTTGCAAGAAGTCTTAACAATTTTTGAGACCAATATCTCCAAGTTATGCAACTTGAAAGACTCCTTAGTAAACATTCTATTATAACTCTTAAACCATTTCTTCTTGAAAGCTCCATCAGCTGAAAAAATCATTATTTTGCAAACAATATCCCACATAGCATCCAAATCAGAGAATCTTCTGGCTAACCCAAACTTATCTAAAAACATGGCAGCATTGGTTGCAGTAGCATCCTTAAATTCACCTTATTTTACTTTATCTGTATTTTTGACATCAAACTTCCAATGATCCTTATTCACCTGCTTACATAGTGAATTTAATTAAATATTAAGCAGACCACCCAAACCCACAGAAATGGAAACAGCTTTGTAATTAGTATCAAAGTAGTCCTCAACACTGGCCATACTACCATCTATTACAGCATTGACCAAACTTAAAGAAACAAAAATGTAATTAAGAGCTTTAGTGACATCACGAGAATTGGTCCATGTAGGGATCTTGGCAAATAAACTTCTTCTTAAAGAATTAACTAAACCTAAATCAAAGTACTTCCTAAAACTAACACACTTTTGGGCACTATTTTCATTGAAATTACCACCCAAAACTACAAAAAAGGACTTATTGACTACTTTTGCAATGAAAGAGTTGATTTCACCAGCCTGAGAAAACCAAACCACTGAAGAAGCACCAGCATAGAGCTCCAAAATTGACACAAATAAATTATTTTTAAAGAGTAACTTGAGGAAGAAAAATTGACCAGAAACTTTGAAAATCTTACACACATGTCTTGCCAAAAAATTGTTTATAATAATTGCAACACTAGAACCCAAATAACCAGAGTCCAAACCAGAAGTAAAAACCCAGACACCATCAAATTTATTCATAATCCATGGGTGGATCTTACCCTTTAACTTAGTCTCAATAACAACAGAAATCAAATTATTCATCTCTTTATGCCAATAAATTATATCATCCTGTTTTGTAGGATTATTCATATCCCTAATATTACACATGGCAATCTTCCAAACTAGACTGGTCATTGAGAAGGAAAATTGGGAAATACACTACCAGCCAAAATTGAACTATCAAATCTTGCTGTTAGACTTAGAACTGAAGCAGAAAGTCTTACCAACATGTTTTCCAATTTTTTTACCTTAGGAAAAGCAGAAAAATCCAAAATTACAGCAGTCTTACCACTTGTGGCCTTACCCAAGCCCTTTCCCATCACTATATTACCCACCTGATCCTGTAATGGAGGGGTCACCAGCAGCTGACATCCAGGGCTAGACTGGGAAACTGCCAACATGAATAAGTCTAATCTCTTAGCCAACTCACCAATTTGTCCCACAAGGCTGGTAAGACTGCTCTCCAAAACAGCAAACCTTTTTTCAATATCACTCATATCAGGAAGAGTAGGCTTTATCTCCAAAGAGAAGCCAGAATTGACTGAAACATTTCACATAGAGAGAGGAAAAAAGAAAGACCGACCAGCAATCTTTGTCCAAAAAACCCCACCAAAAGCAACAGAACAAGCAATCAGAGCTGAATACTTGACATAGATGATTGCCAACCTGCTTTTATCCATGTCTGAGAGAGATTTGTGAAAAGGTTTCCCAAAGGAAAGATTTTCACCTATAGCACAGCCCAAAGATGTATGTTCTATTTTTCCATACTTAACACATTTAGAAAAACCCAAGTGAGACCAACGCAGATTCACATCTCTCAAAACTGGAGTAGTTCTTATGACAGCATTCAAGAAATTGGCTGATTCAAAACAAACAACAGCACATCTGGCCCGAGCATATATAACAGGATAACAATTGATTGCACATGTTTTTTCACTTACAAAACCAATATAATTCCAGATGTTATGAGCAGTTATTTCTATTGGTAGAGTATAGAGCAGTGTCCTATGTTGATCTCTCATGCCCCATGATTTTTTGTCTTGATCAGCTCTGACCACACACATAGTATCTTTTCCAATCAAGATAGACTAACAAGTTGCAACTAAATCAGTCTGTTTACTCTTACTAAATTCAACTACAGCTTTCTGCCACAAACCTACCAACTGTATTTTGATCGACACCATCACACCAAATTCAGATAGTGCAGCATGCACAGCTTCTGTTGATGTTCCAACTGGAATTTTCTTTAATATCACAGCCCAATCTGAATGTTCAGATGATTTTTTGAGATCAGTGTTCACTAAGATCTTCATCTTTTCAGTTTTTTTGGAAGCCTGCACTAAACTTGATTTAGAAGTGAATGTTGCTCTGATAATTCCAGCAAATTTTGAGGGGGTAGAGGCCCCTCCAAAACCATTAATTTTTGAAAATAACTTTCTGATTATCACAAGCTTTTCTTGAGTAGATTTCCCAACAACATTGTTCAAATTGATGTTTAAAGCATAAGATTTCTTAACAAAAACATTGACCAAGTTCTTCAAAAGGGGAGAAAGGACCACAAATTTGTCTAACAGTATGTTATCATTATTATCATTCAAGAAGTTAATTTTCCCTAGTGGTTTTTTCAGCACTTTCTTGATAAGAATTTTTGAACTTTTAAGCATTTGTTCCAAGTTTTTTCCAGTGAAAGCTCTACCATCTCCATAATCAAAACTGATTTCTTTAACCAAACATTTCTTTTTCATGTTCACACTGTTACTCATGAAATTATATTAGCATAATTATTAGCCAATCAGAAGTAAGCATAGTAAATATGAAATTCCAGGATTCTTCTCAGGAATTGCAGAATTCCAGGAATTTCAGGATTCTCAACAAAGAATTGCAGAATTCCAGAATTCCAGGATTCCTCTCAAAGGAATCACAGGATTCCAGGAATTCCAGGATTCCTGTCATAAAGAATTGAGGAATTGAGGAATCTCAATTATGTATATATAGCAGTAGTATTAGAAACAGAAAAGACAGAATCGATACCACAGAATTCTTAGCCAAGAAACTAATCATCAAATAAATAATCATTCCATATTTCAATTCACTCTCCACTATCAACACTTCATGTTGATAGTAATTGATACTTAACCATGCTGAAACAATAGCTCTTGATCACAGCTATTGATGAGATACTAATAGACCAAATTGCCTTGGCTTATTTTCTTTACTTTCCTTACTTTTATTTTTTATTTATTTCATTTTCTTCCATTTTTGATTTTGTTGTTGTATACTAATTGATTAAAAGATTAAGCACTGAGTTATTGACGTCAAGAATAGCCTGGTAAAAAACCCAGAAATAAGGGTAGGATTTTATATATATATTATCGAATAGCTTACCAGAAGGGCACGACTGCCAGACTAAATCCGGCCACCATGCTGAGAAAGAAATTGGGAAAACTCTTGGAAGAATACATCTACTATTAACACTATTTGAATCTCTGTTCATTATACAAAGGACTCAACCAAACCTTCAGATACTAAATCTTCAGATCAATAGCAATTGTAATTAGCTTTGAACACCAAGTTATGGATTTGTTATTTGATTTGACAGCAGAAATAATCACTTGTAACATTTGGTGCTCCCTGTGAGATATAATTCTACAGAGAACCAGCACCAACAACACCAAACCAAAAGTGGCAGAATCAGAAACTATAGGAGCAAACCATTTAGGATTCGTAAAATTTTTATTTCAACACTATTGTCAATACTTGGGATTAAACCACAATCATATATCTGCCAAATCAGCCTTCAATTTCTATGTCAACAAAAAGATTTCTTCTTTATTAAAAACACCAGTGAATACTGAATCAGCAAGAGAAACTTTCTATAAGGAATTAATTCAAAACACCAACCTACTAACAAATCATAATTTCGCATCCATTATCATTGAGATCAACAAAGAAATTGAACATTACACTCAACAAAGATATCTAATTACATACGCTAGTAAAGGCAAGGGAAAATTACAAACACCAGCAGTAATACCCAGAAAAATACAGCCATCTGCTTGGAAGAAACAGAGTTGAATCCCCAAGCAACCCATCCTATCACTATATACCTGGAAGTGCCATCAACATATCATCAACAGATGTGTTCCCATCAACTGCGACATCAGCATTTGGACGATTCCCATTCCAAAATAGACAAAGGAAAACAGAATTGTTAGGACCATACAGCAAATACTTTGAGAGATTTAATTCGCGATCATCAACCCCATTAGGACTTCGATTACCACTGTCTTCACCAGATTTCAGAATTTCTGATTTGTGGAAAGCAGCGGAATCAGAAAAGAAGGAAGAAAAATCAGAGGATCAAGAATTCACTTACCAGTACCTGATCACTGAAAATCCGGAAGTTGAAATCCTGAACATTCAAACTTAGCAACAGTTAAAAAATCCGGAAATCAAAACTCTGAATATTCGAACACCGCCAAATCAAAGAAATCAAAACCCCGAATTAATTAATCAGCAAAACTTACCTCCAGTAATTATCATTGATCAACCGCCAATTAATCCCGTAGCCAAACCCATACAACAGCCACTTCAACTACCACTCCAACAGCCAGGACAACAACAACTGCTTCAACAGTCACTACAACCACCTAACTTAGATCCAATGGCCTATGCACCAATCGCAAAACTCGACAACTTTACTGGTGAAGAGGGTGATGCTCAAATATGGCTGAACAATATAGAAAAAGCCATTGCAGCCAATGGATGGAATGACACTTGAGCAATGTAAGCCATTCCCTACTTTTTCAAGAATACCGCCAATTCATGGTATCAGAGCTTGGTTAATAAACCACAAGATTTCAATGCCTTCAAAGCGGAATTTCTAAGATACTTCAGCAACAATAACAGCATCAATCACCTAGTTAATGCATTCACCACCATAAAACAAGGAGAAACTGAAGCAGTCACCACTTACCTGGGACACTTCCATCGAAACCTATGCCAAATTCAAACAATTGACACCAATTATTTCACAGCACCACAGATACTCAATCAGTTTATCCATGGCTTGTGCAGCAGCATATTGCAACATGTATGACCATTGCATCCAGGTACTCTTCAAGACGCAGTTATACACGCCAGAGATTTTGAATCCATTGAGTCAGAGGCTAACCATGCCCAAGCCATTAACCTAGTAATGAACGGATTATCTGAATTGGATTCTAAATTGGAGAAGTTCAGTGAATCAATTAATAAGAGATTGGAAGGATACTTAGCTGACAATCACGCCATTTATCAGCCTCCACAATGATGCAATAATCAAGAAAATTCTAATTGTGGCCAAAATCAACCACATTCATCTTCATCGACCAATCAATAATGGCAACAGGAAATGCATATCTGCCACTATTGTGGTAAACAAGATCATATCCAAATTGACTGTCGCCAGTGTCTAAATAACCAAAGATTGGGAAATCAATATCAAAACTCCGATCGCTGGTTCCAAACTCCGAATCATTATCCAAATCAGAATCAAGACCAATATCAAAATAATTACCTGCCCATAACACAGCAACCAATCTATCAACCATCAGTATATCAACCTCCGATTCATCAGCTGCAGCCACAAGTAATATATCAACCGCAGCCACAAATTATCTATCAACCCCAACCAATTCAAACACCAACCCAGAACTCAGCTCAAATGACATCAGGCAACCCTCGATTCAGAGTCACTCAAAACTGGAGATCGGCGATAGTTGTTCACCAACCGATCCCCAGTTCGCTAAACCCACTATCAGGATCACACACCCGGAATTTGGATATCAGTCGTGTCCAAAACCCAAATTCTCAACATTATTTAAGTCTCCTAGTTACCCCAGAAAACACCACATCTAACAACACAGAATTTAATCAGCACGTACCTACCAACACCATTCCACCAGCAATCATCTCTAGCGACAAATCCCTAGCAGCCATCTTTTCTTTCAAACTCAAAGAAAATGCACCAATACTGTTATTCAGTAGAGCCACTCTCGAAAAGAAACCCATAACAGCAATGTACACAGATGTCAGAGTTGATGGTCACCTCATCAAACTCATCCTAGATAGTAGATCAGCTGGCAGCATAATTACTAAACAACTCATGGAACAATTAGGTCACCGAGTTGATCGAACTGCCAGTGCCAGAATCATCACAGCCAATGGAGTGACCAAAACTCCCATCGGCGAAATCGACGATTTCCCTTTTGAAGTCAATGGCATAGTGACTTCCATTAAAGTTCTAGTAATGGAAGCCACTCAATACCAAACTCTCGTTGGTAATAACTGGCTATCTAAAGTCAATGCAACGTTAGACTGAAACATCCAGGAACTCCAGCTAATGTATCAGGGCCAACACATATGTGTTCCGGCCACATGTGGCCACTTCAAAACTCCTCTAAGAGAGAAACTATTGATCGAGCTGGAGAAGAAGAAAGAAAAGCCTACCTGGGAAGCCTACCAAGTATCATGGGCTGACAAAAAACACAATGAGCTGCCACCAATACTCTCTTGGGACAACAACAACAAGGGAAAAGGGAAACAAAAAGAAGAACTTACCTGGGAAACCGATGACCTGACATGGACCAACAACGACGAGAGTAAACCGACTTCAAGCTGGGAATGGGAAGAAGACAAAGAAAATAAAGGGAAAGGAAAAAAAAAAGAGACCACTCAAACCACCACTGCTTATAACACCTACACTATACCACAATGATCTACCTATCGTTGACCCAAGCTATATGCGTCGATTGTGGCAAGAAATTGTCGTCAATGGGCGCATGCTATGGGAACGATGAGGAATATTCAATGGCAACTAAGTTCTATTGCCGCCCATGCGTCTTTGAATGCTTTGGAAGACCAAAATAAGTAGGGAAATGGGACAATCAGTCATGCTTAGCTTGTGGAAAGACTCTCTTGGATGAAGGAATGTGGCATAACATTCCTGGACGAGGAGGAACATGCGACATATCGTGTCAATACACGATTCTAATAAGTGACTGGGTAAAGAAAAGAACCCCAATAGAAGCAGCCTGGAGAAGAGCCGTACAACAACTGGACAGTTGCCCACATGACGACGATGAAATTTGGCAAATGACACTTGCAAAAATCAAAGGGGTGACACCAGAAGAGATAAAAACGATTAAAAACAACCTCTCAGAACCTTTAGAGCTTGACTGGAATGCAGAACCCATCATAAACCTCCTGGATCTGGAACAATTCCACGAACATTACCAAGAATTAGCACCCACAAGGAAAGAACAAGAACAACAATTAGAACAGTTGAACGCTCGACTATGTCAATACTGCCTAATTCCCTATGACTTCTAGTATTGTAATGAATGTGACCTTATTTACAATCCACCACCACACATGATCTACACGATCCCGGAAAAGGAAGAACCAATTAGCAGCTGCGCATCAGAATTAGGATTGCCAATTGATCACGATTCAAACTTTGACAATGATGGTGACAACAATGATTCAAACTCCGTTCAAAATGGCAATAACAACAACAATGATTCCAACTCAGATACAAACTCCAAGGTAAACTATGAACAATACATTGCACTACCAGATCTCTCCAAGGAACAAGAGTTGAAATGGTATAGTGACAATGGGGAAGGTATTATGCCAGAATGTGCGCATGATACTGATGCAAGGTTTAATTTAAGATATCTAGGAAAAGATGCCATCAAATTGGAACCACATTCACACACCTGCATTGATCTGAAAGTAGCACTAGAAATTCTAGCAACAACCATGGTTCAATTAGCATCTAGAAGTAGTTTAGCGAAAAGAGGGATTAATATAAGAGGAGGAATAATTGATGCGGGATATGTAGAAAATATCATCGCTATGCTACAAAATGACTCAGAAAAGACCTATGTAATAGAGCCTAATGAAAAGATAGCACAGACAATATTCCTGCCTCTGGTTAGAATAGCTCAGTTAGTATCAGTGGGAAAGAGGGAGGAATTAGGAATCATGGCAAGAGAAATACAGAGATTTGGATCCACAGGTAGAATAGATGTACCAGTTAACATGGCAGAAGAAGAAATTGTTGGCCAAGGAGAAATTATCTCAACTGGTCAAGCTATTTCTATTCCACCATATAGCCAGTACATGTTAGCAATAGAAAAAAAGAAAAAGGAGCAAAAACAGATGTTTGAAGCGAAGCAACCCTTTGTGAATTGGAAGAGATTGGGTTGATCAATCTCTACATACCAGCCAAAGGCTATAGCAGCATAAAAATTCCCATCTACAACAATACTGGCAATGTCATCAGCATACCAGAAGGAACAACCATTGGATATTTAACCACAGAAATAGAAAACCAACCACCAAACCCCATTCCAGACTTTCCACAACTTTGTGAATATGTTAACATCACATCACAAACAATCTATGGACAAGACAAATATTATTTGCTCCAACCAGAACAATTGGAACAAATAAACATGGGAAACTTAGATCCACTCCAATATATGCAGCTCAAGATGTTACTCAACAAGTTCAATGACATCTTTGCCAGCGAAAATGAGTTTGGCCGAACTGACATCATCCAGCATTAGATCAAGACTGGAGATGCAATGCCAATTAAACAAAGAGCATACAGAGTGCCGCCAGCCAGCCACGAGATTATTCGTCAAGAGATAAACAGAATGCTTGACAACAGGCTAATTCAACCATCAATGAGTCTATGGTCATCACCAGTGGTACTCGTCCATAAGAAAAATAGAAAAATCCGGTTTTGTATAGACTACAGGAAACTCAATAGTGTAACTCGTGGAGACAGTTATCCAACTCCATAAATACAGAAATTATTCGATGCTTTTGGTAGGAACAAATGGTTCTCCACATTAGATTTGAACAGTGGTTACTGACAAGTAGCCATGAATCCAGCTGACAAAGAGAAGACGGCATTTACTACTAGAGAAGGGAATTTTGAATTTGAAGTAATGCCATTCGGCTTAACCAATGCCCCAGCAACTTTCCAACAGCTAATGGAAATTGTTTATACAGGCTTATTGTGGAAATCAGTATACTTGGATGACACCAATGTATTCTCAAAGATGTTTGATGATCATCTTCATCATCTTCAACAAGTGTTCAAAAGACTAAGAAGAGCAGGACTGAAGTTAAATGCGACAAAGTGCTTCTTTGACAAGACAGAACTCAAATTCTTGGGACACATAATCAGCAAAGACGGCATCAAAATGGATCCAGAGAAAATAGAGATAGTAAAAAACTTTCCAGTACCGACCAATATAATAGAACTGAAATCATTCTTGAGATTTGCCAGCTACTATTGTCATTTTATCAAGAACTTTTCCAAGATAGCGCAGCCACTCAATCAACTACAAAACAAAAATGCGAAATATGAATGGACAGAAAGTCAACAAGAAGCTTTTGATATTCTGAGGAAAAAGCTCATCCAAGCTTCAGTACTAATCTATCCAGATTACAGCAAACCATTCATCATTACCACTAATGCATCCGGCCAAGCATTGGGAGCAGTATTATCTCAGAGAGGACCAGATGGCAGAGAACATCCAGTAGCATATGCTAGCAAAGATTTAACACCAGCCGAAAAGAACTATGGAACACCGGAACAAGAACACTTAGCAATATACTGGGCTGTCATGAAATGGAAAGAATACTTGAGCCAGAAGTTTGAAGTATACACAGATCACAAGGGATTGACATCACTCCAAAAACAAGAATTTGGAGATGGAAGACAGTCAAGATGGAAAATGGCACTCACACCATACAATTATACTATATATTACAAAAAGGAAAAAGACAATGGAAATGCTAATGGTTTATTGTGAATAAGACAAATCTAAAAACATTTCAACCCAAAGATATAATAAAACCAGAACAATACCAACAGAAAATACAACAAAAGATGAACATACAAAAATATCAACAATTACAACATTATCTAAATACTCAACAGTTCAAGGAGAATTTATCTCATATGGAACGAAGGAGTATCAAACAACAATCAAAATATTTTATCACTCACCAAAATATACTTTATTGGAAAAATAGAAGAGATCCAGATCAACCAACCAGAGTAATTACAGAGCCAGAAAAAGAGACAATATTATTTAACATGCACTCAAATCCAATAGCAGGACATTTTCACAAAGAAACAACCATAAAAAGAACTAGAAAAAGATACTATTGGCCATCAATGTACCCAGACATCATTCAATATGTTCAAAATTGTGACGCTTGTCAGCGAAGAGGAGGAACGAGACCCAGTGAACCATTAAGACCAATCAAAGTGGGATAACCATTTGACCATATGGGAATTGATTTAGTTGAACCATTAACAATTACCAGCAGAGGAAACAGATACATAGCAGTAGCTATGGACTATCTCACTAAATGGCCAGAGACAAAAGCAATTCAAAGAGCAGATGCAGAATTCATTGCCGAATTTGTTCATCAGAAGTTGATTTGTCGACATGGATGTCCAAAAGAATTATTGTCAGACCAAGGAACTCATTTTGTGAACAGAACATTAACTGAATTGAGCCAAAAATTTGGAATCAAAAGACCATTATTATTACTATACCATCCACAAACCAACGGATTGGTAGAAAGATTTAACAGAACGTTGTGTAAAGCAATAGCCAAGCTCAGCCAAGAAAACCAGAACGATTGAGATTTGTTCATACCATCAGTACTATTTGCTTATTGGACAACGAAACAGGATACTACACAAGCAACACCATTTAAATTAGTATATGGGAGAATAGCAACGTTACCAGTAGAGAGAGAAATTAATACATATCCAGCTGAACCAATAACAAAGGAAAATTTTCAAAAAACATTGCTAAGAAGAACATATGACTTAATGGAAACATTGGAAAACAAACGAAGAAGAGCAGCTGATAATATCCAAAAGTCACAAAAAACACAGAAAGAAAGACACAATAGTCAACTATCAGACAAACCAGTTGAATTCAAGATCGGAAACAAAGTATTACTATATTGTACCAAAGTGGAAAAACAATGGAGTGGAAAATTTAACCCCAAATAGGACGGACCATTTCACATAGAAGAAATTCTAGAAAATGGAACTTACAAATTAAGATTGAATAACAAAATTTTAACCAAAGCAGCACATGGAAATTGACTAAAACCATATCACAACATCACAATACCATCTACCAGTAATATTCCACAATTAGGAGTACAGAGAATACTAGTCCAACCAGATGAGATTCCACGAGATCTGAAACCAATCATTATTATCAACAACAACACGTTAAATTGATCCATCAAAAGAATATATAAAGACATGGTAGATGCGACAGGAAATATCAGAAAAATGGAAATTACAAACAACATTTACTCACTAACACAACAACTTTTTCAATTAATCCAACACCAGGAAATGGAGATTACAATCAATTAACAAACTATTCAATATCAAGATACTAGAAAGACATTGCAACTCAGAACACAGAAAAAAACTGAAAATACAGTGGACAAAATTATTGCGAAAGTAAAATTAGCAATAATCAAAGAATTGACAAAAGAGTTACTATATCAAAAGTTGACTAAAGAAACTTGGAATTGGTGGATACAACAATTTCCATGAAACTATTGTTATTTTTACTTGGGACAACACGTAAATATTCAGAATCTATATACGAATAAAACAAAGCGATTATTCGACAAAAGAATACTACAACAATTAGAACATTTTTTGGGAAAGAACAACTTATCCACACAAGCCCGAGCCATATACCAAATACACACAGCATTTCAGGATAAACCAGAAATATTGCTCAACAGAAAAATGGATATGGTGACTAGTAATCAATTGGGAAAAATCACCAATACTCAATTTGAAGAATTACAGACCCAAATAACACAAGTAATTCTCGAAAACAAAATCCAGGAAATACTTCAAGAGGGGGAATTACATAAGTTAGATTTCGACAGAGCTCAATATTAAAAGGAGGGAATAATGTTACTCATAGAAATATAGGAATTATATTAGCATAATTATTAGCCAATCAGAAGTAAGCATAGTAAATGTGGAATTCCAGAATTCCTCTCAGAAATTGCAGGATTCCAGGAATTTCAGGATTCTCAACGAGAAATTGCAGAATTCCAGAATTCCAGAATTCCTCTCAAAGGAATCGCAGAATTCCAGGATTTCTGTCATAAAGAATCGAGGAATTGAGGAATCTCAATTATGTATATATAGCAGTAGTGTTAGAAACAGAAAAGACAGAATCGATACCACATAATCCTTAGCCAAGAAACTAATCATCAAATAAATAATCATTCCATATTTCAATTCACTCTCCACTATCAACACTTCATGTTGATAATAATTAATACTTAACCATACTAGAACAATAGCTCTTGATCATGACTATTGATAAGATACTAACGGACCAAATTGCCTTGACTTATTTTCTTTACTTTCCTTACTTTTATTTTTTATTTATTTTATTTTCTTCTGTTTTTGATTTTGTTATTGTATACTAATTGATTAAAAGATTAAGCGCTGAATTATTGATGTCAAGGATAGCCTGGTAAAAGACCCAGAAATAAGAGTAGGATTTTATATATATATTATCGGATAGCTTACCAAAAGGGCATGACTGTCAGACTAAATCCGGCCACCATGTTGAGAAAGAAATTGGGAAAACTCTTGGAAGGATACATCTACTATTAATACCATTTGAATCTCTGTCCATTATACAAAGGACTCAACCAAAACCTTCAGATACTAAATCTTCAGATCAATAGCAACTGCAATTAGCTTTAAGCACCAAGTTATGAGTTTGTTATTTGATTTGACAGCAGAAATAATCACCTGTAACAACACTATTAGACTTAGTGGTATCACTGGTTTTAAAACTCCAAGAACGACCATTTAACACCTTAGCAGCAGTGAATTTCCTATTACCAATATTATTCTCCAAAGCACCACCTTTCCTCTTCTTTCTAGACTCAACAGACTTAATACCAATATCAGAACCAGGCTCCATAATAAATCTGTTTAAAATAACAATACTAAGACCAATAGTGGCTTTGTAATCAAGCAAAAACAGTTTGGATTTATCATATTGAATAATAAAAAAACTTCTTTCAAAAAATATTTTGGCTTTTTTTTGGAAATTTGGGATGAACAAAAGAAAGAAGTTTTTGTTATTTTTTAAAATTAATATATAAAACATTAAATATTATAATATTTTATTTATATAATATACTTATAATATTATTTATTATTTATTATAATATAACTTATATATTAATAATTATTTAAATAATATATTAATAAATATATATATAAAACAAATATTAATTTTATATATTAATATAAATATTATAATATTAATACATATTTAAATTTAAATTTTTAAGTTTTATATATTATTTTATAATTTTTATATTAAATTAAATTTATTTTTTTGGTTTTTATTTTTTAAAATTCTTTTATAAAATATAAATTGATTATTATTTACAAAATTAAGACTAAAAATTTACAATAAAAACAGTTTATATAATTTTAATATATAATTAATTATTTTTATTTTATTTAAATAATTTTTAAATGTTTGTTTAAATATATTTATATATATATTTACTTATTGCTTTTTTATAAAATTTTATTTTAATATTTTGTATTTTTTATATATTATATAATTTGTTAAAATTAATTATAATTAATATTTATTTATACCATAAATATTTAAAAATAAACTTTGTATTTATTTTTAAATTAATTAAAGTTTTTTAAATAAACCAAGAATTAAATTAAAATATACTTAATTTAAGCTTTTTAAAAAAACTAAATTAAATTTTTATATTTATAAAATTTATATTAACAATTACAAAAAAATTAATTAAGTTTATTAAAAAAGCAATTTTTTAATTACAGATTTTATTACATAAAACAAATTTATAACTTAAATTTTAATTATTTTTAGTTTGAATTTATAAATTTTATTAACTGTTTTAAAATTAAAAATAATAAAAAAAGTTATAATATTAATATAAACATTAAACCAAGCTTAATAAAAACTTTAAAAAACATATTTAATAAATTAAAAATAGTTTACAATTAATAATTATATAATATAAACTTTAATAATTTTAATAATAATTATATTTAAAAATTTTTACTGAAATTTTTGTTAATATTTAAATTTAACAAGCTTAAGTTTAAAAACAATATTTAAGAAAACTTAAAAACCAAATTCCATATAAAAATGGCTAAAATTATTTTCTAAGTACTATTAAAATCAGTAGTGTTATTTTTGTAATAAAAAATAGGTTTACTTTTGTAATTATTAATGTTTTATATTTGAAATTATGTTATTTTATACTATATAGTTGGTATTTAATATATAATTTTAATTTGACTATAATTTTTACAAAAGTTTCTTTACTATTAAACAGTTTTTTAAGTATTTGATATTTATAAAATTAAGTTTTGATTTATTTCATAAAAAAAGCTAATTTTAGTTTATTTAAAAAACTTAATCTTCTTTGAATTAAATATAATAAATAATTCCATTGTTATTAAGTCTATTAGTTGTTTTCAGAAAATAATATACAATCAAATT
Source organism: Geosiphon pyriformis (assembly GCA_016748015.1). NCBI lineage: Eukaryota > Fungi > Glomeromycota > Glomeromycetes > Archaeosporales > Geosiphonaceae > Geosiphon > Geosiphon pyriformis. The sequence continues at coordinate 393,569 of JAAOMT010000295.1, forward strand.
CTTGTTTTTTAGTACTGGAAAATAAAAAAAGCTGGTTCCAAATTATAAATGTTATAAATTTAACTTTATATTTTGTAAAAAAATAAGTCATGAATTTTATTTTATCCAAAATTGTAATAATCAAATACGCCATATAAAAATAAATGATCAAACAAAATACTAGGGTTAGCTAGACTAAAACGGCAATGTGTTGTTTGGACAGGGTTCCCGTCAATGCCTCCTTTGCTGTATTATGATGAGTATACCATATTGATTCGTTTCCCGTGAATATTCCATCGAATTCAGAAAGTTCTTTCTCATTTTTGTTGGAGTACTTTTCCTAGATTGAATTGGTGCTTCTTGTCTTGAGGTGTTTCTATAGAGCTTTTGGATCCTGTAGGCCAACTGGGTGAATTCTCCCCTTTATTATTTTAATATTGTTTCTTTTGTTACTTCTTTGAATTCTTGGCTGGTTCTGAATTCCTTCGAGTATTTGATCGATTTTGTTGCCAGGGTGATTCAACCGGTCAAGGGTGGTTTGAACCAAGTGTTTTTGCTTCGGTAATGTTTGACGCGTCTGCTTTGACTGCTATCGTGTTACCAACAAACTGCGGTTTAAAAAATTAATTAGTGATATGAGAACTTTTACATATTGGTTTTATTGATGATCTTCGTGATTTTGTTGACAAAATTCATTTCCATTTCCAAATTGATAAGAAAAATTGTAATTCTTAACATTATCATTAATATAGAGTTCATTTTCGAACAAGTTGGTATAATCCTTCAACTTGTATTGAGTAGAAATAATTTATTAATTATATCCCAGTTCCGCCAACATCAATTTTACCATGTTCCAATAAGTTTTGGTCAAAGAGATATAAGCCTAACCCGTCACCTCCAACGCGATTCAAATGGGTAAGCATCTTCGCGAATTCCTCAATTAATTTGACCCTTTCCAATAGAAATTCCGTTCTGTAAAATTGTGAATTAAGGGATGATGATGAAAGGTTTATTAATCAAGAAACCTGATATCAATTAATTAGTTACCGGATAAAATGAACCATTTGATGATCATTATTTCGTACTGCAATTTCATTCAGGTTTAAGAGTGATTTGTTCACATTTTTTTCAAGACCAAGAGAAACCTCTATTAAAAATATGCGTAAATTGAAAATAAAGAAATTGGGAATAAATATTTAACAATAAGACAAAAGAACAAATTTAAATGATAAGCTAATTTAAAAACAACAAACCAACAGCGTTCTTGGCAGACTGCCACTCACTCTAAAGAAAAATTAATAAGATGATGAAGAATTACCCAAAATTTTGAACAAATTATTATATTACCGGAGGTTGGGGAATCGCACGCAAAATTACTCGACCACCTCTCATATTTTGGTAAGAGACCAGTTTCTGCGCACGCTTATATTCCTAAGAATTTTATCACCAGTGATGTAGTTATTAAGATTTGAAGGATAAAGAAAAAATAGCGCCAAGCAGAGCCGATTGTTGTTCATACTACCCGACATACCTCTTCTGCTTGATGGTTGAAAAATTTTGCTAGACCCTTTCAAATACAGGAAATGATAGTTTGAATTATTGATCACCTTTTTCCAAAAATTATTTCTTAACGTCAAAGTTCTTGGTCACAACCAACTTTGGTTGGTTGTTTATCCACACTTCCAAAAAACACTCACATGCAAAGCAACCCCGTCCCTGCCAAAATAAGCTGCGATACTTCTATAATTCGCCGCGGCAGTCTGCTCTTCAAATATCTGGTCATTGATATTGTCTTCAGAGACGCTGGCAAAATTTTGTTTAGCAAGAGACATTTACGTTCTAGTGTTTAGGATATTTTCAGTTATTGGTAAAGGTAGACTACTTACTATCAGTTCAAAATTTTAAACCTCGAATGTCTACAAACAGACCAAAAAGAATTCTGCATTATCGAATCTGCCTATTATTTTCCCACCTTTCTGTTTGTAAATAATGATCATATGGTCTAAATCGAATACCCAATTTATCAATGATTGAGTTCAAGACATGCTACAATCTCCTGAGCGACTGATGAAATTTCATAAATGAAATAAACTCGCAATATTAGCATCACTTCATCTTTAAACAGGACAGAGTTATAATCAATGAATACAGCCAACCTGTGAATCTAGGCTATTTTATTTTGTTTTGTTAAGCAACTTGGATAATCATTTTATAGATTTCCTGATGGGAATTTACCACGTGATCGAGAAAGTTATATTGTATGATTGATGATTCTCATTGAAAGTTGGTGACTGGGACATGGTTTGAACAAAGCAAGACCCCAGTTACTCTAAAATAAGCATTATATTGATGTCCAAAAATATTTTTTCTACACTTCCTTTTCATATTATAAATTTTAAAAGCTGAATGCAATACTCTCACAAATAAATCAGAATCAATATTCGTGAAAACCTTTACCCACTTTCATCCCTAACCACCCAGCGTCTACATATTTTTGTAGCAAGACTGCCGGCCTATATTTTGTATCTCCGATTTCCTGATGAAGTACTTTCATAATTGCCAGGCAGGTATCTAATCCAATAAAATCAGCTAATCTAAGAGGTCCCATCGGAATGTTGGTTCCAAGTTTCATGGTTGTATCAATATCTTTAGGCGTAGCGATCCCCTTTTTAATTGATCATAGAATGAAATGGGATCAGTGAACAAAAAATCGATTATATTTCAATACATCATATTTACTTGTTCTAGCACAATGACAGCCTCATTGATATATGGTATCAATAAACGATTGGCAATGAAACCTGGGACATCTTGTGATTGTGTACATGTCTTGCCCATAGCTTTTGCGAGAGATTGTGTTTTTTCAATAGTATCACAAGAAGTGGCTAGACCGGGAATAATCTCTATCAATTCCATCACGGGAACAGGGTTCATAAAATGCATCCCAATTATCTATATATCCCCAATAGATGCAATGATATCAATTCCCAAAAATCAAAAGGAAAGGAGTTCAATTCATGATTTTCAAACGATTAAACTTACATTTTCCGGTCTCTTAGTGGCAGCTGCGATTTTTGTAATGCTGATACTGCTGGTATTAGTCGCTAAGATAGCATCAGGTTTGACCACTTGGTCAAGCTCGCTGAATACTTTTCGTTTCAGATCAATGTTTTCAGGGACCGCCTCAATCACAAAATCCAAGCTGGCGAAAGCGGAAATATCATTTGCTGGGTTGATGCGTGATTTAATAGCATTGGCCTGTTCTCGTCTGATTCGATTCTTTGCAATATCCTTCTCAATTAACGTATCTTTATAAGCCAAGATTCAAATCAGAAAACTGATCATTTTTGAAGAAAGTTGCTAATTAAGAAATATGAAAATTAACCTAGAAAGGCAAGGCTCTTTTCAATTTGTTTGGGATTAGCATCAAAAATCTTAACGGGCAATTCGGCAACCTTTGCGGCGACAAAAGCAATCCCTAAACCCTAATTGAAGGTCATTTTGGTTTGATCAAAATATCAAATTAGTTAAGAAAAGATATGATCTTATGTTCATAAACTTTATACCATTTGACCGGCTCCAATAACTCCAAGTTGATGCACTGCATTGTTCTAAAATTAGTTGTCACAAATAGAGTTTTAAATTTCATAAAAAATAAATAACATTCATTTTTTGTGATTACCTCATTTTCTTGACTTTTTGAAGCCGAGGATGAGTTTCTACAGAGGTGAAAGGATGACTTTTATAAAATAGTAGAATAATAATTAGTTCATTGTAAATTTGAATACAATCGTTTTTTGAAATACCTTACTAATACCAAACTTTAAAGGCGGAAAAGTTTTAAGGTTTCGGGAAAGTGAAAAGGAGCGAACGCCAAAAGAGCGGGCGATCATTGTTGTGTGATGAGAGTTATTGTCTATTTCTCAGCGTGGGAATAGTGATCTATAACAACTATTATCCCGTTTGAAAATTGATAGAAGGTCAAATTATTTCTTCAAGGAACAAGACCTTAGGGCGCATAAAGATTTAAATCTTTAAAATTTAGATTAAAAATGACATAATTTAAATTAATTGTTTAGAATTTAATGTTTGATTTGATTCTTTAAAAAAATTAAATACAACAAAAAATGTTAAAAATTTTTAATATGTTAATATTATTTAAATTTTAAAACAAATTTTACAGTTTTATTGTTTTATCTTAATTAAAATATGTTTATTTAATAAATACAAATTTTTATTAATTATAAAATTAAATAAGTAAAAAATTAAATTAAATTTATATATTATTAATAAAATAAATAATCTTATAATATTGCTTTATTAAGCATAATTTTTTCATAATTTATTTATATAATACATGTACATATTTAAAATAATTTATGTATTTTTTACATATAACTAGTTATTTAAACCAATTAGACATATTTTCAATAATAATCTTTTTTATATAGTTTAAATTAATACATAAATTAAATTTAAAAAACTTATTGCTTTTATAAACTCACTAAAAACATTTTAATATATTTATAATGTTTTTATTAAATTTATAAAAAAACTCTTTTTTTCTTCTTAATTTTATAATTACAACCAAAATAAAAAATAAAAAATTTTTAAATATTATTTTTTCTATAATAACTAATAAATTTTTAACAAAAAAAAATTTTTTTGTTATTAAAACAGCTTAACAAAATATTTTAACACCATTTTTTTTAATTATTAATAGTAAAAAGCTGTCTTTAACAGCTTTTAAAATATTTTTTATTTTTAATTAGTGGTTTTTTTCCAGTTAAAATTTTTTTTAAAAAACACACTAAAATTAATTCTAGTATTGTTTTTTACTTTTTTTAAAAGTCTAAAAGTTTTTAATAATAAACTAGTTAACAAGCTGGTTTTTTAAATTTTTATTATTATTATTATTATTATTATTATTATTATTATTATTATTATTATTATTATTATTATTTTACAAATAATCAAAATGATTAAAAATTTTAAAAAACAATAGTAGTTACTTGTATTTACTATTATTATACTAAACTTTTTGTAATTTTAAATAAGATTTTCTTAATAATATCTAGTTTTTTTCTTAATATAAATAATAAAAACAATAATATATTCTCCAAAATAAATTAAAATTAATTATTAATTATGTTGTTAAATATAATGTCTTTTGGAAAATTATTACTAGTTTTAAAAGCAAAATAATTTATTAAATTATCTAATTTTAAAAATTGGGCTAATTAAATAAAAATTAAATTAATTTTTTCTTTTTGTTTTTTGGTACTATTACTAATAATGCCTAAAAAATAATTTCTAATTATTAAAAGTTTTTAAATAAGAAATTTTTACTTTAATATTTAGTATTATTTTTAAAATTAAATTGGTTTTTGTTAATTTTTTGTTTCATTTATTGTTTGTTTTTATTAAATTTAAATCTGTTTTTAAAGATAATATTAAGTTGTTTTATATAGATTTTGTTTTTAAGTTTTTTTTAAATACTACTATTAAAATTTTTATTGATAATTTTTTTTAATTATATTTAAGATTACTAAATTTTTTATGATAACTTCTGTTTTTTTTTTTTTTTTTTATTATATTTTATAATGTTTTTTTTGGCATATTTTTTAATAATATTAAAAATACTTTTGGTGTTTTTGGTATTATTATTTTAATTAAGTAAAAATTTGCTAATTTATAATAATATATTATTATTTATTTCAAAATTTTTTTTTGCTGTTGTTGTTTTTAATAACTGGTTTGTATTAATTAAAAAAAATAGTGTTAAAATTTATTTTTTACTTAACTAAAAAGAGATTATTATCTTAAAAAATATTTTTAAAGCTAAATTGGTTTATTTTTTTTTAATCGTATTGCTTTTAAAATTAGTAATTTAATTTTTTAAGTTGATAATTATATTTGTTTTATTTTTTATTTTTTTAATTCTTATTATTATTCATGTTTTGTTGTTTTAATATTTAACTTTTATAAATTTTTAAATTTTGCTATTATAAAAACCAATATTTTATGCAAATATTGTATTGGTAAAAAACTCTTAAATATTATTATTGTTACAAATATTAGAGTTTAAATTATTTGTTTACAGATTACAAAATATTATTATTATTATTTCTTAAATTGTTTGTTAAGTTTATTATTAATTTTAAACTTTTTGTATTATTATTTATTAATAAAAAATCTTATAATAAGATTTTTGTTTTTTTGGCTTTTTTTTTGCTGCTTTTTTTGCTGCTTTAATTGTTGTTTTTAAAATTAAATTTAAGTTGAATTCTTTAAAATTTTTGATTTTAAATTTGGCTTTTTTAATTAAATTTATTGTTAAATCAATTAGCTTTTTAATTATATTAATATTACTAACTAATAAATCAAGTTAAATTATATTTTTAATTTTGTAATATTTTGGATTTTAAATATAATTCTAAATTTAAATTTTTAATTTTATAAGTAGTTTGTAATTTTGTAAATAGTTTTTAATTTTAATTTTAATATTTAAAATTTTTTTTAACAATATTAATACTATTGTAATCAAAAACATCTTAGTATAATTTACTTATAAACAAATATTTGTACATAATTACTAAAGTAAAAAAATATATATATTATAAAAAAATATTTCAAAAAAAATCAAAAATTTTAACATGTCTAATCAAAAACAAATATTAAAACAAGTATCAAGTTTTTCTATACAACTTAATAAAAAAAATAAAAAAAAATAGTAAACCAAAGTTTATAATCTAAAAAACATATATTAAATAAGAACAACAAATATTACAAGAATATTATAATACTACTTACAACTTTTGTAACAAGTTTTAATATAAAAAATTACCAAAAAAATATGAAAATTATTTAGCAAATTTTTGTTAAAAAGTTTTAACTAATATTTAAGATTTATTTTTTAATTGTTTAATTATTTAAACTATTGATAATAATTTACAAAAATCACTTAAAATAAATTTAATGATTATTTTGTCTAATTCTAAATATTTAAAAAGTAAATTAAAGTTGTTAATTTCATTGAAAGTATAAAGTTAACTAAAAAAACCAATAAAATAAATTACATACTTATCAAAGCTTTTGTGGTTTGTAAAATTTTATAGCAGATTATTGAAAATCTATTTTTTATTAAATTTTTTAAAACACTTTAACCAAAATATATATTATTTTCGAAAGATATTTTATCTGAATAATTTTTGGCTTAAATATTAATAATAATAAATTAGCAAGTTATTAGAAAATTAAAAAGTCAAAAAATTTTAATATTGTGTAAATTATTTATTTAGAAGCTTAAACAATAAAAAATTAATATTAATATTACTAATTTTTATTAATTTTTTTCAGTTTTTTTATTTAAGTTTATAATAAATAAACTAGATAAATCAATTTGAAATATTGTAATTTATATTTTAAATTATTATAAATATATTTAAAGCCTTAAAAATCTAATAAAAAAAAGCCATATTCAAAATTTATTAACTTAAAAACCAAAATATATAATTAAAACTATTAGATTAAGTAAGTTTTTTACTATATTTATTAATACAAAGTTAATATATAAGCTGTATAATATATAGTAACTATAAAATACAAGTATATAATTAATATAAGATATATTATATATACAATAAATTTTATTTTTAAAGACATATATAAAACTTAATTTGTAAATAAAATATTATAATAATTAAACACAATAATTAATTACTTTAAAATAGTTATTAAGCTAATAAAAATACATTCTTATTTATTTTTTAAATTAATAATACTTATTATTATATAATAAAAAATTTGGCTAAAAAATTTTAAGTTGAAAAAGTAATTTAAAGCAATAAATTAAAACTTAATAATATATTATATATAGCTATACAAATTCAATTTTGTGCTATAAAATTTTTTTGAAAATTATAAATATTAATACTTATTATAATTTTTAAAGTAAATTTATTTTTTAATACTTATTTTATATTTTAGATATATTATAACTTTTCAAACCTATTTTTATTTTTTTTTTGAATATTTTAAGAAATTGTGTTTTTTTTAATGATTGTATATACTATTTTTATCTTATATTCTTTTAAAAAAACAATTGTTAATTTAGAATTTTATAATTGTATATTTTTAAACTATTTTATAAAACTGGCTTAATTAAATATTATTATTAAAAAATTATTTGTTACAGATTATTGTATATTTTGATAGCAATTATTTATTATATTTAACAAATATTATTATAGATGATTATTTAAATAGTTAAAACAAATAACAAATCTGTAATTTGGTACTAAATTGGTAATTATAATAATAATCTTTAAAAGTTTCGAAATCTGAAAATTTGAATTAAGTTTTTTATATAATAAACAAAAATTTATTTATTATTGTCTTCTGTAAATTTTTTTTTAATATAATAGCCAGTTTAATTTAACAGTTATGCTTTTTTGGTAAGCTATTCTTTAAATTTTTACTCTTGTTTTATAGGTTTTTTATCAAGTTATCTTTAATTTTAAAAACTTAGTGCTTAATTTTTGTTTAATTAATTAGTAAACACAACAAATAAAATAAAATAAAACAAAAAAAATTAAGAAATTAATATCTTATTAATAGTTATAATCAAAAACTATTGTTTTATAATAATTAAATATCAAGTATTATCAACATAAATTGCTAATATAACAAATACTAATAAATAATTTAATTAAGTAATAATGATAATATAAATTAAGAAGTAATTAATGATTTTATTAATAAATATATACATTTATTTTAAGTAATAGTAAATTAACTTTTGAAAAAAATAGAAAAAAAAAGATTAAGTTTTTAATTGTTGTTTTTTTTTTTATTTTTACTGCTATATATATAATTTTTATTATATAAAATTTCTTAAAATTTTTAAATTATTTCTATAGAAGTTTTTGGAATTCTAAAATTCTGTGATTCTTATTAAGAATATTTTTAAAATCTTGAAATCTGTAATTTCTTTTTTATTATACTTATTTTTAATTAGCTATTTATTTAATTTATTGTTTTTATTATTATTATATAAGTAATAATATCTCTTTTTTTATTAAGTTCTATTAAAACTACTCAAATTTTTTTCTTAAATTAATTTTATTACTTTTTTTTCTAAAATTGTATTAACAATTTTAATTTGTAATTTTTCAAACTAAGTATTAATAATTTTTTTATTAATTAATTGTTATTATGTTTATTATTAAGTATAATAGTATTTTTAAATAATCTTAAAATTCTGTTTGTAATTAGTAAATTGTTTTTGTATATGTAATTAAATAGTTTTTTTTTACAAATTATTCTATTTGCTATAATATAATTAAATTGAATATTTATTTGGTTTTATTTATATATAAATTCTAAATATTTAATTATTTTTTCAAGTGGTAATAGCAAAAGTTTCTAAAAAATTGTTGTGTTTATTGATTTCAATTTTTTTTGATTATCTTTTAATATAATATAATTATTATTTAATTTTTTAATATTGTTTTTATTTTATTTTTTATTTTATTTACTATATTTTTAGATTATAAATGTATTTAGTATTATAAAATGTTTTAGAATTTTTGTTTTTTTTTTGTGTTTTTATATTAGATAATTTATTTATTAATTATAATTTTTATATTCAATTCTTAATGTTTTATAAGTTAAAATAATTAAAAAAATAAAAAAACTTCTTTCTCTCTTACCTCCAAAAACTCCAACGAGTTATTTTCTGAAAAAAGAAGTTTTTGTTTTTTTTTTGTTAGTATTATATCAACATTTCTTTAACTAATAACTCTTTTGTTGTGGATTTGAAGGCTGCTTTTAGTGGCAGTATGTTAAAGAAAAAGGTGTCTAAAGGTGCTTTTCATGGTCCTGCTGGTGGTTCTTTTACTCAAAAGAAGAAAGTTATTCTTGGGAATATTAAACATTCTGGCGATGAGCAGAACATCTTTCTGAAGTCTGGTTTTGGTAATAGTGCTTTTTCTGATGTGGAAAGCTTATCTGGTAATGAAAATAACGTTAATATATCTGGTGGTGGTGATGGCTCTCTTCTGGGTTCAGCTGTTAATATTCCAAAGACAAATAGATTAAGTACTAACATGAATTTTGGCTTCTTTCTCAGTTCCCCCAACTTTGCCATAGATAAAGAAGTGAAATCTCTTCCATCTCCAATAAAGAAAGCCTCTTTTGATAGCAAATGGGTCAATCCTATTATCATCAAAATTCAAGTGGAGGTGTCTGTCAAAAAATCTTTTGTCTTAGATATCTATCTTTCAGCTGTTGAAGGCAAATTGGTAATGGCGAAAACTCAATTAATCAGGAAAATTTTTTCAAAAATCAATGGTTTTGGGGGGGCCACTACTCTCTCAAAATTTGAAGGAATTATCTAATTGACATTTACTTCTGAGGAGAGCATGAGAAAAGCTGCGTTATTGGCCAAAAAAGAAGGGATCATCATAAACAACGATGTGAGGAAACAAGGGCTTCGTTCAGATTGGGCTGTGGTGATCAAAAAAATTCTCATGAACACACTTAAGGATATAATCGTCACCGCAGTAGCCAAATTTGGTGAAATTAAATCAATCAAAATTCAACTAATCAGTTTATGGCAAAAGGCTGTAGTGGAATTCGCCAATTCTGATCAAGCTGCGCAGTTGGCATTAAAATAGTTGTTCTTTATTGGAAAAGACTCAGTTTGTGTGACTATGGCTGTGAAAAATCGTGATACATGGACATTTAGGGATCACTTCAGAGCATTTCTGTTTACTTTGTTAGTAGGAACAACTGTACATAATCTTGACACTCTTTTGAATAGGGCAGATGGTAGAACTTGCATTATTAATCATTTTTTAGACACTGGTAATAGATTTCACTGTGCTGTGGTCGGCTTTAAATCTGAGAGAGATTTGGATTCCGCCTTTCATACTGAGTCTATTTTTGGTGGTATGCAACTCTCTTGGGCTAGATTAAATTTGGTTTAGTGTGAGAGGTGTGGGCCTTTTAGACATTTGGTACTTGAATGTGATGCTCCTGCTAATAATATGCCATTATCATCTTTGGCTAAATCTTCTAAAGGTTTTGTTTCTAAGAAAAGACGTCTCCAGCTGGCTAAATTATATCAAAAAAAGAATGTTCTGATCTCTCGCCTTGTTGCTTTTGGTGGAAAATCCTGGGGCCAAGTAGTCTTAGTGGCAACTTCTCTCTCTCATGGCTTGTCTGTTGGTTCTGGCTTAAGTTTTCTCCTTTCTTCACATCATGGCTTTGGTGATGTCTCTTTTTTGAATGACCGCTTGGCCTCTTTAGAATGCTTATTAGAGCTTCTTTCTGACCGGGTGTCTACCATCATTAGGCATCTTGCCGGTGTTGAACTGGTGCCTCTGGTGTTCTCATCTCTTACTTCTCTTTTCGATGCTTCTGCATCTTCGGCTTTAAGTTTAGACTCAGATATGGTTTTGGATGGTGCTTTGATGTTGTCTGCTCCTCATCTCTCTTCTGCTGCCATTGTTGGTGAGTCTACTTTTGGTTCGAGTAGCTCCAAGGTTCTTACTGACAAGGTAAGTGGTTTGGAATCTAAGTTAGCATCCTTGGAAGCTTCTATTGGTTCAGTATTGGCTCATTTGGATAATATGTGCTTTAGTTCAGGTGCTTCTTTGCTTTCTTCATCTTAATGAGTAACCTGGTTTGAAAATTTGCTACATGTAATGTTCAGGGTCTCAATGTTTCTGCAAAGCAAGTGGATATTTTCTATTGGCATGTGGATTCTGGCTTTACAATATCTTTTGTAATTGAAACAAAATTAAGATTCTCTGTTGGTTCGTGAATTAAGGATAAATATGAAGGTGTCCATATCTTTACTTCTGGGTTGGATGTTGGTTTTCTTAGTGCTGGTGTAGCTGTCATCATGAACAATTCTTTGGTCCATCATGTCTCTAAAGTTGAGAAAGTTCCTGGCCGAGTTGTTGCTGTACGGCTTTTGTTTAAGAATAAACTTTTGGTTTTTGTTATTGGGTTGTATGCTGGTGCTTCTTCTGGTGTTTGTTTTGGTCAGGCTTCTGAGGTAAATTCTCTCATTGTTAAGGCTGTTAACTTCAGCACCTTTGTTGTTTTGGATGGGAACTTCAACGAAAATGGATCTGGAAGGAATGCAAACTTCAGATTCTGTTCGAGTTTGGGTTTGGTTAATTCATTTTCTGGTCATCCTTTGGTTGGGGCTATCACATGAGGTAATTCTAGAGGGGTTGAGAGGACTATTGATTTCATTTTTGTTAGTAAAAATTTGGTTTCTGCTGTGGCTGGCCATAGAGTTGGCCCAGTTTCGGACTTTTTCGACACTGATTACAATGCTGTTATGGCCTTTGTTGGTTTGGGTGGGCTTTTGAATATTCATTTGAATAGCTTGTGCAAGCAGACTAACAAAAATTACTGGAAGTTTAATATCAAGGATGCAGATGTTAATGGATGGTTTCGTTTCAGGGACTGCTCCTTTGTCATGGTTTTGGGAATGAAAGATAATTTCCTTGCCACTGCTGCTGAACAAGATCTGGATGCTATGTGGTCTCTACTGGAAAAGGTGTTGGTAGATTCTGCAGATAAAATTTTTTCTCAGTGTTGGTTCAGTGAATTTCAGTGTTCGAAAAATAAACAATCTTCTAAGTTTCTGGGCTTGAAGTTGCTGATTGTCAAAATTGTCAAAAAGTTTGACTTGGCTGATACCTTTGGTTTTAATTGTCTTGTGAGAAAATGGTTTACATTGGATGCTGACAAGGCTCTCATGTTGATGAATATGGTTCAATTGGATTGGGGGAAGGTTGCTGTTCTTAAGTTCTTGTCAATCATCAAAAAAGAGTACAAAAAGTCCAAATTGTATGAATTGAAATTAATGCAGGAGGCTTCCATCAGGGAAGCTATTGAAAAGCACATGGAAAAGTTTTGTTCTGACAAGGATAGCATGATCAGGAGTGTTTTGGATTGGCCCTTTCGAAAGGTTGTATTGGATTATTTAGTCATTGATAATGAGCTTGTTTTGGAGTCTAAGAAGGTAAAATTGAAAGTTAACAGTATCATGAAAGACTGGACAAGAAGACAGATGGTGCCTTCAGTGTTGTCTGATCTCTGGGCCCATCAGTATGCCCCTTTGGCTTATGTTAAGGACAATGCTTTTTCTGGTGTTATGAGTACTATCACTTTGAATGAATTGCTTTTGGTTGTTAGTGGTTTGCCTGATGGCAAAGCTGCTGGCTTGTCTGGCATTCCTAACAAACTTTAGAAATGGGGTGGTGAGAAAGTGATGAAGTGCCTCTTGGTTTTGTTGAATGTGTGTTTGTCTGTTGGTTCAGTACCTGCTTTATGGAAGAGGGTCTGGGTCTTAATGATCCCAAAACCTTATGATTGGGATGGAGTTCTGACAAACACTCACCCCATTACTTTGATAGAGATGGCCAGAAAAATTCTTTCTAAGATTCTTTCAGATAGGATTTCTTTTATGTGCAGTAAGTTTGGCATTCTCCATGGTGACAATTTCTTGGTATTAAAAAGTACTTCAACATAATTTCCTGTTTTTGCTGTTGGATTAGTGGTTGAGAATGCTCTTAAGAAAAATAGAGAACTATGGTTAATTTTGCAGGATATGTACAAGGCATATGATTCTATTGGTTGGCACCACCTAAGAGCTAGTCTGTGTCATATCAAAATGTACAGCAGGTTTATTGACTTTTTTGGTAGCATTCATGAGAACAGGGTTAATAGGGTAATAACTGATTTTGGTCTTTCGAGTGGTTATAGGGTGCATGATGGCCTTGATCAGGATGAAGTCTTCTCACCTCTTCTTTGAAGAATTTTTTATGATCTGCTCTTGTGTGAGGTTAAAAGGCATGAGCATCTGTGTGGTTATCATATTAATACTAAGTTTGTGGCAAGAACTGGCAAAATTGAGAATGGTGGTAGGATGTCTTTCTTTTTTGCTGCTGGCACTTTTGTGGATGATACAATTTGGGTTGGGGATTGTCAAGCTTCCATGCAATATGCTTTAAATATCACTAGTGAGTTTTTTTATATTAATGATATTTCCATAAACAATGAGAAAACAGTGGCTATACCTATTAATCAGGGTGTTAAGGTTGCTACTTTGAGTATAAGTGGTTAGCCAATTTCTATTGCTAGGAAGGACAAAGCTCACAGATATTTGGAAATTTTTTTGTTAACTGAAGAGTTGTCCAAACCAAGTTTGGCCAAAGCTCATTCGGATGTTCATTTTTTTGTCAACAGGATGCTCAAGAAGGTGATCACGGATAAGCAGTTTTCCTATTTGGTGTTGGCTGTTTTGCAGCCTATTGTTAATTATCATATACAGTTTAGTTTTGTTTCATCTAGTGTTTGCCACAAGTGAGATGATTTAGTTAGGAAGGGCTTCAGATTTAAGGCACGTCTACTTTGTGACTTTCCTGATGCTGCTTTGCATCATCCCTCTTTGTATAGTCTAAAATCTTTTGAGCAGGTGCAGTCTGAAGGGAAGATGGCTTTCTTGGTCTCATTTGCTAATGCATCTGGTGTTCTTGGCTGCTTATTTGAACATAGGTTTTTGGACTTGCAGATTCTAAGTTGGATCTCTTTGAATCTTTTTCAGTATCCTGTCAAGTTGTGTGTTAGTCCAGTGAACAATTTTTTAGCAAGTGTTGTGAAAATTTTAATGAATATTGATCTCTCTTTAGTAAACAACCTCCCCAATGCTTTCCATCATTCTGGTCATTTTCCAATGTTTTCAATTCTTGAGAAGTCTTTGTACTTTGATTCTGTTCGTTCTTTTAAGCATTTTGGTGTTGCTTTCAGCAATCAGCTTTTTGATAAAAAGGGGTTGTTGTTGGATTGAAAAACTTTTTGTCGTTGGAAGTATTTAGATCCATGGGGCCCTGTGCCTCTTTGGTTTATGGTTGCTTCTAAGTACTTTCTGGATCAGGGTTTTCTTTCCTTTTGCTTATCTGTTGCTGTTCAATCTGGTGGTTTGAACATTTTGGAGTCTGATGTGTTCTCCTCCGTGCAGGATGGTTTACATGAGATTTGGTCTGGCTGTTTTGAGGCATATACGGATGGGTCTTTAAAAGGAGCTGGATCTGCTGATGTGTCAAGTGGTGTGGCTGCGTATTTTCCAGCTCTGGGATTGGGTGTTGAAGTCAAAGTTTGTGGTCTTTTGTCCTCTACTATGGTGGAGTTGCAGGCTGTTGCTCTGGCTTTGAAATGTGTTTTCTCATCTAGTTCTGTGGTGTTGTATCTCGACAGCCAAGCTGCTATTAATGCATGTGTTTCTGAGATGTTGCTTGAAGTTCCGGATTTTTGCAATTGCTGCTGGATCGAAAGGAAACATGTTTTCGATTTGATTAGGAATAAGGATCTTAGTGTAAGTTGGGTTAAAGTCAAAGGTCATGCTGGTATTCTTGGCAATGTGAAAGCCAATAGGTTTGCAGGAGAGGCTGCCTGCTCTTTTTTTGTTTTGCCGATAAGAATATGGAAGTGTTTTTTGGTGGCTGATGATACTGTGGTTTCTGACAATGCCCATCACTTTGTTAAGGATGTGTTTAGGTCTATTTGTTATGCTCGTTGGGAGGCTGGTCCTGGTCAGGATGTGGTTTCAGCTAACATGTTGGAAGATTTTGATTGGGCTGCTTCTGCAAAGATCTGGCATCCTGACTCACACATGGTTGCTGGGTTTACTAGCCACAAGTTGGCAGATCTTCATACATATTTGATAAAGGCATTGCATAAGAGATTACCAGTGGCAGTTAGAAAGAGACTGTATAATAGATATTATCCGGGTGTTCAGTGTTTGTTGTGTGGGGAGGTGGAGCTGCCGGACCATGTTTTCACTTGTTCACAGAATGTTTATATTCAGAGAGAGATTTTGCTGGAGGCTTCCATGCACTGGGCTTCTTTGGTTGGTGTTCGTGACCTGTCCTCCTCTTCTGTTCTTCAGTTCCTTAATTCTTGTCATTTGGACATTAGCAGATACTCGGTTTTATGTAAGAGTTTCATGATAAAGGTTTGGTGTGCTGAGACAGCAGATGTTTTTGATAATATTAAAAAGGCTTCCTGTGTTGTGGTTGATTTTGTGAGGTTCTTGGTTGAGTTGTATTGATCTAGGGTCTGGTTAGTTAGATCTAGATTCAGAGTGGACATGGAAAAGGCTGGCTTGGTTGGTAATAATGGTTTGGTGTTGGGTTTGTCCTGTTGTGTGTCTTCTGTGCTTTCTAATGGTATGGTAAGAATGCTTAGCATCACTGAGTCTTTTGCTGTCAGTTTTGGCTGTCTTAGGCCTTGTCTCTTTTTTTCAGATCTGGATGATAAGCCTTGTGTTAATATTAATGTGTAGTGTTGTTTTGTCTGGCCTGAGTGACTAGTCACATGTTGTTGATGTGTAAGTTGCATTTAGTTTGGGTCACTTAATTTGGCTCTATGTACTAGATAGCAGTTGGGCTTTACTCATTAAATGCTTATAAAAAATAATAATAATAATTATTGTATTATAAAGTAAATATTATTAGTAATTTCTATTTTTTTTTGTTATATATACTAAGTTTTAAATAGTTCTAATTGGTTTAATTTATGTATTTGTTTTAATAATTATAATTGGTTTTAAATCTTGTAAAATTTTATCTGGTTTAACTAGTATTTTTTGTACTTTTAATTATAAAATATTATTGATAAATAATAATATTTAATTGTAATATGATTTAAGTTAATTACTATATACTGTTTTGGCTAAAATTTTATTGTTTTATCTTAGTTTATATGTGTTATTTTCCAGAATCTTTTTAATGTAAAATAGATTATTTTATTTGAAATTAAACTTTTTATTATATTGTTTTTATGTTTTAGTATAATATAAAAATACTTTGTCTCCAATTTTAAATTTAATTGGTTTATTTAGTAGTTAATTATTATATTATTTTTTTTGTGATTTTTAAATATTATTAGCTGGTTTTTTGTATTTATTTTCTAGTGTTTCTATTAAGTTATATGTTTTTTATAATATTATGTTTGAATATTTATTTTAATTAGTAATATTGCTGTTTTATTATAAACCAATTCAAATAATATTGTCTAAATTATATTTTGATTTATTATTTAATAAGTAAATAATACTGAAAATATAAATAAATTTTATTTATCTTGATTTTTCTGGTTAATCTTAATTATTACTTTATATAATATTCTGTTAAATTTTTTAATTAAGCCATTTATTTGTAAATAATATAATAATAAAAGTGGTTTTTTTATTTAAATATCTGATTTAATTTTGTTAAAATTCTATTTACAAAGTGAATTTTTTAATTTAATAATAATTTTTGTAAACATTTATAGTAAAAAATTAGTTTTTGATACATAAATTTCACTACTGTTTTTGTATTGACTTTTAAATAACTTTAGTTTTTGGTCATTTAGTAAAATAATTTATTATTATTACTATATATTTGTTGTTTTTATTAGTAATTATTAGTGGTCTTATTAAGTTAATTCTAATTTAATCAAATAATTATTTTATCTTAATTAGTTTTAATAATTTACTAAATTTTGTTTTTCTTTTTTTTTAATAAATATCACAATTTTAAACATATTAAATAATATCTAAATATATAAATAACCAGTAGTATTATTTTTTAATTCTTTTAATTATAGCTTTTTTGTAAAAATATTCTGTTGTTAATTTTGAGTATATATTAAACAATATTGTTTTTTTTAGTTTTATGACTACTCTAAGTGATTGGTTTGGTTTTTTTTGTTTTTTTAATATAATATATTTTAGTAAATAATAAAATATTTTGATTATTGTTTTATATTATTTTATTTATTTTGAAATAATTTTTTTTAAACTATTAAGTATTAATATAATATTAAAGTTGTTGGTATTTTTGTATATTTATCTTTTAACTTATTTTTGGTATTAAAATGTCTTTAGATTTGCCTTATTCTGGATAAACTATCAATTTTTTTTTTATAATATACTATATAATTAAATAGTAATAATTCTATTTTTTATCTTATATAATAGTTGTTTTCAAATTTTTGCTTCTGAATTAATGTTAATTCTTTGTAATTTGTGTATATATTAAACTTTTAATTTAAGTTTTTTTTCTATTTTATTATAATTTAATAGATAGCAAAATATTTTAATATTAAATATTATAATTTTTTTTTATTGAATTTAAATTTTGATTAATATATGCTATTAAATATTCTTGTTTATTGAATTTTTATTGTAACAATACAACTTTTAATATTTGTTTAAATATATTAGTTGTAATAATAAAAAATTTGTTATAATAAGAATAGATCAATATTAAAGCTTAAATTAACTTTTTTTTTAATGTATTAAAAGCTTTTTGCTGTTTTTTTGTTCAATTATATGAGATATTTTTTGCTTAAAGCTGGTAAAATAACTGTTATTTTCGAAAAATAATAAATAAAACAATAGTAATATTTAGCAAATTCCAGAAATATTCTTAGTTTTGTTAAATTTATTAGTATTAAACAGTTTTTAATTTGTTTGATTTTGTTTAAATTTGTTTTAATTTTAATTTTATTTATAATATGTTTCAAAAACTTGAATTTGTTTTCTTAAAAAAGTATTTAATAGTATTTAGCTTTAATTTAGCTTTTTTTAACCTTTTAAACACTTGTTAAAAATGATAAAAATAATTATTAAATATTTTTAAGAATACATTAGTGTTATTTAAATATATTATTATAATATTTTAGTATAAGCAATTTTTATTAGTTATTAAAAAGTAGCTAGTATATTAATTAAACCAAAAAACATAATATCAAATTTAAAGTTTTTTTTTTGTTAGTTGAATTTATGGCTATTTGCCAATAACTATTATTTAAGTTCAATATTAAAAACTATTTTTTTTAACAAAAAATATCAAACAATTTTTGAATGTGTAAAATTGAATAGCTGTTATTCTAAATAATACTATTGAGTTTTTTGTAATCTATACAAAACTGAATTTTTTTATTCTTTTTCTTAATAAGTATTATTGATAATAATTATAAACTCATAAATAATTAGATTAGATTATTGTTTAATATTTGGTTGATTTCTTGGTAAATAATTTTATGGCTAATAAGTAATACTCAGTATGCTTTCTGTTTAATTAATATTATATCTTTTGTTTTTATTTAATGCTAAATAATATTAATTTTTCTAAATTTATTCTTGTTTGCAAAGATATTTATAAAATTGTTAAGCAACAATTTAATATGTATATATTAAAGTAAGTTCAAATTTTTTAAGTTTATTTGCTTTAATATTTCTGTTTATAATAAATAACATTTTTATTTTTTATAAATAGTTTGTAATATAATATCTATTATTACTGAAGATTTTTGGTTTCTTTTCTTAAATATTGTTAATATTATTTTATTAGTAATTCTTAATTATTAAAAGCTGTTGAATCTCTAATAACTGAATTTATTTTTAAATTATCTCTTATAATTTAAATTGCTAAACTTATAAGTAAAATAACCAATTAAGTGTATTTTGGCTGACAATAATATTATAATATATTCAAATAATTAGGTTGTTTTGAATGTATATATTGCTGAATTAAGGTTGGTTCTACCAGATTTTTGTAATTATTGTTGGATGAAAAAACATAGTATTATAAACACTATTAAGAACAAAAGACTTGGAATGCTTTGGTTTAAGATTAAGGGACATTTGGGTGTTCCGAATAAATACACTAATAAGCTGGCTGGTTTAGCTTTGTGTTCAAGTTTGGTGCTTTCTGTTCTTGTTAAGAAATATTATGTTAAAGCTGATAGAATGGTAGTATCTGGAAACATTTATTATTTTGTTCATGATATTTTTAGATTTGTTTATCAGACTTGATAAAAGGTCAAGTTTGGTTTTAATGTTATTGATGCTAATATAATTAAAGATATGAATTAGAATTGGACTTTTTTGGTTTGGTATTTTGACTTACATATGGCATTTGGCTTTACAAGCAAGTTTACTGCTAATTTATGCTTATATTTTATGAAAGCTTTGCACCAACATTTGCCAGTTGTTGTCAGAAAATGCCTGTTTAATAAAAAATATCTTAGTATATTGTGTCTTTATTGCAGTAAGATAGAACTTCCTAATCATTTTTTTACATATGTAATAAACTTAGCTGTTTATGTAAAATTACTGGCTTCACATTTGATTTGGTGGGCCTCCATGTCTAGTTTATGCCTATCATTATCTAATATTATACAGATGCTTTCTATATGTGTTTTTAACTTTAAAGTATATACAGCTTTATACAAGAGTTTTGTCTTTAAAAATTGGTATTTAAAGACTTTGTCAGTTTTTGAATATGCTAAAATTGTGAACAAAATGATCATTAATTTGGTAAAAGATTTGAGTATGGCACATTAAATGGAAGTATGGATGATAAAAGCTAAACATAAGATAATTTTAGAGAAAAAAAGTTTAATTGTAAATAATAATTTAATGTCTTTTATTACTTGTGAATTTTTTTTACTGCTTTTTAATAGTGTAGTCAAATTGCTTGGTATTATGAAAATACATAGTATTTGTTTTGGTTTTTACAAACTTTGTAGTTTTTTTCTGGTATTAATAATACAGTATTTGTTAAAATAAATCTATAATGTTGTTCTGATTGGCCTAAGTGGCTGGTTATGTATAGAAAGTATATGATTTGCATTTAGTTTAGATTATTTAGTTTAATGTATTGTGTTAAGTGGCATTTGAGTTTTACTTGTAAAACATAAATAAAAAAAAAGAATAATCAATTCTATATTAATTATTTTATATAGTTACTTTGTAAAAAAAATTAACTCTTTCTTAAAAAATTTTTATCTAAAAACTCACTAAAAATATATAATTACTTTGCTATAAAAGTTAACTCTTTTACAGAAATTTTATTTGTAAATTACTCTAATAATTTATAATAATAAAAAATATATATAAAATATATATAAAAATATAAAAAAAAGAAATTTGTTAATGAAATTGTTTTTTGTTCAGGCCTAAAATGACTAAAAAATTATTGAAATTAATTTCAAAACATAAGTTAAAATTTAAAAAATTTCAATTCATAACTAATTAAAATAAATTATGTTTTTAAAGTATTTAATACTTTATTAATTTGTACTAAGAGACTTGTTCTAAAGAAAATAATTTTAAAACAAGATATATTTTCTCAAAGAAAAAAACTTTTCTTTTATACAGCTTATTATAGTATTAGTTTATGAACTTAAACTTTTTTTTTTGCTACAATTTTAACAAACTATAGATATATTTTAGTAAATTATAAATTGTTTTTACAAATTATAATTATTTTGGTGTACTATTAAGATATTTTGCAAATTTTTACAAATTTTGGTAAATTTTTAAATATTATAGAGTTTAGAATATTGTATAATTTGATTAATATATTTGATTATATTGGTGTATTATATAATTTGAATTACTAATTAGATAAGAATATTGTAATAATTTAATTAAATAATAAGTAATAAATAATAAATAAAATAATAATAATATATATTAATTACTAATAAAAATTATAAAAATAATTTTATGATTTAATTATTAATTAAAATTCTATTAGTAATATAATTTTCTTTTTAAATTAAGTTTTGTCAAAATTTAAGTACTATCTATGTTATTTAGATAATAATTCAGAATTATTGAAGTAATTTGGTTTAAAAATTGGTAAAATTTTAGTTTTATAAACTTGCTAATATATTGAATTTTCATTGGTTGGGATATTGAATTTTGTAGAATGTTTTTGCAAATATTAAATAGGTTATAAAATCTAAAAGCTGTTTTGAATTTGTAATAAACATTTGTTAATTTAACTGTTGTCTTGAATTTATTGTATATTTGTTTTTGTGTAGCTTTAAAAGTAAAATTGTTTGTTTTAAGTTTTAATTTCTATTGGTAAAGTATTTTTCCAATATAAAAATACTAATAAATAAAAGTATATTTATTGTTTTTGTTAAGACATAGTTAAAATTTTTGTTGTATTGTAAAATTTGAGAAAATATTAATAGAAATAAACAATAGATTTTTTTTAAAGGTTGTTTTAAAAATTTTGATAAATAACTTCCAAAATAATTTTTTGTGTTTTTTTTATAAGGATAATAATTATAAAAACTATTTACTATTGGGATTATAGTTTTTTCTGTATATAATTAATTTGACTTCTATTAATTATTATAAATAGATTAAAAAGTGTTTTTAAAACTAATATTAATTTTCAAGATATTTGTTAAATGTTTTGAAAAATAATTTTAAAAATTTTTAAAAGTAAAAAAAAAAGAATAAGTAAAAAAAATTATTTTTGGTATAAAAGTTTTTATATATTTTTGGTTTGAGTATTTTTAAGTAATTATGTTATTGTTTTTGTTTAATATTTTTGTATTATCTTTAAAAAAAATATTAATATAATAAATAATTTAAATATTCAAGTTTGGTTGTTTTATTATAACTATTGGTTCTAAGTTTTAGAAAATATTTTTAGAATTAATTAAAAAAGAATATATACCAATTTGTAAAATTAATAATTCAAGATTAGTTCTAAAATAATATTGTTTCAATCAATTTTTATGTACAATTTTTGTTAAGATTTGTTATTAAGTTTTAACTTATATAGTTAATTGTCTAAAACTTTATAAATATAAAATAGTTTATTTTATTTATAATTAAATTTTTTACTTTATTGTTTTTTAGTTTTAATTTTATATAAGAAAACTTTATTTTCAATCTTAAATTTGTTGATGACAAGTGGTAATTTGTTGTTATATTATTTTTTTATTAAGTTTGGAAGTATTTAATATGAATGATTATAATTTGTTATTTTTTTTTTAATGTGCTAAAAAGAGTTTAAGCTCTTTGTAAAAAAGTTTTTTAAAAGTTTTTCTTTGTAATTAATTGTATTAGATATGTTTCTATAATAAAATTATTTGATAATATTGGTATTTTTCTATAGATTAAATTAAATAATATGTGTTTTGTTGTATTTTAGTTTAGTGTTCTGTATATTAATAATACTAATAGAATAAAAATATCTTATTTTTGTTTAAAATTGGTTGAAATTTTGGTTTATAATTTACATAATATATATTTTTTTTTATTGTTTAATGAGTGCAGCCCAACCACTATCTAGTATATAGATGCAAGCTAAGTGAATCTAACTAAATGTGGCTCACACATTTGCTATATGTGACTAGCCATTCAGGCCAATCTAGGCAACACTACACACCTACGTAAACTTTGACATTATCACAAATACCAGAAAAAAAAAGACTAGCCTTATGCAAACCAAAACTGACAGCAAACGCCTTATCAATCCTAAGAAGATGAACAACTCTACTAGACAAATGTTTAATAGAATCAGCTAAAAGACCAACAGGAATTTCCAAAGCACAGACCAACCCACAACATTCCATGTCCACTCTAAACTTAGCCCTGGTCAACCACAAACCACACCAGTGTTTTTCTGCCAGATGTCAAACAAAATCAGCCACCACCAAAAAAGCCTGATTGCAATTCTTAAAATGCACTGTAGCTTCATCGACTTAATCTCTCAGTACAAAGTCTTTACACAGTTGCATATACATCTTTGAATCATGACAACCAGCAAGCAGAGTACGCAACATAGGAGAGAACGCCGGAGAGCAGCCCACTAGCAATGACTTCCACAAAGCAATCCTGTCCAACAAAATATTAATATGCACAGCTGTCTTACTTTAACAAGTAAATACATGATCTGACAATTCAACATCACCACACATTAAACAGAGAACCCCAGAATAATATTTATCATACAATCTTTTACGAACAGCAATTGGCAACTTCCTATAGACCACTTTTATTAAGTAAGTGCGGAAAACAGTTGAAGCTTGGCTTGTAAAGCCCAACAGCATATGGGAGTCCAGATGTCAAACTGATGCTGTGCACTTTCAATCAACTTTCACAATCAACTCCTCATCGATCACCACAGAGCCAGGACCAGCCTCTTATTGAGCATGACAGATAGACCTATAAATATTCCAAACAAAATGTCAAGCATTGTCTGAAACAACTTGACCACAAGCCATGACGTACTTTTCCCGAACACTCATAGGAAGAGACAAATCGGAATAAGCAGCATGCCCAGCCAAAGCATTAGCCTTGTTATTGTGAACATCACCTGAATGGTCCTTTATCTTCACCCACCTAACAAAAAAGTCCTTATCCTTGATCAACTTGTGAATATAATGCCTCTCCACTCAACACTTGTTCTTGAAATCTGGAGCAATCAAACTCAATTCTGAAACACATGCATTAATAACAGCCTGACTATCAATGTTAATAACAGCCAAACACAAAGAAGGAACACATTCTAGTACCAGAGCAATAGCATAAAGCTCAGCCATAGTAGAAGAAAGCAACCTATTGACCTTAACACCAATACCCACACCAACATCAAGAAAATAAGCTGCAGCCCTACCCGCAATCTCTGCAGTACCCAAATGAGACAAAGAACCATCAGTATACACTGTGAAAACATCAGACCAGAATTCATGCAAATGTTCTCGAACAACCAAATATCTTTCTGAATCAGAAAAGCTTGAACCACCAGAGACTGTGGATAAACCACTAAGAATGAAATGATGACCATTTATGTACGCAGAAACTTTGGAGTACCACAAGGGTACAGGACCCCTGGAACTTAGTCTCTTCCAATGGCGAAAAGTCCTCCAACTGAGAACTGATCCATCTTTGCCTAATAATTTGTCACCAAAGGCAACACCAAAATGCTTTAAAGAGAGGACCACACCAAAATAAAAGGAGCTACCCAAGATTGTTGACACAGGGAAGCAACCAGCACCACAAAAAGCACAAGACAAATTGTTGGCCAGGCATATATCATTGTTTAAAAAAATTCTAACCACACCAGCGAGAAAATTGTTAGAGAAACTAACCCTCAACTTCACAGGATGTTACAAGAGGTTTAACAGAGCCCACCCTAATATCTGTAGATTTAAAAAACAGTGTTCAAACAAATGCCCCAGAATACCAGACGCATTTGAAAACCAAACCAATGAAGCCACCTTTCCTTTAGCCTGGATCTGTTCAAAAGTCTTCACGCCATAAAAGGAGGGATGATGCAAGGCCTCACTGGAAAAATCTCAGGGCAAATTCGCTTTAAATTTGAGACCCTTCCTCAGCATAACATCCCATTTTAAGTAGACACTTTTAGAAACAAAGCTAAATTGTGTGTGATAACTGACAATAGGTTGCAGAACCAAAGACACCAAGTACACAAATTGTTTGTCTGTCAAAGCTTTCCTGAGAACCATATTGGAGAAGAACCTAACATCTGACTGAGCTTTGGCTAAACTGAGTTTAGACAACCCGTCTGTCGACAAAAAAATGCCCAGATATCTATGAGTCTTACCCTGTTTGGCAATAGAGATAAATAGTCCATTAATATGCAGAGACACAGCCAAAACCCTTTTGTTGATAAAAATTGCCATAGTCTTTTCACTGTTAATTGCGATATCATTGATCTCAAAAAATTTGCCTGCAATATCCAAGATACGTTGTGTCGACACTTGACTATTATCAATCCAGATAGTATTATCCACAAAAGCACCTGTCATCAAGAATGAAGACTGACTACCACTAGACTCAATTCTGCCAGATTTTGCTACAAAGTTGGTATTGATTCTGTAACCATACAAATATTCATAATCCTTAACCTTGCACAACAAAGGGTCATAAAAAATCCTCCACAAGAGAGGAGAGAAGACCTCCCTTTGATCCAAACCATCCAACACACTGTATCTATCCAAAAGGCCAAAATCAGTTATCACCCTATTAACTCTGCCTACATGTAAGTTCCTGAAAAACAACACAAATTTGTCACACATTTTGATCCACTTTAAACTGGCCTCCAACTGCTGCCAACCAACAAAATCATAGGCCTTACGCATATTCTGCAACACCAACCAAACCTCTCTATTTTTTTCCAGAGCATCTTCCATGATCAAACCAACAGCGAAAACTGGAAATTGAGTGGATGAACCCTTCAAGACTGAGAAATTGTCACCCCAGAGAACATCAAATCTGGAACAGGCTGAAGAGATACAGTCAGACAATAATTTAGAGAGTATCTTTCTGGCTGTCTCAATTAATGCAATGGGCCTTGTATTCATAAGAATACCATCCCATTCATATGGTTTGGGAATCATAGAAACCCAAGCTCTTTTCCAAAGAATCAAAACCTCACTGGTATTTATGCAAGAATTCAAGAGACCCAACAAACACCCAAGCATATCATCACCACAATGTTTCCATAGCTCATTAGAGATACCAGACAGACCAGCCGCTTTGTCATTAGGTAAATCCAAAATTACATTCACCAATTCATTGAAATGGATGTCATTCATGACATTAGAGAAGGCATCATTTTTCACATAATCCAAAGGTGCATATTGGTGGGCCCATCTGGAGGGCATCACTGAAGGTGACATACGCTCTCTTGTCCAGTTAACCATAATACTGTTGACCCTGCTTTTCACCTCAATTAGATCCAAAACCAGTTCATCGCCTATGACCAAGTGGTCTAACACAACCTTATGAAAAAGCCATTTCAAAACACTCCTAATCATGTCACCCTTGTTAGAACTGAAATTCTCCATGCGTTTATTGATAGCACTTCGAATTGCCATATTTTTAGCCACTCTGGATTCATGATACTTAGACTTTCTATAACACTTCCTAACCTAAGACAGATGCTTGAACACCTCCACTGAATCAGCTCCATTTTGAACCAAGAAATCAAACTTGAAAGCCTCTTTACAATCGACCAGAAACTATCTCTTGATTAAGCGATCACACTTACACTTATCATCTGTATTCAAACTCTTGATGATCTTAGCCACCAACAATTTAAGTCCAAAAAACCTCGATGAATGTCTGTTCCTTGAACAGTCAAATTTGTTAAACTAGTGCCTAGAAAATGTAGCATCAGCAGCTCTCACTATAACTCCACACAACACATCTCACATCTCATCCAGGTTATCAAGAACCTTAGCACTCAAAAAACTACCTATGATCAAGGACAGAGCAGCAGACACATTATCCTTAAATCATAATCATTTGGAAGGGTCAGCATCTTTAAAGTCAAATTTCCATCTGTCTCTGTTGGCCTGTTTGCAAATACTGTTTAGCTAAGCATCAAAAAGACCCCCCAGCCCAATTGAAACTGAAATCATCTTATGATCCGTGTTGAAAAACTCCAAAACCATGCCAATGTCCCACTTCATTAGAGCAAAAACTAAGTTTTCACTAACAAAAATATAATCAATAACTTTTTTTACACCTCTGGAGTTGCTCCACATAGGTGAACTAGCCAAAGAGTGTCCTTTGAAAGAGTTAACAAGACCCAGATCCACACATTTTCTAAGACTAGTACTTTTCTTAGTATCTAATTCATTGAAATCCCCACTCAAGATGACAAAAGAGCTTGAGTTGATAGTGCTAGTAATCATGGAGTTGACAGCAAAAGCCTGGCCAAAACACACACTAGCAGATGCACCTGCATAGATACCCAAGATTGTAACCAAAAGTTTGCCCTTAAACAAGAGCTGAATCGAAATCAACTGACCAGAAATCTTATCAATCTTTAAAACATGCTGAATCACTGAAGAGTTCATAATAACAGCCATGCTAGCACCAGAAGAACTTGCATCAAGACCTGACGTAAAAATGTGAACATCAGGGAATCTATTCATAATTCACAGCTTAATGCCAGATTTCAACTTTGTCTCCATAATGATAGAAATGTCATTACCAGAATTTACGTGCCATCTAACTATATCATTCTGTTTGGCAGGAATGTTCACACCTCTCACATTACATGTCACAATTCTTCAAACCAAACTGCTCATTGAGATAAAAAAGAGACCGCAGAACCTGAGCCAGCACACACCTGATCTAACTTCTTCAATACTGAACAAATCAAAGCTTCGAGAGCCATCAACTTCGACTTCAAACAGCCCACTTTTGAAGTCAAAATTTTCAAACTACTCGAACCCAAATTAGAGACACCAGAAGAAACCGAAAAGGAAGGAAGAGCTACAGGCTTAGGATCATCCAGGACCATATCTGAACCAAATTCCACATTTGCCATAACAAGAATAACCGATGGCTGAGAAGAAAAGGTGAGAGCCATGGGCACCAGGTTTAAATTGTCAAGTTTGTTTACAATACCTGACACCTTATTTGTGAGAAGTTCCAAAGAACGCTCCAAAAAAGCAAAACGAGTTTCCAAATATGAATTAACAGAAACCACAGGAGACGAGTGACCAACCACACCTGAAGCACCAAAAGAAGAGCCAAAACCAGAACCAGAACTGGGGTGAGAACCATCAGATAAAGATACTAGAAAGACAACCTGGGCCCAAGATTTGCCACTGAATACAGCCAGTCGAGAAATAGGCACACCCTTTTTTGTATACAGCTTGGCCAACTGGAGGTGGTTCTCATTAGAGACAACTCTTTTAAATGACTTGGACAGTTTAGTAGAAGCTGAGATCTCAGCATCACACTCTAGAACAGAATGACCAAGTTTCTCATACCGTTTACACCAAACGAGGTCCAATCTAGTCCAAAAAAGTTTTACCCCACCAAAAATAGGCTCTGTACAAAATGCAGACTCCAATATCTCATCATTCTCAAAACAAACCACAGCACAACAAACTCTATTGCCAGTGTCCAAGGACTGATTTATGACACAAGTTTTCTCACCAGCTTCTGACAAGAGATCACCAAGATCATAAGCCATTGTTCCCACTGGTAAAGTAAACAAAAGTGCTTTATACCAATCCCTAGATGCCCATGTCTCACAATCTCCCACAGCTTTGACTACACGCACCGAATCTTTCCCAATTAAGAACGACCATTTAGCTGCCAACTGATCTGTCTGACTCGATTCAGCAAACTCCACTACAGCCTTCTGCCACAGCCCAATGAGTTGTACTCGGATCGATACCACTTGACCAAACTCGGATACTGCGGCGACAATTATTTCCTTTAGTGTGTCCATGAGAATTTTCTTGATTACTACAGCCCGATCTGAGCAAATTCCTTGTTTTTTAAGATCGCTGTTTACTATGATGTTATTTTCCCTGGCCAATGATGCGGCTTTCTTTATGCTTTCTGATGAGATAAACGTTGATCAGATAATCTCTTTAAATTTTGAGGGGGTAGTGGCCCCCCCAAAACTATTGATTGTTGAAAATAATTTCCTGATAACCTGAGTCTTAGCCGTCGCTGATTTCCCCTCCACAGCAGATAGATTGATGTCCAAAGTGAACAATTTCTTCATAGCAACTTCCACTTGAGACTTAACAATTTTGGGATCCACCCACACCTTTTCCAGAGAGAAAGACAAATGGGAAGGAAGAGAAACTTCCTTCTCATCATTCATGTCATAATTAATAGAGCTGAGAGGAGAGCCAACAGTCGCACCATTATTAAAACACTTGGCTTGAAGCATATTTATTTTGGAATCAGGTATTTTCTCACTTTCGGAAGCTTCTCCATTAGTATCCATGTTATTAAACTGCCCGACCACATGACCAGACTTACTACTTTCAAGAGTTGTATCATCACTTGAGAGCTTAGCACCACCGGGAGGTTTCTTAATTTTATGACCTGAACCACCACCAACCGAACCAGTGGTCGAAACTCTGGTTAACCTTTTCTTAATACTAGGACCATTCATAGTGGCAGCTGGACCAACAATGAAAGAGTTTGTTTCTTGTGAAATAGTGGAAAACAGTATATAAAAAACAGAAAAACTTCTTTCAAAATTTTGACTCTTTTTCAGGAATTTGGGATGAAGAAGAAAAAGAAGTTTTTTTTTTTACATAATATTTAGTTAAATTGTTTTATAAGTTAAATAATAATTAAATTTTACTTATTAAATTAATATAAAAAATTATATTTTGTTAAAATATAATTAAAAAATTATTTATAATATATTAAAATTTAAAAAATATATTAGTTTTTATTAATTTTAATTTAAACAAAAAATATTAATTTTAATAAATAAAATTTTATTACTATTATTTTTATAAAATTTTTAATAAAATTTTTTAAATTAATTGTAAATTTTAATATATAAATTAATATATAATATTTAGTTATACTTGTGTAAATTATATAAATTAGTTAATATTATTAAACCAAATTTATAAAATTAAAAATCATTAAAAATTTCATGTGTTATTTATTATAAATTTAAAATTAATATATTTTATTTTGGATTTTTATAATATTTAAATATTTAATAATTATTAAATTAAATTATTAATTGCCAAAAAAATATTACATTATATATGTATAATAATAAAATGTATTAAAAATAATAAATTTAAGTTTTTATTTAATTAAAAATTAATAAAAATAAATAATAACAAATAATAATAATAATAATAATAATAATAATAATAATAAATACGTATTTACATGATCATTTTTTAATAATTTAAACTCTTGTTAAATTTTTAAAAAATTGATTATTATGTTAAAATTGACAATATAATAATTTTGTTTAATTTTAAATTTTTTAATTGAATATATTGAATTTATAAAAAAATAATTAACAAGTTTAAATTAATAAAATTAATCATATATTTTTTTTAAAAATATTATAATAATTAAATATACTAATTCAATGTTAAAATAATATTTTTGATTTTATAATTTTCAAAATTCAGTATAAATTATTAGTTTTCATTTATGTTAAAACATAAATTAATCTAAAAAATAAATTAATGTAATTTTTAAAAATTGTGCAAATTTCAATTTGGAAAAGTTTTATAAGTTTTCGTATTTCATAATTTGGGTGTAATTATTTTCTTTTGGTAATTAGTTTCAAGTTTTATTGAACTCAATTTTTTTGATAATATATTTAATTAAAAAAAAAGAAAAAGGGACAAGTATTTTAAATTATTATTTTTTTCGTACCTTAAATGACCATAATTAATGTTAAAAAGAGAATTTAAATAAATTTTAAATAAAAAGTACGCAATCAGTAATTATTGGATATTATTGGGTATCTTTATATTTTGATTTTCGAAATGTTGTGCAATAAAAATTTGTAAAATGTTACGAAAAATAATAAATGCAATAAATAAACAATTTTTTTTTTAATGTAAAGTTTTAAACAATATATATATATTAATGTATATATTAATATAAAGTTATGAAATTTATGCAAAAAAAAAAGTAAAAAAATTTTGAATTAAAACTATTTACATTATCTAGGAATTTTTGCATTTTAGTTTGTAATTCTCGTTATTAAATGAAAAATACTTAAATTTAAATCGTCATTAATTAATTTTAATTAGGAGCAGAGGAAAAAATTTAGCTACATTAGGGTTTGAAGATTAAAGTTGAAAAAATTTTCAATCTATATATCAAATTCTAAAATTTTTGTTTCTAATACTATTTTCAATTTCTCATGCAACAAATTCTAAATGGTACTTTTCATTTAATAACTTTCATTCTGTGCGTGCCAAAACGATCTTTGAACTGAATTTTAAAAATTTAAAATTCCGTACATAATGAAATTAATATAATTTGATCGCTAGAAGATCAACTGTGTAAAAATTAATCCGTGGGAATTCTAAGAATATGCACCATGCTCTTTTACACTTATTTGATCTTCTCAACTTTACCTTATATATTATTTTTATAACCATCAAATATATCTGTTTTTATTCCTTTTTTGCTTAACAACCTGTTTTTTTCATCATTGGTGAACCAATGATAAAATTGATGCTGTTGGTGATTTATTATGATACTGATGTTGATGTTGATGATAATGATGATTTTGGTGGTGCAGAGATTTCACTTGTGTCAATGTTTTTGGTTGAACAAATTCTCCTTTGTATCACCATAGCAACAGAAGAAATTCTTTTTTTTTTCCTAATCAGTATTATATAGTAGAACGTGAAATTTTTTTTACACTAAACCTTATTAAATGTTTTAAAAATTCCCTTCTCGTCATACACATACGGCACTAATCAATCTATTTAATACTTAGTGTACCCCCGAAAAGGTACATGTATTCCCAAATTTAATCAAAATATTTCCCTAATTTAGGGTTCATTCTTATCACCCCTTATAACATCCTACCTTTTTCATGTCACACCCCTACTTTTCGTAATTTTATTATAATTAGCCCACTAATCATTTTATCTTATTTTTCTTCCTCTTTCTTTTTTTTTCCCCCCCAATAGACTACTATATATTATAAACTCGTTCTTTGCTCTGTGAGCAATCAACGCACACTTACAACGGCAAGAACAATAAAAGTTATAAAAGAAGTTCTACCACTCGCCACAGAACAAGGAACCACCAATTCAAAGAACGCTTGTAAAATAAAAGAGTAAGTATTAATACGTGACTTCTTGTTTATCTTATCATTTCTTCAATAGGGAGAAATTTAAGGAACTTCATTCCTCTTTCTACTAAAGAAATACTTAAACTCCGTAATTTGAGTGGGCAGCACTAGAAAACTAGCTACTTTGTTGTCTTTCTATATTTACTTTCTTGCCAAATAATTAACTCTAGTAAACATTTTGAATACCATAACAAAAACAAAGCTAAAAAACATCTATTTCTACCTCTTTCTATTCTTAACCTCACCCTTAGTCTATATATAAAATGATTTCTATCAACAACAACAACAACAACAACAACAACAACCAGTCTATTTACACTAAGCAAGAAAAAGAAGAATCAGTCTGCATGTGGTCGTCTCCTTCCACACCTTCCTGCTCGGATATGTCCTCCCCTCATTCTCCCATAATAGAATCAAATCCTGACTACGCAGTTTATCACGTGCCAAAAGGATATGATATCGTGTTGGTGCCTAAAACAGATGAACCAGCACAAAAAGTTCCTGATTCTTCTTTGATTCCCCCTAACAATTTAAATGATGACTCTTCATCAGACTACGCACATTCCGTGAAAACCGGCTCTAAAC
The DNA here is from genome assembly GCA_016748015.1 of Geosiphon pyriformis. Classification (NCBI taxonomy): domain Eukaryota; kingdom Fungi; phylum Glomeromycota; class Glomeromycetes; order Archaeosporales; family Geosiphonaceae; genus Geosiphon; species Geosiphon pyriformis. Next base: position 426,613 of record JAAOMT010000295.1, read on the forward strand.
CAATGGATATTCCAAATGCGGTGAAACAATCATCAGATATCGACACATCTTTAGAATTATCTCTAAATAATTCAACCACTACCACTTCGGCAAGGCTCTCTGCTTATCGAAAACGTAAGGCCGATAAGAACTACATCCCTCGTCCCAAGAATTGTTTCATGGCATATCGCGAGGATGTAAAGGAAAAGTTCTTAGCAAAGAACCCCGGTATGAATAATAAGATTGTGTCGGTACTAGCAGCTCAAATGTGGAATAACGAACCAGAGGACGTTAAAGAGTATTGGCGTGAACGAGCCAAGCAACTCAAGGTTGAACATAAACTAAAATATCCTGATTACAAATTTAAACCTCAAAAGAAGAAACAAAACATTAAGACTCCAGGTGGTAACAAGGGTCCTACTAAAACAATCAGGAAAAAACCCCTCGGTTCCGATAAACAACTTGTATTCACTGAAGGTTACACAACACAAATTATGTGCGATAGTGATGATGGAAAACTAATGTATCCAATTCAATTGGAAGTTTCTGACGATCATGAAGACATTTACATACAACATTTACACAAAAAGGCTTTATTCGGTCATTATAGAGCCTCATCAGTGGAATCTGCCAGTTCTTGGACCAGTGACTCCACAGCATCAACCCCTTTGCTATCACCATTCGTCGGTTCTCCCGCTTCGTATTCGCCTCCAACTTTCCAATTCGGTAATCAATTGACACGTTCTCAATCGGCTTTACGTTATGAAGCTGGAAACGTTTCACCCATACAAGAGAGTTCACCTAGTATCATGTATGCGCAAAATTTATCTTCGCAACAATTCATGATCAATGAAGTTGATCAACTGAATCATATGTACAATATGATGGATGTCAACGCTCATGCTACCTTACCTGTGGTTGATGATGGCTTTGTTCTTGACTCTTCATCTTCTTATGATGAATCGTCTTTAAGAACAACCACCCCTTTCATGAATCGACCCCTTTCCTGCTCCCCGTCTCCACCGGAAATGTCTACAACCGATTATGATTTAATGGCAATGGGTCATTTTGCCTCTACAATTCCCCAAGGGCAAGGCTTCTACGTTGATTATGAAGGTTCTATTGATCCTTATTCAAATTTCAACTCCTCTTTTGACCTCTCCTCCCACGACAGTGCTTCATCTCTTGCAGCGCATTACGCTTTTGCTCTTGAAACCCCTCGTCGGAATTCTCAACAACTTTTAACCGAATTCCAAAATGGTCTTAGACAGCAAGCGATGATGTTACAAGGATTGTTGGATTAAATCATCATCTTTTAAAGAGTGGATCAAAAAATATCTATCTTTCCTATTTCATTGTCTGTTTCACCATTTATTTCGTTTTTGTAACGGGATTTGTTGTATATTCGCAAAGATTGCTTTTGTGCGGACCTCTATTTCCGGTCTTGACCTTTTCACCGGGTCCTCGGACACTAAAAAACTCTTTTTTGTCTTTCTTCCAAACACTACGACTTTTCTTGTATTTTTTTTCTAAATTTTAACTCATCACTCCCAAAATATATATACTCGACATCACTGTGTTTATAAAATTCCCATTTCACTTTATACATAGACATCTTGCATTTTCATAGAATTATATATCATAGAGTTTCCAAGGCCTAAAGGAAGCATGAATAAATGAAAATGGCACTCTTTCTGGTACCTTTTCGTTTAATTACTCTTCAGTTGGAGCTTGGTTCATATAGACTGCCACCTTGTATATTTTTTCTGATTCCTTTTTCTTTTGTTTTCATTTTCAAATATAGACCGGCAGAAACTTTGGTTTGTCACTTTATCTCGATCTTCCCTGATGTTGGGATGAATGAAAAACCATTTGTTGTATATTTCCTTCTTGCATATTTCACTTTTTTTATATTTCTTGCATGTCTTTCTCATCAAAAGACCAAAAAATTGTCAAAAATATATATCTTACCACATTCACTATATCCCTTATCACCTAGCTTCTTCATTGACTATCAATTCCATTTAGCCTCCATCATTTCTATTATTTCAGCTCTATCATCAAATATTTCGTCGTTTCGCTTCAAAAGCTAGTGTCATTTTGGTTACCTTAAGTTATATTTATCTATATTTATCCTATCAAGACCTATATACGAAGCTGAATCAATTCATATCCCTCCGCTTCATGCCACCATCAATTTCCAATTTTTGCTCAGCTTCACTTGATTGACTTTTTATGTTAAACTTTTCCTCATAGTTAATTGTTTTCGTTTCATTATGAGAGATTTAACGCATCATGAATAGTTACCTATTCGAGCTCTCGCGTCATCAATTCATTATGCTTATTGTCAAAACAAAACTTTTAACTATCATTTGCGTAAAAGATTTCATCAAAACTCATTCATTCCCACTGCCTTTCGCAAAAATCCTCGATCGCCCATGTATTCGATAATGAAATCGAAACTCTCATACTGGGTGGACCTCGGACTATTCATCTTTGCATCCCCAGCCCATTGTAAATTTCCCATCATCATTCTCATTCTCGTCCTCATCCTCTTCATATACCAACACATTTTACTTACATGATTCACCCTTATCTCACCTTAGTACAATCTTCTCCCAGACAGTGTACCGTTTTTCTTTGACAAAATTTGGCAAAGAATTACAGTATACATCTTTTCTTTTTTTCTTTTTTTGGCTTTTCTTGGGATTTGTTGTAGTTGATGTTCTTTAGTTGTCTCACGTTTGTTTGTATTTTCGTAGGCACTCACCATCACTGTTTTTTCACTTGATTTTTCACTTTCTGAGTTCTTCATCTCTGAACCAGACAAAAAACAGCAAAAAAAAAAACTTTTTCTTTCTTAACGATTTTTTTGTTTTTGGTCGTTTGTCGATTTTTTTCTTTGAATGTCTCGTTACTTACCAAGTGATGATGGTATTTCTGCAAACACAAAACATAAAATGCAAAAAAAAAATAAAAATTTTGAGATTTTTTTTTAAAAAAAGATAGTGCACGGAAATTATGAGCTTGTAGAACGAGATTAAAATTGATCTGCGATTAATAATTGGAACTTTGTGTCCCTGTTTATCATTTTATTGATCCTAAAAAAGATCGTGGATTGAATTATTTTCACCATTTTTTTTCTTTCTAATTATTGATCTTATTTCAAAATAGATGTTGAAGATTCGGCGACCGCCGTGGTGTACCCCACAAAAACTTTTTCGTCCAAGTTTTCGCAACATGATGCAACCAGACTTGTTACTTTTATTAATCATCACCTTATAATATGATAATACGCCAAAAGCAATTTGTTTTAAGAACCATGTTCGATGACGACAAAGACGACAATGTGAATCGATGATTAATAACCCTCCACATATGCTTTAGTGTGTTTTCAAGTGGAATAGTGGTAGTGTAGTTGTGTGTCCATTTGATTTAATGATAAATATGGCCTTTGGATCATGTATCAAGTTGAGCCTGTTGGTAACCTGATTTCGACCCAGTTTTTCGTATCATTCTTGAAATGTGAAACCATTCTATATTTGAAAATGCCGTTAGTGTCACCGTGTGCTTTTGCATACAGACGAATTACAATCTAGGTTTTTGGCATAACCAGTAGCTAGAGTCGTGGTATACTTTCTCCGTTTTTTTGTGAATTTGTTGTGGTAAGACAAATTTTTTTGATAATTGTAAGTCTGGGTGACGAGATGATGAGATTTTTTTAAGGGATTGTTGTGTGGGGATTGACTGTTTTGTTTGTGTGTGGAGAATCTCCCTTCGTCAATCTTTGAGTGATTATTTGAGCATTTACACCATTGTCACTACGATGTGGGGAAGCAGATGAACGTGATTTTAAAATGGAAATAAAAGAATTCAGGGAGCCTTTTGATCAGGTATAATTCAACCCAAGCTAATAAATTTTTGATGTTTTTGTCGCGATAGGAATGGTTACCAGGACGATCAATCATCTTTTTAAAAACTGGGCTAAGATGTTAAAAGAGATTAGTCAACTTATTGTCAGATATGATTGGATCAAAACAGGCTAACCTTCTTCATTAGATAATATTTGTTTTAGGCTGTTCGGTAACTAGGGATCCTAGGATTCCAAAAGGTTGTGTTTCAAAATGAAAAAATCTAGACTTATTGGAGAGGGCAAGGTGATTGATGACCTTCACATTTTCAAGATTAAATTTATCATATGAAAACATTTTTGCAAATATTATAATTATTATTATTATTATTTTAAATGCAATTGTAATTTCCCTTTACAATTAATTAGAATTTTAATTTATGCTAAATTAAAAAATTCTCGTGTAATATAGAAAAAATAGTGGGCACATTTTGTCGTAATATTCTTTCTTTGTTAGGTGAACTTTCCAAGAATAAAATACGGAATTATTTGTGAGGGAATTGAATGTTTTTCACGCAAGAAAAGGGCTGGGCGAGAAACAGCTTTTATAAAACGGCCGAGGGCTAATGCATTTTTCGAAGCTCAACGAAAGGTTCAGGAAGCAAATGGCTCCTGATAAATATTTGTATCTATTCTTATCTTTAAATATAGTGCGCATGGGCAAGCACAAATAGAGAATGAAAAGGTAGCAGTCCTCACAGTAATCCCAAGTATGCATTCCTTTTTATCATAGTTATTTCTTTACGATCATGTCCTTATGCTAAACCATTGATTCATTTATATGCTGTCATAAGTCTACCTTTTATGGAACGTCGTCCATCACCTATTTGAGACAGATATCAACAGGTTTGACCAATTGGCCACAGACATCATCAAGAGCGAATCCAATCTCAACTCCTCCGCGTCAGTTTAATAGAAATATAAAATAATATCCTGTGCGTCGGATTGAGGATGTCTTGAATTTACTCGTGGATAAACTCAAACAACCATGTTCCAAAATCCCCAAACGTCATCTATACTTGGTAAGTAATCCGACATCTTTCGTTTTTTCAACAATTCTATTTTAATAACAACACCATCATCCCCATCACATAGGAAACCAGTGACTTTACATTTGGATAAGATTTTTAGATACCAAAATCTGAATGCGAGCTGATTGAAACTGACAACTTTAGCCGCTACATGTTAGTATCGCAACCCGGGAGAAAATTCCAGGATGAAGGAGAAAGATTATCATACCAAAGCAGTAACAGATTTCATTGATGTAATGAGGGTGGCCTGAGCTCAGCAGATTCGGCTTAAGACGAAATGCGCCAATATGGCCCTCCTTCACTTCCAGTTAATGAGGTCCTTGGCTTGATTCCCATGCCATTCTTCTCAATAAAGGTGATATGGAATGTGTATTAGCTTTTAATCCTGATAATAATTCCAATATTGGCTGTGATATCCTTTATACCCTAACCAATAAAAGCTAAAACCCAGAAAGTTTAGGAAAAAATATGTTGACTTAGTTTTTTGTATGTTCAAAATAAAAATCTTTTTACAAAAGTTTAAATGTAATATTTAAAAGTACAGGTTTTTTATTTTTGAAAATAGTTTATATAATATAAATAAATTCAATCTGTAAATTAATTGCAATATAGATAATAATAATTTAATAATATATAATAAAAATTAAATTTTTATTATATAAATGTAAATTAATTAAAAAAATATATTTATAAAATATACATAAATAAATATTTAATTATTTGATATCATGCTTTTTAAAAATTTAATTTAATTTAAATCTTAAATTTAAGAATTTAAAATTTTATGTTCAAAAATTAAAAAATATTTTTTAAAAATTGATATTAAGTATTTTAACAAATAAAAATAGCATTTTAATAATATAATGTTTAATTATTTGTTATATTCACAATTTTATTTTTATTAACAATAGTAATTTTAAACTTTTATATAAAATAATATATTTAATAAATCTAAAATTTACTTTTAAATATTTAATAATTTAAATTTTCAATTTTTATTTATTTCTTAAATAAGTATAATTTAATTATTACATATTTTTAATTATTGTTTAATTAATTTCAATTATATATTTTAAATTTTAAATTATAATTTAATTATTTTTACAATTTAATTTAATTAAAAAATATATTTTAAAAATTTTATCAATAATATTAAAAATATTTTAAATTAAAATTTTCAAAAAATTTAAATACTTTTATTATTATACATAATATAATTTAATTATTACACAACTTAACTATTGTATATTAATTATAAATTATATATATACTATATATAAATTAAAATAAAAATTAAAAAAATTAAAAAAGTTTTAATGCTTTATATTTAAATTAATAAATTAATAAAAATTTTAATATTATTTTAAGTATTTATTTTATGTGGTTTTTTGTAATTTTTTTTTAATTAATTTTACTTGTAAAATTTAAATATTGTTTAGTATAACATATTAAACTAAATAATATAAACTAAAAATAAATTATATATTTACTACATATAACTAATTATTTAGATTAGTTAAAACAACATTAATTTCTTATATAAACATTAATACTATTATTAATATTAGAAATAAATAGACATAAAACACATATGCCAAAATTTACACTTAAAGCTTTAATAATATCAAGTAATTTAATCATACCTTTTAACAATACATTCAAAAAACCATCAATAAAAAAAGATACTAAACTATTTAATAAAATTAAATTTTTTTTATAATTATATAATGCTTAGAGTATATAAACCAAATTTTATTTTTATAAGCCAAAGCTAAACTATAAACAAAGTTTGTAATTTTATTAACAATTTTGAGGTCTTCAAAAACAAAAAAAATTTCAGAAACCAAGTTTTAAAAACAAAATTCTGGTATAAGATAATATAAACTACAAAATTTGACAAACATAATAACAACAATTAAAACACAAAATAAAAACCAGCATAAACCAAAAAAAAATTCTCATATAGTAGTCTAAAAAATCAATAAAATACTAAAAATAACAGAGTCTAATAAACATAAAAATAAATAATCGGAAATTTTAACTTTACTATATAAGAAATACAAAACACTATAATATTATAAATAATTATTTGGAATATTAATACAAATAACAAACTTATAACTTAATGCTTAATAGTTATTAATAATAATAATTTCTGAAGATTTTAAAGTTTGAAGATTTTAGTTAAGTCTATTATATAATAAACAAAAATTTAATTAATGGTTTTTTCTGTGAATTTTTTTCTTTAATATAATAGTTAGTTTATTCTGATAATTGTGCTTTTTTAATAAGCTATTCTTAAATTTTTACTTTTGTTTTCAGGTTTTTTATTAAATTATTCTTAACATCAAATATTTAGTGCTTAATTTCTTTAATTAATTAGTAAACAACAAAAAAAATAAAATAAAATAAAATAAAAAAATAAGAAAAAAAATAAGAAATTAGTATTTTGTCAATAGTTATAATTAAAAACTATTGGTTTAGTGTAGTTAAGTATTGAATTCTATTAATATAAAGTGTTAATAATATTAATAGATTAATATTTCTTTAATTAAGTAATAATAACATAGATTTGGGTGATAATAAATATTTTATTAATATAAATATAATTTCACTTTAAGTTATAAAAAACTATTTTTTGAAGAAAAAAGTATTGTTGTTCTAAACTGAATTGTCTGTTTTTTTTTGCTTTTAACATTCTCATTATATATACATAATTTGTATTATACAAAATTTTTTGAAATTCTTTAATTTCTTGAAAAAAATTCTGGAATTCTGCAATTCTGCAATTTCTTAAAAGAAATTCTGAAATTTCTCTTTTTATTATGCTTATTTCTAATTGGTTATTTTATCTATTTATTATAATTTTTAATTTCTATAAGTAATATTATTTTCTTCTTTTAATATTAAATTTTATTGAGATTTTCTAAATTTTTCTCTTAAATTAGCTCTAAAACTTTTTTCTTAAAAATTGCTTTGTAATTTTGGTCTGCAATTCTTTAAATTGAGCATTAATTAAATTTTCCAGTTGATTAATAGTTATTGTACTTATTTCTAAGTGTAACAGTATTTTTGGCTGGTCCTAAAATCTTATTTGTAATTAGTAAATAATTTTTATATATATAGATAAATTGGTTTTTCTCATAATTTGTTCAATTTATTATACTATAGTTAGATTAAACATCTTTTTGGTCTTATTTATATATAAGTTTTGAATATTTAATTTCTGTTTTAATTAATAGTAACAAAAGTTCTTAAGAATTTGTTGTGTCTATTGATTTCAATTTTTTAAAACAAATTCTTTATTTGGTATTAATATTTTTGGAGTTTCCAATGTTTTTTCTACTTTTTCCATTATTTTGTCTATTGAATTTTCAAAAGTATAATATCTGAAATATTGTTCTTTACTTTGAGATCTTTGAGTTACTTTTTTGTTTTTATATTGTATTGTTTGTTTGTTAATAGTAACTTCGAAACTTAATTTCTAATGTTGAATAAGTTGTAAAAGCTGTTGTATAAGTAAGTGAATGTTGTTAATAATTTCTATTTTTATTATTGTTTTTATTATGTGTATTGGTTCTTTATATACTGTTTTAATCAATCAATTTAATGTATTTGTTTTAATAATTATAATTGGTTTCAGATTTTATGAAATCTTATTTGATTTGACTAGTATTTATTGTACTCTCAATTGTAGAATATTATTGATAAATAATAATACTATATTGTGATATAGTTTTAGTTAATTATTATGTACTACTTTGGTTAAGATTTTATTGTTTTATCTTAACTTATATGTTCTATTTTCCAAAATTTTTTCAATATAAAATGAATTATTCCATTTGGAATCAAATTTTCTATTTCATTGTTAGTATAATATAAGAGTACTTTGTTTTCAATTCTAAATTTAGCTAATTTATCTATTAACTGATTATTATGTCATTCTTTTTGTTTTTTTGTAACTTTTATATATTATTAACTGCTTTTTGCTTTTTGTTTTTTAGAGTTTCCATTAAGTTATATGTTTTTCTTAGCAATGTTTTTTGCAAATTGTCTTTTGTTATTGGTTTAGCTAAATATGTATTGATTTCTATCTTAACTGGTAATGTTACTGTTCTATTATAGATTAGTTTAAATAGTATTGTTTATGTAATATTTTGCTTTATTGTTTGATAAGCAAATAATACTAATAATATAAATAAATCTCATTTGTCCTGGTTTTTTTGGCTGATCTTGACTATTGCTTTATACAATATTTTGTTGAATTTTTCAACTAAACTATTGGTCTGTGAATAATATGATAATAATAATAGTCTTTTAATTTTAAATCTCTGACTTAATTTTGTTAATGTTTTGTTTACAAAGTAGGTTTCTTGGTCTGATAAAATTTTTTTTGAATATCTATGTTAACAAATCAAATCTTGGTATATAAATTTGGCTACAAATTCTGTATTTGCTCTTTGAATTATTTTAGCTTCTGGCCATTTTGTAAGATAGTTTATAACTACTGCTATATATTTGTTGCTTTTATTAATTATTGTCAATTATTTGATTAAGTTAATACTAATTTGATTAAATAGTTGTCCTACTTTGATTGATTTTAATGGTTTACTGAGTTTTGTTTCTTTTTTTTTTTAACAAGCATTACAACTTTGAATATATTGAATAATATTTGGATATATTAATAACTAATAATATTTTTTCCTAATTTTTTCTATAATTGCTTCTTTATAAAAATGTTCTGTAGTTAAATCTGAATATATGTTAAACAGTATTGTTTTTTTTCTGGTTTTGTAATTACTTTAAGTGGTTGGTTTAAATTTTTTCTGTTTTTTTAATATATTATATTTTGGTAAGTGATAAAATATTTTGATTGTTGTTTTATGTTATTTTGTTTTTTTTAAGATGATTTCTCCTTGAACTGTTGAATATCAATATAATATTGAAGTTGTATTTTTGTGTGTTTATTTTTTGTTATATTTTTGGATTGAAATGCTTTTAAATTTGTCTTATTCATAACAATCTATCAGCATTTCAATTTTTTTTTCTCTTTTTATAATGTTCTGTATAATTAAACAGTAAAAGTTATATTTTTTATTTGACATGACAATTGTCTCTATATTCTTGCTTTTGAATTGATGTCAATTCTTTGTAATTAGTATATACCTCAAACTTCTGACTCAAGTATTTTTTCTATTTTATAACAATCTAATAAATAGCTAAATGTTCTAATGTTAGAGTTTCATAATTCTTTTCAGCTAAACTTAAATTTCAGCTAACATATATCATTGAATATTCTTATTTATCTGCTTTTTTTTGTGACAATATAGCTCTTAATGCTTGGCTTAATGTGTTAATAGTAATAATAAATGATTTGTTATAATCTGAATAAATTAATACTTAAGTTTAAATAAGCTTTTTTTTTAGTATATTGAAAGCTTTTTGTTGGTTTTCAGTCTATTTTTATTTAATGTTTTTAGCTTGGAGCTAATAAAGTGGTTGAGCCAGTTTGAAAAAGTTTTGAATAAAATGGTAATAGTATCCAACAAATTCCAAGAATGCTCTTAGCTCTGTTAAGTTTATTGGTACTAAAAAATTCTTAATTATTTTGATTTTGTTTAAATCTGTTTTAATGTTATCTTTGCTTATAACATGTCCCAAAAACTTGAACTCAGTTTTTACAAAGAAATACTTGGTAGCATTCAACTTTAATCCTGCTTTTTTTAGCCTTTCAAATACTTGTTGGAGATAATAGAAGTAATCATCAAATGTTTTGGAAAATATGTTGGTATTATCTAAATAGACTATTATCAATTTCCATAATAGTCTAATATAAACAATTTCTATTAATTATTGAAAAGTAACTGGAGTATTAATTAAGCCAAAAAACATAATATTGAATTCAAAGTTTTTTTCTCTGGTAATAAACACTGTCTTTTTATTGTCAGCTGAATTCATGGCTACTTGCTAGTAATTATTGTCTAAGTTCAATGTAGAAAACCATTTTTTTTCTCCAAAAACATTAAATAGTTCTTGAATTTGTGGAGTTAGATAGTTGTTTTTATAAATAATACTATTAAGTTTTCTGTAATTCACACAAAAACGGATTTTTCCATTTTTTTTCTAAACAAGTACTACTAATAATAATTATAGACTTATTAATAGTTAAATTAACTCTTTGTCTAATATTTAATTGATTTTTTAACAAATAATTTTATAATTGGCAAATAGTACTTAATATATTTTTTGTTTTATTAACATTATATTTTTGGTTTTAATCTGGTGTTAAATAATATTAGTTCTGCCAAATTTGTTTTCACTTGTAAAAATGTCAGTAAAATTGTTAAGTAACAACTTAAATTGCATATATTGAAATGAGTCTAAGTTTTCCAAGTTTATTTTTTCTAATTGTTCTGGTTATAACAAATAATATTTTTTTTATTTGTAAATTGTTTGTAATATAATGTTTACATATTTACAAAATTGTAAAAAATCTGAAATGGTAGTTGGTATTTGATTCTTAACTTTGGTACTTAAGTATCTAATAGTAGTTCTGCTTGATATTTTAATTGGATCTGTATATTAAGATTTTGATGTGTTTATAATTCTTGGCTAATATGTAAAAATTAGTAATAGCAATCTCTCTTAATTTACAAATAGTAAATTTTACTTCAAAAATCTAAAGTTAATCTCTTACTTTCCTTTCTATGACTAATATATACTAGTTATATAGTAGGATAAAAATTGATTGATTAGTGAAAATAATTTTTCTCTGATTAATTATTTTCTTTTCCACCATATTGACAAATATTTTTATTCTACTTATAAATCCAAATCTATTTATTTTTTTTGCTGTAATTTCTAACTTTTTTCTTATTTTTACTAGAAATAAAAATATTGTTTGTGCTATTTTTTTATTTAGTTTAATAATATATGTTTTTTTTTAATTTGTTTTGTAGTATTGCAATGATATTTTCTACATATTTTACATCAATTATTTCTTTTTTAATATTGATTTTTTTTTACTAAACTAAATCTAGACATTAATTAAACTATTATTGTTGCTGAAATTTCTAGTGCTATTTTTAAATCTATATTGGTGCACAAATAAGATTCCAATCTAATGGCAGTTTTTTCTAAGTATCTGATATTAAATTTTGTATTAGTATTATGCATTCATTCTAACATAATACTCTCATTATTATTGTCAAACTATTTAAGTTTCTGCTCTTTTGAAAAATCTAAAAATGTGATATATTATTTGAAGTTTTTATCAGAGTTTGAATTGTTATTATTGTTATTGCTATTGTAAACAGAGTTAGAACCATTGTTGTCATTATTATTAGAGTCTAAATTAAGATTAAATTTCAATTTTAATTCCAATTCCAAAACACAACTGTTAATTGGTTTTTTTTTTAGAGATTAAATAATTATATACAGTATTACTAGAGGTTTTTGGTCTCTTTTTTTGAATGTTATTAATGTCTGTTTGTTGTGAATTTATAACTAAAGGAAGTAGTTAAACCTCTGATAACTGAATTTATCTTCAAATTATCTCTTATAATTTGAACTGCTGGGCTTATAAGTGAAATAACCAATTCCATACCAGTTATTTTATGTAGTTATATTCTAGTAAATATTAACTTTTTCTTAGGAATTGCTTGTCTAGAAGCTCACTAAAAATATGTAGTTACTTTGCTGTAAAAATCAATTCTTTTACAGGAATCTTGTTTGTAAGCTACCCTAATAATTATAATAAGAAAAGAGAAAAAAATAAAAAATATATAAAAAAAATAGAATTGTGTCTAAAAAAACGTTTTCTATTCAGGCCTGGAGTCATTAACAGATTACTGAAATTGGTAGCTAATTAATTTCAAAATGTTAGTTGTGTTGAAAAAATTCCAAGTATAATAATTAAGGATTTGGTTTTTGAATATTTAATTTTTATTTGATTTTGTAAGGATGTAAAAAATGATTGGTTTTAATTAAAATATTTAAAAATAAGATAAGATACTATAATAAAATACATTTTTTTAAAGAAAAAAGCTTTTTTTATACAACTTGTTGTAGTATTAGTTTTTAAATTTGCATTTTTTTCTTTGTTACAATTTTGGTAAACTAAAGATACATTTTGGCAAACTACAAGTTATTTCTACAAACTATTAATTATTTCGGCCAATTTCTGCTAATTTCGGCGAATTTTTGAATATTAAATGGTTCAAGGTATTGTGTAGTTTGATCATCTTAATTTTTATGGTACAAATCGAATTATTAATTGAATAATAATATTTAATAATTTGATTAAATAATAAGTGATAATTGAAATAATAATAATATATACTAATTAATAATAAGAATTATGAGAGTAATTTTATGCTAATTAATAGCTAAAATTCTACTGATAACAACAGTAGTGGATTGTAAATGAGGTCACAATCATTACAATATTTGAAGTCACTAAAAATTAAACAATGTTTATAAAATCTAGTATTTAATTGTTTTAAATGCTGCTCTTGTTTTTCTTAACTAGGTGCTAAATCTTGGTAGTATTCATAAAATTGTTTTAAATTATTCAGAATATTAATAAATACATCTAAATTGGAAATAAAAATAGTTTCAACAGGTTCTAATAAGTATTTTTAATTGCTAATATTTTGCTAGGTAAAATGTTTTCAACTTTGACATTTGCTATTCTCCAGATCTTATTTTTGTTATATAGATAACCATTTAAGCATAAAAGCACTCAGTTTTATATAATGTTAAAAAACATTCCTTGGCTTATCCAGTGTTACTGGAGGTTTTTGGTTTCTTTTCTTAAATGTTGTAAATGTCTGTTAGTTACAAATTTACGTTTTCTAGAAGTAGTTGAACCTCTAGTAACTGAATTTATCTTCAAATTATCTCCTATAATTTGAACTGCTGGGCTTATAAGTGGAATGCCAATTCCTTGCCAGTTACTTTATGTAGTTACATTGTAGTAAATGTCAACTCTTTCCCAGGAATTGCTTGTCTGGAAGCTCACTAAAAATGTGTAGTTACTTTGCTGTGAAAGTCAACTCTTCTACAGAAATCTCGTCTGTAGGCTACCCTAATGATTGTAATAAAAAAAGAAAAGAAATATAAAAAAAATATAAAAGAAATAAGATTTTATCAAGAGAAACGTTTTCTATCCAGACCTGGAGTCACTAACAGTTTATTGAAATTGGTAGCTAATCAATTTCAAAACGTTAGTTGTGTTGAGGGAATTTCAAGTGTAATAATTTAAGAATTTGGTTTTTGAATATTTAATTTTTATTTGATTTTGTAAAAGGTAATTTGTTTCAATTAAGATATCTAAAGTAAGATACTATAGTAAGATACTATGAGAAGATACATTTCCTTGAAAAGAGAAGCTCTTCTTTTATACAACTTGTTGTAGTACTAGTCTTTGAACTTGCACTTTTCTCTTTGCTACAATTTGGGTGAACTAAAGATACATTTTGGCGAATTTACAAGTTATTTTACTGAACTATTGATTATTTTGGCGAATTTTCATTAATTTCGGCGAATTTTGACTATGTTAAAAGGTTCAGGGTATTGTGTAATTTGATTATCTTAATTTCTAGAGTACAAATTGGATTATTGATTGAGTAATAATATTTGATAATTTGATTAAATAATAAGTAATAATCGAATTAATAATAATGTATGCTAATTAATAATAGGAATTATAAGGGTAATTTTATGCTAATTAATAGCTAAAATTCTACTGGTAACATAATCTTCTCCTTAAGACTGAGCTCCATCAAAGTCCAAGCACTATCTGTAATGTTAAGATAGTGGTCCAAGATAATTGAAATAATTTGGTCTGAAAATTGTTGAAATTTCAGTTCTGTGAGTTTTCCAATGTATTGAACTTTCATTGGTTGGAGTATTGGATTTTGTAAGACGTTTTCACAAGTGGTAAATAAATCATAGAGTCTAAAAGCTGCTCTAAGTTTGTAGTGAGTGTTTGTTGATCCAGCTGCTGTCTTAAATTCATTGTGAATTTGTTTTTGTATAGCCTCAGGAGTGATTTTGGTTGCTTTAAGTTTTAGTTTTCATTTGTAAAGTGTTTTTCCAATATGAAAATATCTATATATAAGAGTATGGTCATTGTTCTGTTCATTAAGACATAGTAAAAGTTTCTGTTAAATTGTAGCATTTGGTGGAATGTCAATAGAGGCAATTAAAAGGTTTTCTTTCAGTGCTTGCTTCAAAAGTTCTGGTAACCTCTTTTCAAAATAACCTCTTGTTTTTCTTCTATAGGGGTGGTAATTCTGAGAATTATTTACTATTGGGGCTGTGATTTCTTTTGAATGTAATTAATTTGACTTCCATTAATCGTTATGAATAAGTCAGAAAGTGTTTTCAAAGCTAACATTAATTTTGGGATATTTGTTGAATATTTCGGGAAATAATCATGATAAAATTGACTAATTAATGAAAAAGAAGAATAAAAAAAATTATTTTTGGATATGGGGTTTTATTTGTTTTTGGGTTTGTGTGTTTTTGTAATTTATTTATTATTTTTGTCTTTGTGTGTTATTAAAAAGATTATTGTAAAATTATATTGAATTTAAGTGTTCAAGTTTGGCTGTTGTTCTATTATAATTATTGGTTCTAAATTTCGGAGAATATCTTCAGGTTTAATTAAAGGGGAATGTGTACCAATTTGTGGAATTAATGGTTCAGAATTGTTTCTCAAGTAATAGTGTTTCAATTTATCTCCATGTGCAACTTTTGCTAGTATTTTGTTATCAAGTTTTAACTTGTATGATCCATTGCCTAGAATTTTGTAAATATAAAATGGTCCATTCCATTTGTTTTCAAATTTTTCACTCCATTGTTTTTCAGTCTTAGTTCTGTGTAAGAAAACTTTATTTTCAACTTTAAATTCGTTGGTTATGAGTGGTAGTTTGTTGTCATGTCTTTCTTTTTGTTGAGCTTGAAAATGTTCAATATGAGTTGCTGCTGTCTTTTTTTTTCCTTCCAGTGTACTAAGAAGAGTGTAGGCCCTTCTTTGGAGTGTTTTTTAAAAGTTTTTTTCATTAATTGGTTGCACAGAGTATGTTTCCACTGTGAAATTAATTGGTAATATTGCTGTCCTTCCATAAGTTAAATCAAATAGTGTGTGTTTCATAGTATCTTGTTTTAGTGTTCTGTATGCTAGTAACACTGATGGAATAAAGATATCTTATTTCTGCTCAAAGTCTGTTGAGACTTTGGCTAGAAATTCACACAATGTTCTGTTAAAATGTTTTACAAGTCTATTTGTTTAAGGATGATAAGGTAATAATAGAGGTTTTTTGACATTAAATCATTCACAAATTTTTTGTATTAAGTTGTTCACAAAATGTGTTCCTTGATCAGATAAAAGTTCAATTAGACATCCATGTCTACAAATAATGTCTTCATAGATGAAATTTGCTACTGATTTTGCATCTGCTCTTTGGATGGCTCTAGCTTCAGGCCATTTGGTAAGATAATCTACTGCAACTGCAATATAATGATTTCCTTGAGTTGTAATAGGTAATAGTTTGACTAAATTAATTCCAACTCTGTCAAAAGGTTGTCCAACTTTGATTGGATTTAAAGGTTTTGTGGGGCAAGTTCTTTCTTTTTTTTGACAACTATCACAAGATTCTACATATTGTCAAATGTTTTTTTGCATTTGAGGCCAAAAGTAATGTTCAAAAGTTCTTTGTATTATTCCATCTCTTCCCAAGTGTGCTGAAGAAGGATCTGTGTGCATGTTGTATAAGATTGTTTCTTTTTTATTCTCTTGTACTAATCTGAGTGGTTGGTTTAGATTTCTACAATTTTTGTAATAGATTTTGTTGTGGTGTATAAAATATTGTTTGGATTGGTGTTGTAATTGATGTTTTTCACTTGAAAACCAATTTTCTGGCATAGTGAGAGTCTCCAAATAGTTTTTGATGTTGTTGTAGTTTTCTGGATCCATTGTTGTTGATTTTGTTGTTTGTTCTGCTGTTAAGTTTGTTGGTGTTTTGTTGGTGTTGATGTTGGTATTAATATTATCTCATTCTTGAAAGGCTGTCAACATTAGTATGTAGTTTTCCTGGTTTGTAATGTATTATATATTTGTAGTCTGCTAAAAAATTATTCCATCAAGACTGTTTGGCACTTTGTTCTTTTTTATTTTTATTGAACCATTTGAGACCAATATTGTTAGTTATGATATCAAACTTTTTTCCATTCTTTAGGTATTGTTGAAAGTGTTTGAGAGCCCAAATAACTATGGCAGTTTCTAGTTCTGTTGAGCCATATTTGAGTTTTGTTGGCTTAAGTGTTCTACTAGCATAGGCAATGACTTGTTCCTGGCCATTTTCATCTAATTGTGATAGGATAGGACCAAAAGCTATGTGTGAAGCATCAGTGACTAGTTGGAACTATTTGTTGAAGTTTGGGTAAGCAAGAACTGGGGCTGTTGTTAATCTTGTTTTGAGAGTTTTAAAAGCTTTTTGTTGTTCTTCTGTTCATTTGTATGGCACATTTTTGTTGGTAAAATAATTGAGTGGTTTGGCAATTTCTGAGAATCCTTTTATGAATTTCCGATAGTAGGAGGCTAATCCTACAAATCCTCTTAGTTCTGTGGTATTTTTGGGAGTACAAAAGTTTTTGACAGCTCTAATTGTTCTAAGGTTTGGTTTGACTCTATCTTTGCTAACTATGTGTCCAAGAAAAATTAAGCTTGTTTTTCCAAAATGACATTTCTCAATATTTAACTTCAATCCTGCTTTTCATAATCATTAAAAAACTTCTCACAGATAAATAAGATGGGCTTTAAAGCTTGGTAAGTACACATCAGTGTCATCAAGGTAAATAACTACTGATTGCCATAAGAGTTTTTCATATACAACATCCATAAGTTATTGGAATGTTGCTGGTGCATTGCAAAGTTCAAAAGGCATAACATTAAACTCATAGTTTCCTCCTTGAGTGGTGAATGCTGTTTTGGGTCTATTTTTTGGGTCCATTTCGACTTGCCAGTATCTACTTTCCAAGTCTAAAGTTGAGAAAAACTTGGCTTTTCCTAAAGCATCTAACATGTCATTAATTCTTGGAAGAAGGTAGGCATCTCCAATTATGACACTATTCAATTGTCAATAATTAACACAGAATCTGATTTTTCCATTTTTTTTTTTGACAAGAATTACTGGTAAGGCCCATAGACTTTTTGATGATTGAATCAATCCATTATTGAGCATTCTTTGGACCTTTTTTTTAATAAATTGGTGGCTAGCAAGTGGAACTTGATAGGCTTGTTGTCATTTTGGTGGAGCATTTCCTGTATGGATTTGGTGTTAAACAATATCTATTTTTCCAAGATCATTGTTGTCTTTTGCAAATATATCTGCAAATTCAGCTATTAATTGTTTCAATTGTCTTTGTTGTTGGGGTTCCAAAAGACCCATGTTAATTTAAAAGAGTTTTTCTTCCAAAAGGTGGTAGTTTTCAGTGGTAGAAATAATGTTTGAATTTGAAAGTAGTGTATGTCTTATAATTTCGATGAAATTAGAAACAATTTGAGAGTTTTCATCTTGAAAAATGTTACTGTGTATGATTTCAATCTCTAGTTTGTTTAATAAGACAATGGGGTAATTATTGGAGTTATAAAATGTAACTCGAAATTTTTTCATTCCTTTGGGAATATAAACATTTGGGATTAAGATTTCATGTTTCAAACAGATTTGTTTATTGAATTCAAAGATTTTTTGAGTAGTGGTGGGTTTTGAGCAGATGTAAATTTCGTGATGTTCACCAAAAGATGAAATGGTAATTGGTTAGGGAAGTTGAAGAATCTGGTAAGATTTATTCTGTGTATTGAAAGCTATGTTTACTGGAACTGTAAATCATCCAGTTGAACCAAAACCTTGAGTTTCTCTTTCACTTTTTCCCAATTGTTCTCTGTTTTTAACTGATTGTAACCCCAAAATGTTGATTAGGGGTAGGTAAATTGCTTGGGCAATTTTCTCAGCATGTTCAATCCTGAATAGTTTGTCTGTTTTATTTTGTAACATGATGATAATGTCTCCAGTATATTCTGCATCTATAACTCCTTTTTTAACATTGATTTTTTTGCTTGCCAATAATAATCTGGATACAATTTGAACTATTGCTCCAGGTGGAATTTCAAGAGTGATTTTGAGATTGATTTTTCTCAAGGACTTTGGTTGGAGAACCAAAGTATTTTTTTCTGGATATTTTAGGTCATATCCAGCATCAATTTCATGTGCTTTTTCTGGTCTGATTCCTTGGCCATGGTTGTCGAAATATTTAAGTTATAGAGATGGTTGCTTTTCAAGAAGATAAATAGAGATGGTTGGTAGTTTTTCTACCAGTTCAAATACTCCAAATTCGATTTCATTTTCATTATTTTCCTCTGGCAGGGGAATGCTAAAAGCATAGCATTCTGAACACCATTTGTTATCACAAGACATGATGTATTTTTCACACAATTGAATGTTTATTTGCTTTAATCATTGAATTTGAGCTTTTTGAGTCAAGTATGTATGGCTTGCAATTTGATGGTAGGTTTCTACTTCATCTTCATAATCAAATCCAGCTAATTCTATGGTATACTCAATGTATTCAGCTTTTTTTATTTGGCAGACATCTTCTTGGGTGGCTCTATTGATCAATGCTATTGCTAGGTCAAAAATCATTTCAGCATTATGAGAGTAGTGGTAAAGTTTATTGAGAGCACTGTTGTATGCTGCATCAAATAGTGTTCCTCTTCTGACTTTTTTCGAAATTGATAAAGCATATTAACAGGTTTGATCACATACTTCTCCTCTCATTGCAACATCAATCCAGTTGCATTCTTCTGGTAACATATTTTTACATGTAAGACAAGGTGTATTGTCTCATTTTCCACTTCTTTTTGGAGATCCAAATCGTTCTCTATGATATGCTTTGCAAAAGTAACAGGTACAAATTTCATATTCCTCTTCTGGAAAAATACATGCTCCCATTGATGAAAGTTTTTTGTTGCAATTTTTGGATTTAAGTAGAATATAGGATGGTTGTTTCTATGGTTCTGGTGTAGAATATCTAACTTTCTTCTATCCTTTTGATTCTTCAAAAATCTCCTATTCTGTTTCTTCAGCCCAATTGGATGTTGATCCAAAAGCCATGTAGGTTTCAGTAAGTGGCATTTTTTTCTCCTTTTTAAATTCAAATATTGGGGCTTTTTCTGATCATTTGTTAAAAATACTACAAGTAGCAGGTACTATGGTGTATTGTCTTTGGTATGAGATTTTTAATTCCTAAGTTTCCCAGTCCAAGTTTGCATTGGCCTTAAGAAGCCAATCATTTCCGACCAGAGCTTGGTATTAGGGTGCATCCATGATTAGAACTTTGACTGAAATGGTGATTCCATCAATGGTGAATGGAAAATTGTCAATTTCTCCTACTGGTGTCTTTTTTATACTATTTGCTGTAACAATTACAGTTTGGGCTGGTCTGTTAACAGTTCTTTGAAGCTGTTGTATTAACTGGTAGGTAATAATACTTCCAGCTAATCTACTGTCTAGAATTAGTCAGATGGGTTTTCCTTCTACTGTAGCTTCAGTGTACATGGCAGTGATAGCTCTTTGTTCATTAGCTGCTGCATTACTAAGCAAGAATGGTGATTCATTTGCTTCAAATTCGAATGAGAATATATCTGAAAGGTTGGCATTTTGGGCAATTTGAGCTGGTGGAATAGTGTTGTTAGAAAAGTTTGATCTAAGTGTTACAACTTTATCTTCAGAAAGTACAGGTTGTTGAAAATCCGATTTCTCTGGTATTGTAAGATAACTGGGTTGAGTGTGATAGTAATTGGGTCTTTGCTGACCAGAATTTTGGAAAACCAACTGGTTATTTGAATTGATTCTGTTGTTGTTATTTTGAAATTGATTTTGGGATGTGAATTGGTTATGTTGAACCAATCTTCTTGCTGGTACTTGATATTGTTGAGTGGGTGGTGTCTGATATGGCTGAATTGGTAAAGATTGTTAATATTGTTGCTACATTGGTTGTGGAGCTGGTTGATAGTAACTGTTTTGATTTTGTGGTCTTGGTAAATAATAGGTTGGTGATAGAAATTGGTAATAAGATTGTTGTAGTAAAGAGTAATGTTGATTACTCCTGTTTTGTTGGTCTCTTTGTAATTTCCTACAATCTCGTTTCCAGTGTCCTGGAATTCCACAATAATGACAATTTTGAAGTTGGTTGTTGAATGGTGATCCAAAATTGTTTTGGTTGCATCATTGTGGGGATTGATATCTTTGTGGTTGTTGTTGCTGTTGTTGTTGGTTTGTGAAGTAGCTTTCAACCTTCTTTGTGAGTTGGTCTATCTTCTCTTCAGCTGCTAAACTGGTTTCTCCAATAGCTAGGTTGATGAGTTTGGTGTGGTTTGCTTCTTCCATAGCCATTTTATAGTTCTTTGCATGTCTGATGGCAGTTGTTAAGTCTGCTGGTGCATGTGGACAGACTTTCTTAATCAATTTGTCTTTTAATCCTGCTATAAACTGATCCAGAATCTGAGCATTAGAATAGTAGTCATTGGTTTCCAATTGTTGAATTTGTCAAAGAAGTTTGTTGAATCTCCCAAGATAGGTCATGACAGTTTCAGATGTTTCTTGTTTGATATTGTGAAAGCAATTGCAGAGAGTGATAGAGGTGTTGTTGTCAGTGAATTGTTGTAAGAAAATATCTTTGAATGCTTGTCAGTTCTCAAATGGTTCTTCTAAATTTTCAAACCATTCTCCTGCTGTTCCTTAGAGAAAGTAGGGAATTTCTTTGAGCATTCTTGCTGCAATCCAACCATTTGCATCTTCTGCTTTTTGAACTTTGTCAAGTCATTCTTGAGGACTGGTATTATTGTCTTTACCAGTAAATTCTGGAATTTTTGCAATGTAAGCAGTTGTCATTTCTTCTTCATTTCCTGTGATTTCTTTTGGTTCTGATTCAGTTTCTTTACTTTCCAAGCTTTCTGAATGATTACTTTTATTTTCCTGTAAGTAATCAATGATATTGGCACTTGTTGATATTAGTTCTTGTTGTTGAGTAGGATTTCTAGGTGACTGAAAATCTTTTGGTCTGGAGAAACGGTTAAGTAGTGAACTTAGTGTTTGTGATTGAACAAGTGAAATTGGAAATAGTGTTATAGAAAGTGGTAATTTGACACTGGTTCCTTGTTTAGGTGTTTGCAAGTGTTTGGCAGTTGTCTTTGGTAGTATTGGAGTGTTTGGAGTAGTTCTTGAGTATTGTTTTACTTTTTGTTTGCCTTTGTTGCTTGTTTCTGTTTCTGATTCAAAGTTAAAAGAGTATTTGGGCTGTACTGGGTATTTTTTTTCACAATACTCAATAATATTAAAATTAAGTTCTTGGAAGTAGGTAGCAAGTGTTTTACTGTTTAGATCTTCTGTTTCCAATTGTGAATAGTGCACTAAATTATTGTAGAGATTGCTTCTAACTTCTAAAATGTTGTAGTTTCCAAAAAGATAATTGTTGATGCAATTTTTAATGTATTGGTATACTGATTTCTTGACAACTTCAATTCCGTCTGGGATGTTGAATCTTTGCTTGCAGTGGGTGTAAATTGACTGATGATACTCTAGAGTTGTTGTGTTTGGTGTGATCGCCACTTTGAATTTGTTATTGCTGTGTTATTTCCGTGGGAGAGCACCAAATGTTACCGGAGGTTTTTGGTTTCTTTTCTTGAATGTTGTAAATGTTTGTTGGTTGCAAATTCACGTTTTCTAGAAGTAGTTGAACCTCCAGTAACTGAATTTATCTTCAAATTATCTCCTATAATTTGAACTGCTGGGCTTATAAGTGGAATGCCAATTCTTTGCCAGTTACTTTATGTAGTTACGTTGTAGTAAATGTCAACTCTTTCTCAGGAATTGCTCGTCTGGAAGCTCACTAAAAATGTGTAGTTACTTTGCTGTGAAAGTCAACTCTTCTACAGAAATCTCGTCTGTAGACTATCCTAATAATTGTAATAAGAAAAGAAAAGAAAAATAAAAGAAATGTAAAAGAAATAAGATTTTATCAAGAGAAACGTTTTCTATCCAGACCTGGAGTCACTAACAGTTTATTGAAATTGGTAGCTAATCAATTTCAAAACGTTAGTTGTGTTGAGGGAATTTCAAGTGTAATAATTTAAGAATTTGGTTTTTGAATATTTAATTTTTATTTGATTTTGTAAAAGGTAATTTGTTTCAATTAAGATATCTAAAGTAAGATACTATAATAAGATACTATGAGAAGATACATTTCCTTGAAGAGAAAAGCTCTTCTTTTATACAACTTGTTGTAGTACTAGTCTTTGAACTTGCACTTTTCTCTTTGCTACAATTTGAGTGAACTAAAGATACATTTCGGCAAATTTACAAGTTATTTTACTGAACTATTAATTATTTCGGCGAATTTTCATTAATTTCGGCGAATTTTGACTATGTTAAAAGGTTCAGGATATTGTGTAATTTGATTATCTTAATTTCTAGAGTACAAATCGGATTATTGATTGAGTAATGATATTTGATAATTTGATTAAATAATAAGTGATAATCGAATTAATAATAATGTATGCTAATTAATAATAGGAATTATAAGGGTAATTTCATGCTAATTAATAGCTAAAATTCTACTGGTAACACCAGTTACTTATAAAAATTGTGTATTAGCACAATATATTGCATATTTCTTTTTAACCAAGAATATTATTTCATATTTTTTTATTAAGTAGTGTTTTTTTACAAGTGAAACATGATTTGTTGTCTTACTTTCTCTGTTATTTTGAATAACCAAAGCATTCTTGGTGACATGTTTTGCAATAATAGTAGATATATATGTAATAATCTTCTTTAAGCAATATTTAAGCTTTCATAAAGGAGAGCTTTTTTTTGCAGTCTTTGTATTTAAATAGAATATAGAATAGTTCTTTTTTTGGTGTAATAAGTAGGGTACATGTCAACTGTAAACTGTTTTTTTAATAATAATAATGTTTTGAGAGTTGTTTTTTTTTTTTTTCTTTGTTATCTTAAAAAAGTATAGATAACAATTTGTTGTGCTTGTCTTCAGTCTATTTTTATCAAATAAAAATTAACAAAAATAAAATAAAATAAAATAAAATATGATAATATATTAACCAATTAATATAAATAGCACAGAACAATAAATAAGAACAGAAAAACATAACATGTACATAATAACATGCAAAATGTACACAAACATATCCAATCTAATATAATTACAAACAATTGAGCTAAAAGACACTTATAGTTAAACAAAAAACCTAATAGCTTAGCAATTACTCACTAATCAATTAGAATAGACACAATCATATATAACTTAAAACATATATATATATAATAGCTTCTAAACTAAAAAAAAAGAACAGACAAGAAAATAATAAAAAAGTTAATTAGACTAAAAATCAAAAAAAAATAAAGAAGAAGTAAAAAAATTATAATCTAAATTTTTTTAAGAAGCTAGAAGTGTAATCTTTCAACTTTGCATAATACTATCTATTAATATAACAACCAGTAAAAATTAGAAATCTTTTTTTTTTTATAATTCAGTTCTCCAAATAAACCAACAAACTACTTCTTCTTTGGGTCACCAGCACTTTTTATTGAAAAAAAAACAATAACAGTCAAAATGGCCAGACATGCCAATAAGATGTCAGTAAAGCTTCAAACTAGAAACACAAATTGACACTAACTTAAAACAAATAGTAATTTCATAAAATCAATAAGAAATTAATTATAATATCTGAACCAAAAATTAGCAGTTAACTTAAAAATTCAAAATGTGTTCTTTATATCTTGAAAAATAATCTCTGATCAAGATTATTTATAAATATTAACTTTGTTAAAATTTTAATTGCTTGAAATCTTTTTTTAAAAATAGAGTACTGCTTTACTATAAGTAAAAAAATACAGACATTTAACATTGTTACTTATAGAATATAAGAAATATATTAGTAGATAAATTAACCAATTAAAGATAGATATAGTAAATATAGAATTCCAGAATTCCTCTTAGAAAAATTGTAGGATTCTAGGAATTTTAGGATTCTCATATAAGGAATTGCAAGATTTCAGAATTTCAGGATTTCTCTCAAAGAAATTACAGGATTTCAGAGATTTCAGGATTCCTGGTGTAAAGAATTAAGAAATTAAGAAATCCAATTATGTATATATAGCAATAGCATTAGAAGTAGAAAAAACAGATCTCTTAGTTTAGATTTAATTTAAGCAATCTTTCAAATCACAAACATCAATAAATAATTATTTGCTATCTTAATCTACTCTTCATTATCAACACTTTATGTTGATAGTAGCTGATATTTAACTACACTAGAACAATAGTTTTTGATCACAGCTATTGACAGAATATTAACATTTATTGTCTTGGCTTATTTTTTTCTTTTTATTTTATT
This sequence comes from Geosiphon pyriformis, assembly GCA_016748015.1. Taxonomy (NCBI): domain Eukaryota; kingdom Fungi; phylum Glomeromycota; class Glomeromycetes; order Archaeosporales; family Geosiphonaceae; genus Geosiphon; species Geosiphon pyriformis. Next base: position 452,012 of record JAAOMT010000295.1, read on the forward strand.
TTATTTTATTTTATTTTGTTGTTATTTCTTGTTGTTAACTAATTAATTAAGAACTAAAAACACTGAGTTATTGATGTCAAAAATTGCTTGGTAAAAGACCCCTATAAGTAAATAGAACACATAAAAAATATGGATTATTTACCAAAGAATTGCCGGCTACCAAGCTAAGAAAAAAATTGATAGAATTGTGATTCTGAAAGGCTACTAAAAACAACTATTGAATTTTTGTCCATTATACAAAGAATTCAACCAAAACCTTCAAACCACAACAACCTTCTAATATTACCAACTATTTCAAGCTATTAAGTACTAAATTACAGATTTGTTATTTAAATCCAACACCAAATAATTACCTGTAACAACATTAGCACAAGATAACAGAGCATTTCCATAGAAGTCTTAAGAAAAAACACAATTGAAAGTATAGAAATACAACAAAATTTTTTTTTTGAAGGTTAACATAGCAAGAGCTACTCATAGCAATTTTGACAAAACATTATATCAACATAAAAAATTAAATAAAAAAACACTTACCAAAAGAAATTATCTTATACTGTTAGGAGTTAAAGAAAAATTTACCAGACTAACTTTCAGATTCTTAAATAAAAGAAGTAATAATAATCTATCAAACAGAAATTTAATATAAATTAAAACAATGACAATTGAGACTGATATACTTATTTATACATTAAAATCATATAATTTCTTGTATTATTATTACTTAATCTAAGACTGTAAAAGTTAAACATAGTATAATTACTAAAATAATAATTCTATAATACCATGAAACTTAATAGGCTTCTTAAGTAAGTTTGTTTATTTCTTTTTTGAATTTAATCTGTAATTATAATTAGGTTGTTTTAAAATAGTCACAGATAGTTAGTATCTAAATATGCTAATTATTTTAACTAAGCTATAGCTCTTAAGTGTTTCAGTTAAACACAATATTGGTCTTAGACAGCCAGTTATTACCAACAAAAGCTTGGTATTATATAACTTCTATGATAAGAATTTTGATAGATGTGATGATGCTATTAACTTCAAAAGAGAAGTTATTGATTTCATCAATAAGAGTTTTGTTGTTTCATTGGCTGTAATAATTCTGATGCTGGCAGTATAATTAACTTGGTAATCTAATTGGTCTATGAGTTGTTGTGTAATAATGCTGTTTGTTGACCTGTTATTAAGAATTAATTTGATAGATTGGCAAAAAACAACTAATAATATACAAAAGTTACAAGCAAAACAAAAAAAATAACATAACAATCAGTTATTAAATAAACCAGTCAAATTCAAAATTGAAGACAAAATACTTTTACATTATACCAAAGTAAAAAAACAATGAAGTGGAAAATTTAATCCCAAATAAAATAGTCTATTTTACATTGAAAAATTCTGGAAAATAGAGTATACAAATTAAGATAGAACAATAAAATCTTAGCCAAAGTAGTACATAGTAATTAATTATAATTATATTACAATATAGTATTATTATCTACTAGTAATATTCTATAATTGGAAATACAATAAATACAAATCAAACCAAATAAGATTTTATAAGATCTAGAACCAATCATAATCATTAAAACAAACACATTAAATTGATTAACCAAAACAGTATATAAAAAACTAATACATGTAATAAAAGCAATAACAAAGATAAAAATTATTAACAATATTTACTCACTTGTATAACAATTTTTACAACTTATTCAACATTAAAAATCAAGTCTTGAAGTTATTATTAATAAATAAACAATACAATATAAAGACAAAAAAATAATTCAAAAATTTCAAAATAAAAAACAATACCTTAAATATCATATTTTTAAAAATCCAATAGACAAAATAATGAGAAAAATGGAAAAAACATTGAAAATTTCAAGAATATTAATACCAAATAAAGAATTTGTCTTAAAAAATTGGAATCAATAGACATAACAAATTCTTAAGAACTTCTGCTATTATTAATTAAGACAGAAAATAAATATTCAGAACTTATATACAAATAAGACCAAAAAGATGTTTGATCTAACTATAGTACAACAAATTAAACAAGTTATGAGAAAAAACAATTTATCTACATACACAAAAGTCATCTACTAATTATAAATAAGATTTTAAAATTAGCTAAAAATATTGCTATATCCAAAAATAAGTACAATAATTATTAATCAACTAAGGAAATTAACCAATATCCAATTTAAAGAATTGCAAACCAGAATTACAAAAACAATTCTTAAGAAAGAAGTTTTAAAGCTAATTTAAGAAAGAGATTTAAGAGATTTAGAGCTTAATATTAAAAAAAGGAAATAATGTTACTTATAGAAATTAGGAATTATAATATGTAGATAAAATAGCCAATCAAAAATAGTTATAATAAAAAGAAGAATTCCAAAATTTTTCTTAAAAAATTGCAGGATTCCAGAATTCCAGAATTTTTTTTAAAAGAATTAAAAAATTTTAAAAAATCTTATATAACACAAATTATGTATATATAATAAGAGTATTAGAAGCAAAAAAAACAGATAATTTAATTCAAAACAATAATACTTCTCTTTTCAAAAGATAGTTTTCTATAACTTAAAATGGAATTATACTTATATTAATAAAACATCTATTATTATTTGAATTTATATTATTATTACTTAATTAAAGAATATTAATTTATTTTATACTATTAACACTCCATGTTGATAGAATCCAATACTTAACTATACTGGACCAATAGCTCTTAATCATGGTTATTAACAAGATACTAATTTTTTATTTTCTTTTTATTTTTTTTTATTTTTTTTTGTTTTCTTTGTGGTTTATTAATTGATTAAAAAAATTAAGCATTAAGTAATTAACATCAAAAATAGCCTAATAAAAGATCCAAAAACAAGAGTAAAAATTTAAAGATAACTTACCAGAAAAGCATAACTGCCAAAATAAACTGGTTATTACACTGAAAAAAAAATTCACAAAAAAAACCATTAATTGAATTTCTGTTTATTATACAAAGAACTCAACTAAAATCTTTAAACTTCAAAACTTTTAGAGATTACTATTATTAACAGCTATTGAACATTAAGTTATGGGTTTGTTATTTGTTTTAACACCCCAAATAATTACTTGTAATAGTGTTTATTTTTATGGTGCATTTTATAAAAAACCAAAAAAACCTGAAGTTAATAGTAGTATAATTAACTTGTCTGCTGGCTTTTTAAGTTTAAAAAATATTGAAAGCTTTAATACTAAATTTGTAGTGTTCTGAAGAAGCAAAGTTGGTAGTATAACAAGTAGTATTAGTAATCTTTCAGATATAAAAAATAGAAAAAACATAATTGTAAAAAAAACCAGTTATATAGATTTAGATATTTCTATAGACAATAAAAATATGGACAAAACTATATTAAAAAAAACTTGTATTCAAATATACATGTTAAATCACTTATTAACAGCATCTTTATTTAAATAATAATAACAATGTTTTAATATTTCTATCTCTTAAATTTGTTGGTTTTAAATAGTTGCTATTAGTTGGATTACATATTCTGTAAAAACGAAATTTTAATATTGTAAAATCTTTTGTATTAAATATTAAGCTTTCTGTTATACTTGAGAAAACTTTTAATAATAAGTTGATGGCTGTAAAAAAAAATTTTTATTGTGTAGATAGTTTTAAAAGAGCATCCACTTTCTTAAAATTTTCAGAAATTATTAGATTATCTTTTATATTAGAATCAAGTTTAAAAAAGACTAAAAAAAAGGCTATTAGTGAAAAATTTTTAGTTAATAATGATATTAGAAAGATAAACAGCCATACAGTTTAAGAAGTAATTGTTAAAAAAATTCCAATAGATTTTTTTAAATTAACTGTAAAGTTAGTTTTTTCTAAGTTTGGTAAAATTATGTCAATTAAGATACAGCTTATTAGTCTTTATTAAAAAATCTTGGTTGAGTTTGAATTATCTAAAAGCATTGGTTTGGTCACATCTAAATAATTGGTGCTTATAAAAAAAAATTCTGTGCATATGGTATTAACTATTAATAATAAACAAATATAATATTACAAATAATTATTTGGAATGCTAAAACAAATAACAAACTCATAATTTGGTGTTTAATAACTGGAAATATTGATAATTTCTGAAGGTTTTTATAAACCAAAGATTTTTGGTTAAGTTTTTTGAATAATAAACAAAGATTCAATTAATAGTTTCTTTTGAGAATTTTTTTTTAGCATGATGGTCAGTTTATTTTGGCAGTTATGCCTTTTTAATAAGCTATCCTTAAATTTCTATTCTTGTTTTCAGGTTTTTTATCAAACTATTCTTGATGTCAAATATTCAGTACTTAATTCTTTTAATTAATTAGTAAACAACAAAAAAATAAAATAAAAATAAAATAAAAATAAAAATAAGAAATTAGTATCTTGTTAATAGCTATAATTAAAAGCTATTGGTTAAGTATAATTAAGTATTGAATTCTATTAAAATAAAGTGTTGATAGTGTAAAATAGATTAATATTTCTTTAATTAAGTAATGATAACATGAATCAAATGATAATTAAATATTTTTATTGATATTAATATAATTCCACTTTAAGTTATAGAAAACTATCTTTTAAAAAAAGTGGTATAATTGTTTTAAACTCTATTGAATACTTTTTCTGCTTTTAATACTTTCACTATATATACATAATTTGTGTTATATAAAATTTTTTAAAATTTTTTAATTCTTTTGAAAAGAATTCTGGAATTTTAGAATTCTGCAATTTTTTAAAAAAAATGAAATTTTTTAAGAAAAATTCTGAAATTCTTCTTTCTACTATGTCTATTTCTGATTGGCTATTTTACCTATTATTATAATTTCTAATTTTTATAAATAACAATAGATAATTAGAAATTATTATTGGGTCTTGTTTTATATTTTACCAATTAGAACAAATACTTATAATTTTTCTGATCTTTTGATGTCTTATAATAAGAAAACTTGCTTTATTGGTTGTAATTTAAGTTTTTATATATGTAACAAATGTGTTGTAGTTTGGTTTGCCAACAAAAAGCCACTGTTAATTCTGCTTCAGTTTTTAAAAATCTAAATTTGCATTAAACTGGTTTTTTTTGGCCTATTGTATTTAGTATAAACAATTAAGTCATGTTTCTAATATATGTTTAGTAGATAAAAATCTAGGTAGTCACAGTAAAAGAATAATTAATTTTCTAAATCAGATTTGTTTGGCAAATATATATAAGAAAAAACAAGTGCCAATTGCTTATTAAGTCTTATTTGGTGGAAAGACTTAGACTTAAATTGCTGGTAGTTCTATTTCTCATGTGGTGTCTTTGGTCTCTTTTGGTACTAGTTCATTTTTGGATGTTAAACTTTTCTTGTTAGTTTTTCTAAAAGTAAATAATAGGTTTGTCATTCTTAAATGCAATCTTGTTAGCTTTACAGAGCAAATAAACAAGCTGGCTAAGAGATTAGATGTACTTAGATTAATGGTTTTCCAGTCTAGTTTTAAATATTAATTATTGGTAATTTTTTTATTACAGAATTAAGAGACAGATATAGTAATAAATGAAAGTTTAGATGCAGTTACTAGTAATAAAACTGTTGCAAAAACAAAGTCTTTGGTTTAGTTAGTTATTTTAAGATTGAAAAAAAACATAAACAATTTATTAGTTATGACTATATGCTTAATAACCAAAATGAACAATATTAGTTTGAGTTTAAACACTCTTTTTTCTCAATGACTAATCTTATATAGAAAATTGCTACATGTAATATTAAAGATATAAACAACTTTGTCAAACAAACAGATATTATTTATTAATATAAAGATATGAATAATTTGATTTTTATAATAATTAAAACAAAATTAAAAGAAAAGATCTATTTATAGATTGTTAACAAATTTAATGATATTTGTGTGTTTATTTCTGATTTAAACTCTGGTTACTTGAATTTTGGTGTTGTAATTATTATAAATATTGCATTGGCAAAACATATATACAAAGTATTTAAGATTAATGACCAGTTTTTGTCTATTAAACTGTTATTTAAAAATAAACTTTCTGTTTTAATTTTGGAGCTGTATACTGATACTGTATTAATAACATGCTTGGCTCAAGCTGAAGAGATTAATTTATTGATTGTGAAAACTGTGAACAAATTTTTTTTTGTAATTTTAGTAGTAATTTCAATAAGAATGATTCTTACAGATGTGCTAGTTTTAAGAAATGTTTTGATCTAAAATTGGTTAATTCTTTGGTAAAAAGCTTGGTTGCAAAAACTTTAATATAGAAGAATTCTAAAAGTGTTGAAAAAACAATTGATTTTATATTTATTTACTTAAATTTAATTAATATAGTAATAGATTATAATATTCTAAATATTAGAGAGTATTTTGACACTAATTATTAGGCAGTTTCTGTCTTTGTAAGTTTAGATAGTTTACTGAATATGCATTTGAACTCTTTTTATAAGCAGATAAATAGAAATTGTTGAAAGTTTGACTTTAAAAATACTAATAATATAAAATAAAACAGATTTAAAAATATTATAATGATTAATACTATAATGTTTTTTAATAAGTATATTGTATCTAAAAGTTTCTCAAATATAGATATAATGTAAAATGTTATTCATAAAATCATAAGTTTATTAGCCAATGAAGTGTTTAAAAAAAAATAGTTCAAAAATTTCAATGATATTTTTACCAAAAATTTTTTTAAGTTTTGTAAATTAAAAGTTTTAGTTTTAAAATTTGTTAAAGTTTTATATATAAAGACCAATAATAAATTTGTTTTTTTAATGAAATACTAGATGTCTTTAGACAGTAATAAAGACTTAAGTATTTAAGCTTTGTTAGATTCTAATGCTAATTTTAATTGTATAAGATTTATTTTATTTTATATAAGAAAATTTTATTGTGTTTCTAAGCTTGTTGAATTGTTAAAGACTAAAAAATTAAATATTAGATCTGTTATTAACAAGTAAATAAATAGTTTTGCTGTCAATAAAAATTACACAATCAGAAATATATTAGAGTATCTATTTTGAAAAGTAGTTTTAAACCACTTAGTTATTAATAATAAATTGGTTTTGGATCTTAATAAGATCAAATTTAAGATTAATGTAATAATAAAAAGTTGGACAAAAAAGAAACTAATGTTAAATAGTGTTCTTAATATGTAATATTATTAATATTTGTTATTGGTTTATGTTAATAATAATGCTTTTTTTGATATTATAGACATTATTGCTTATAATAATATGTTATAGATAGTTAAAAACTTACCAGATAAAAAGGCCACTAATTTGTCTGATATTACTAATGAACTTTGAAAACATTATAATGATTTTGTTTTTATGATGCTCTTAGATCTTTTGAACTTTTATTTGGTATGTAAATCTGTATTTTAATCTTGAAAGAAAATTTGGGTATCAATGATTCTTAAACTTTATAAATGAAAAAAAGTTTTAAAAAATACCAAACCAATAGTTCTAATTGAAACTGCTCAAAAAATTCTTTCCAAAATACTTTTAGATAGAATTTCATTGGTCTGTAACAAATTTAATATTCTTTATAATAACAATTTTTTTGTATTAAAAAGCACTACTATTTAGTCTTTTATTTTTGCAGTAAGCTTAGTAATCGAAAATACATTAGAAAAAAGTCATAAACTTTGACTGGTTTTGCAGAATATGTAAAAAGTCTATAATTCTGTTAATTAATATTATTTAAAAGATAATTTAATTTAAATAAAAATATGTAATTAATTCATCAGGTTTTTTGGTAGTATCTACAATAATAAAATTAATCAGATTATAACAAATTATGGATTCACTAATAGATATTAAATACATAATGGTCTGGATCAAAGTAAGATCTTTTTTTTTCTGCTTTAAAGAATTTTTTATGATCTTTTTTTGTGTAAAGTTAAAAGACATAAAAACTTGTATGGTGTTACTCATAAAAAAGAAAACAGATATAGAAAAATAGTAGACCAATAAGAGAATAGTATTTAGCACATGAGCATATTACTCAGCAATATAGAGCAATGTCAGAAATCATGGCACATTGCTCAGCAATATGGAGCAATGTCAGAAAACATGGCACATTGCTCAGCAATGTGGAGCAATATTAGAAAATTAGAGCACATCACTCAGCAATGTGAGCATTGCTCAAAAAATCATAGCATATTGCTCGGAAATGTGAGTGATTTCATAGAACATCAATTATGTATATATAGTGGTAGTGTTAGAAGTAGAAAGGGCAGAATTCTTCTGTTAGAAATCTTAAAATCACAAATATTAAATAAATAAATCATCTATTATCCAAATTCACTTTCTACTATCAACACTTCATGTTGATAACAAGTAATACTTAACCACACTGGAACAATAGCTCTTGATCATGGCTATTAACAGAATACTAACTTGTTCATTGTCTTGGCTTATTCTTTATTTTTTTTTCTTTTCATTTTTTTTTTCTTTATTTTGATTTTGTTGGTTACTAAAACTTGATTGAAGATTAAAATGCTGAGTTATTGATGTCATGGATAGCCTGGTAAAAGACCCAGAAATAAGGGTAGAATTATATATATATTATCAGATAGCTTATCAGAAGGAAACAAATGCCAGAATAAATCTGACCACCAAGCTGAGAAAAAAATTAGGAAATGACTTACAAGAAAACTGCTAATAACATAAACAAGAAATCTCTGTTTATTATACAAAGGACTCAACTCTAAAACCTTCAAACACTACCAACATATCAGTATTACCAGCCTTATTAAGATATTGAGCACCAAGTTACAGATTTGTTATTTGATTTGAGACTCCAAATAATCATCTGTAACATTTGGTGCTCCCTGTAAAGTATAATCCTACAGAGAACCAGCACTATCAACAATCATCCAAAAGTGGCAGAATCAGAAATCATAAGGACAAACCATTTAGGATTCACCAAATTCTTATTTCAACAGTACAGTTAACAATTAGGATTGAACAATAATCATTTCCCAGCAGAATTAGCCTTCAACTTCTACATCAATAATAAAATCACAGATTGCTTAGAAAGAACAGTTAACATTGAATTAGCAAGAAAAAACTTCTATACAGAATTATTTCAACATACCAGCTTACCAAAAAACTACAGTTTTACATCAATTATTAGGGAAATCAATCAAACTATTAAAAAATATACACAACAACAATTCCCCATCACCTATGCAGATAAAGGCAAAGGAAAATTGCAAACCCCAGCAGTAACACCAAAACAAATCCAACCACCCAATTGAAAGAAAACCCAAGTTGAATTACCCACCAATTCATTATATCATTATATGTCTGGAAGTGCCATTAACATCTTATCAACAGACACGTCTACATTAAACACAACATCAACCTTTGGATGCTTCTCATTTCAAAGTAAACAATGAAAAGCAGAGTTATTAGGACCATATGGTGATTACTTTAAAAGATTTAAATTACAATCACCAATGCCATCAGGATTTCAATCACCATCACCACAGCCAGATTTTGGAACTGCAAGTTCCTGAGAATTAACAGAATCGGAAGAGGAACAGGAAGAAAAAGAATCTGAAGATCAAAAATTTACTTACCAAAACCCAATTCCAGAAAACCTGGAAATTGAAACTCCAAATTTTTAAACACAGCACAATTAAAATCCCGACATTAATAATCAACAACACTTACCTCCAGTAATCATAATCAATCCACCTACAGCTCCACTAATTGATAAATGGCAACAACAGCCACTTCAACCACCTCAACTATCACAGCAGCTGCTTCCACAGCCACAACAACAACTTCAACAACTAAACTAAGATCCAATGGCCTACACTCCAATAGCAAAACTCAAGAAATTCACTGGTGAAGAGGACGATGCCCAAGTATGGCTTAACGATGTAGAAAAAGCCATTGTAGCTAATGAATGAAATAACACCAGAGCCATGCAAGCCATCCCATATTTTCTCTAGGATACTGCTAATTCATGATACCAAAGTCTGGTCAACAAACCCCAAGATTTTAATGCATTCAAAATAGAGTTTTTAAGATACTTTAGCAACAATAACAGCATTAAGAGGCTAGTAAACACCTTTACTACCATCAAACAAGGAGAAAATGAAGCAGTCACTACTTACTTAGGACACTTCCACAGGAATTTGTACCAGATCCAAGTCATCAACCCCAATTATTTCACAGTAGCCCAGATTTTAAATCAGTTTATTCGTGGATTATGCAGTAGCATTCTGCAATGTGTACGTTCAATGCATTCTATTAATCTGCAAGCAGCCATCACAAATGCCAGAGATTTTGAAGCCACTAAACTCGAAACTAATTATGTCCAAGCTGTTAATCTAGTAATGAATAGATCATTTGAATTGGATTCCAAACTGAAACAATTTAGTGATTCCATCAATTAGAAATTAGAGGGATACTTAGCTAACAATCGTGTAATTTATCAACCACTACAATAATGTAATAATTCTGGAAATGTGAATCATTTTCAGAATTAGTTATGTCTATCATCGTCGACCAATCAACAGTGGCAACAGAAAACACGTGTTTGCCACTATTGTAATAAACAAAAACACCTACAAATTGATTGCCACCATTGCTTAAATAACCAATGATTGGGAAATCAATATCGAAACCCCAATCACCAGTTTTCAATTCCGAATAACCCACCAAACTCCGAACTATATCATCAGAATTACTTACTTATGACGCAGCAGACACCTTATTAACAACCAGTATATCAAATGCCAATTTATCAACCAATGACACCAGTAATTTATCAGCCACAGCCACAACCCATTTATCAGCTGCAGCCTCAGATAATATATCAGCCCCAACAAATTCAAATACTGCCACAAAACTTATCTCAAAACAGAACCCAAAGGCTGAGATTGACCCAACAAAGCTGGAGATCATTGATAGTAGTCTATCAACCAATCTCCAGTCCTACAGCACAACCATCAGGCTCTCAACAATGGAATTTGGGCACCAGGTATGCCTAAAACCCAAATTTTCAGAACTATTTAAGTTTCTTGATCACCTCAGAAGATGCCCAATTCAATAACCCGGAAACCAACCAACACTCAATACTTACCAGCAACATTCTGTTAGCTATCATCACCGAAAACGAAACGCTAGACACCATCTTTCCATTTGAACTTAAAAAACTGTTAACTACACCATTATTTAGTGGAGACACTCTGGAAGAAAAATCCATAACTGCCATATACACTAATGCCAAAGTTGATGATCACTCCATCAAACTGATCTTGGACAGTAGATCAGCTGGCAGCATAATTACAAAACAACTCATGGACCAATTAGGTTGTTGAGTTGATCGAGCTGCCAGCATATGTATCATCACAGCTAATGAAGTGACCAAAACTCCAATCAGTAAAATCGATAACTTCCCGATTGAGATCAATGGCATCACAATACCCATTAAAGTCCTTGTGATAGAAGCCACTCAGTACTAAGTGCTAGTTAGTAATGACTGGCTTACCAAAACAAATGCCATCCTCAATTAGATCACTCAGGAGTTGCAGCTCAGCCAGAATGGCTAACACACGAGGGTACCAGCAACATGTGGCCATTTCAAACCCAACATTATGCCAGCCCCACTAATTGAGTTCGAGATAGAGGAAAGGAAACCAACATGGGAAGCATATCAAGTTTTGTGGGCCGATGAAAACCACAACAAGCTGCCACTAATATTATTATGGGATGACAATAGAAAAGGAAAACAAAGAAAAGAACTTACCTGAGAAACTGATGACCTGATTTAGACCAACAATGATAAAAATGAGCCAACACCAAACTGGGAATGGAAAAAAGAAAACAATAAAGGAAAAAAAAAGAGAAAGAAGAAAAAACAACAACCACTAACACCACTTCTTCTAACTTCTACACTTACATTACACCACCACAATTCATCTATCATTGACCAAAACTTATATGCATCGATTGTGGCAAGAAATTGTTGTCAATAGGTGCATACTGTGGCAACAATGAGGAATATGCAACAGCAACCAAATTCTACTGTTGCATATGTGTTATAGAAAGGTTTAGATGACCAAAGAAACAAAGAAAATAGAACAACCAATTTTGTCTCACTTGTGGAGAAACTTTCTTGAATGAAGGAATGTGGAACAACATTCCAGAGTGAGGAGAAATGTGCGATAAATTGTGCCAATACACAATTCTAATCAGCGACTGAGTAAAAAAAGGGACACTGATAAAAGCAGCCTGGAGAAGAGCAGTACAATGATTAGACAGTTGTTCACACAATGATAACAAAATCTGGCAAATGGCACTTGCAAAAATAGAAGGAGTGACATCCGAAGAAATTAGAGAGATCAAAAACAACCCATCAGAGCCTATAGAACTTGATTAAGATGAAGAACCAGCCATAAATTTCCTAAAACCAGAAGAATTTCATGAATACTATCAAACTTTGGCATCCACAAGAGAAGAACAGGAAGAGCATTTAGCACAGTTAAACACTCGACTATGTAACTACTGTTTGATTTCATGTGACTTTCAATATTGTAATGAGTGTGACCTCATTTACAATTCACTACTGCACATGATCTACACAATTCCAGAGGAAAAAAAACCAATCAGCAGCTGTACATCGGAATTGGAATCAACTTTCAATTCCGATTCAAACTTCGACAATAATGACAATGAAAACAATGGCTCCAGCTCCACTCTAAATAGCAACAAAAATTACAACAATTCAAACTTTGATTTAAACTCCAAAACATTTATTGCCTTTTTGATCTCTCCAAGGAACAGGAACTCAAATGATATAGTGATAATAATGAAGATATTATGCCAGAACATGCACATAATACTGATGCAGGGTTTGATCTGAGATATTCAAGAAAAAAAGCCATCAAATTAAAACCAAAGTCACACACATGTATTGATCTCAAAATAGCTCTGGAAATTTCAGTAACAATCATGGTCCAATTAGCATCTAGGAGCAGTTTAGTGAAAAAAAAATCAACATCAGAAAAGGAATAATTGATGCAGGATACATAGGAAATATCATTGCCATGCTACAAAATGACTTAGAAAAGACCTATATTATAGAACTAAATGAAAAAATAGCACAGACAATATTCTTACCTTTGGTGAAGATAGCTCAGTTAGTTTCAGTGGGAAAAAGGGAAAAATTAGGTATAACAGCAAGAGGGATACAGGAATTTGGATCAACAAGTAGAATAGATATACTAGTTAATATGGCAAAAGAAGAAATTGTTGACAAAAGAGAAACTATTTCAACCTGTCAAACAATTTCCATTCCACCATATGACCAGTATATATTAGCCATAAAAAGGGAAGTAAGAGATCAAGCTCAATTGTTTGAAGCAGAAGCCACTATTTGTGAATCAGGAGAAATTGGACTCACCAATCTCTACATATCAGCCAAAAACCCCAAAAATATCAAAATTCCCATCTACAATACAACCGGAAGTATTATCAAAATACCAAAAGAAACCATCATTGAATATTTAACCACTGAAGTTGAGGATCAACCACCAAATCACATTCCAGATTTTTCACAGCTTTGTAGATATGTGGACATTACATCACAAACCATCTATGGAAGAAGTGAATGTTATCTGCTTCAACCAAAACAATTGGAACAGATAAACATAGAGAATCTAGATCCACTTCAACAAATACAACTCAAGATGTTACTCAACAACTTCAATGACATCTTTGCCAGTGAAAATGAATTTGGCCAAACCAACATCATCTAGTATTAGATCAAAATTAGAGATACAATGCCAATTAAACAAAGAGCATACAGAGTACCACTAGCTAGTCATGAGATCATTTGTCAAGAAATTAACCAAATGCTTAACAATAGGCTAATTCAGCCATCAATGAGTCTATGGTCATCACCAGTGATACTAGTCCAAAAGAAAAATGGGAAAATCTGCTTTTGTGTAAATTACCAGAAACTAAATGGAATAACAAAAGGTGATAGCTATCCAACTCCAAAGATCCAAGAACTATTCGACGCTTTTGGAGAAAATAAATGGTTCTCAACATTAGATTTAGATAGTAATACTGGCAAGTAGCCATAGATCCAGCCGACAAAGAAAAAACAGTGTTCACCACAAGAGAAGAAAATTTTGAGTTTGAAGTCATGTCATTTGGCTTAATGAATGCTTTAGCAACATTCCAATGGCTCATGGAGATTGTCTATACTGGATTACTATAGAAATCAGTAGTTGTATACTTGGATAACACCAATGTGTTCTCAAAAACATTTGATGATCATCTGCACCATTTTTAACAAGTGTTTGAAAGATTAAAAAGAACAGGATTGAAACTAAACACAACCAAATGCTTCTTTGGAAAAACTGAACTCAAGTTTTTGAAACATGTAGTGAGCAAAGATGGAATCAAAATGGATCCAAACAAAATCAAAGTAGTTAAAAACTTTCTGGTACCAACCAACTTAACAGAACTAAGGGCATTTTTAGGTTTCACAGGCTATTATCGCCATTTTATCAAAGACTTTTCAAAACTGGCTCAGCCACTTTACCATCTACAGACCAAGAATGTGAAGTATAAATAGACTAAAGCTCAACAAGAAGCGTTTGACACATTAAGAAGAAAGCTTATCTAAGCTCCAGTATTGATGTATTCAGATCACAGCAAACTATTCATAATTACCACCAATACATCAGGTCAAGCATTGGGAGCAGTATTATCACAGAAAGGATCAGATGAAAAAGAATATTTAGTAGCTTATGCCAGTAAAAGCTTAAGTTCAGCTGAAAAAAACTATGGAACTCCAGCACTAGAACACTTAGCTATTTATTGGGCTGTTATCAAATAGAGAGAATACTTGAGTTAAAAGTTTGAAGTATATATTGATCACAAAGGATTGACTTCAATTCAGAAACAAGAATTTGCAGACAATTACCATACCAGATAGAAAATAAAACTTTTATCATTTAATTATACAGTACATTATAAAAAAGGAAAAGACAATGGAAATGCTGATGGACTGTCACGAATGAAACAAATCTAAAAACATTTCAACCCAAAAAAATATAACAAAAGATGAATACACAAAAATACCAACAACTTTAGCATTATATAAATACTCAATTGTTCAAGAAGAAATTATCTCAAAAGAAACAAAACAACATAAAACAACAATCAAAATATTTTATCAATCATCAAAATATATTCTACCAGAAAAACAGAAGAAATCCAGACCAACCAATTAGAGTAATCACAGAACCAGAGAAAGAGACAATATTATTTAACATGCACTCAGATCCAACAGCAGGACATTTTCATAAAAAAGCGACCATAGAAAGAACCAAAAAAAGATATTATTGGCTATCAATGTATCCAGACATCATCCAATATGTTCAAAATTGTGATGCTTGTTAAAGAAGAGGAGGAACAAGACCAAGTGAACCATTAAGACCAATCAAAGTGGAACAACCATTCGATCACATTGGAATTGACTTAGTTGGACCATTAATAGTCACCAGTAAAGACAACAGATATATTGCAGTAGCCATGGATTATCTTACTAAATGGCCAGAAGCAAAAGCCATTCAAAGAGCAGATGCAGAATCTGTTGCTGAATTCATCCATCAAAATTTGATATGTTGACATAAATGTCCAAAAGAACTATTATCAGACCAAGAAACTCACTTTGTGAACAGAACACTAGCAGAATTGAGCCAAAGATTCGGAATTAAAAGACCATTATCATCACCATATCATCCATAAACAAACAGTTTAGTTGAAAGATTTAATAGAACATTATGTGAAGCAGTCACCAAACTCAGCCAAGAAAACCAGAATGAATGGGATTTGTTCATATTATCAGTACTATTTGCTTATCGGACAATGAAGCAAGATACTATACAAGCAACATCATTTGAATTAGTATATGGTAGAACAGCAACAATACCAGTTAAGATAAAAGTTAACACATATCCAACTAAACCAATAACAGAAAAGAATTTCTAGAAAATACTGTTGAGAAGAACATATGACTTAATAAAAACATTGGAAAACAAATGAAAAAGAGCAGCTGATAATATTCAAAAGTCACAAGAGAAACAAAAAGAAAGACATAATAGTTAACTACTAGACAAACCAGTGGAGTTCAAGTTTGGAGACAAAGTACTCTTACATTGTACCAAAGCAGAAAAACAATGAAGTGGAAAATTTGACCCCAAATGAGATGAACCATTTCACATAGAAAAAATTCTAGAAAGTAGAGCTTATAGACTAAGATGAAACAACAAAATCTTAGCCAAAACAGCACATGGTGATCAACTGAAACCATATTACCAAATAGCATTATCATTTATTAATAATATTCTACAATTAGGAGTACAATGAATATTAGTTCAACTAGATGAGATTCCATGAGATCTGGAACCAATTATAATCATTGGGCCAAACACGTAAAATCAGACAGTAAAAGAGTATATAAAGAGACAGTATACGTGACAAAGCAACCAAGAAAAATGGAAATACCAGATTATATTCACACTATAGCTCAACAATTATTCCAGGCCTTAAGTCAACAATCTTTAAACATGGAAGTTATTATTAACAACTAAACAATTTGCTATCAAAACATCAAAAGAAAGATAAAAAATACACCATATTAGTGAGTACCAAAGAATGATAAAAACTGGTCAGACAACATAATAGAAAAAGTAAAAAACACTTTTGGAAAAATACCTATTATGGCACCAACAGAAGAACTGACAAAAGAAAATTGGAAGCAATGAACAGAACAACTTCCAATATCATACTGTTACTATCAGTTAGATTGGAAGTTGAATATTCAGGAGTTGTATATCGACAAATCCAAGAAAATATTCAACCAAAACATAATACAACAAATTGAAGAATTTATTGAAAAGAAACAAATTCAACACTACATGTTAAAACAATGTACTGACTACACAACATATTTCGGAACAACTCAGAAATACTGTTACACTCTGAAATGGAAACCATAACTATTAACCAATAAAGAAGAATAAACAATACATAAGTAGAAGACATGAGAAACAGAGTTGAACAAACAATACTGGAAAATGAAATATTAGAATTAATTTAAAAAGAAGATTTTGATAGAGCTCAATATTAAAAAAAGGAGATAATATTACTCATAAAAAAGAAAACAGATATAGAAAAATAGTAAACCAACAAGAGAATAGTATTTAGCACATGAGCATATTGCTCAGCAATATGGAGCAATGTCAGAAATCATGGCACATTGCTCAGCAATATGCAGCAATGTGGAGCAATATTAGAAAATTAGAGCACATCACTCAGTAATGTCAGCATTGCTCAAGAAATTATAGCACATTATTCGGAAATATGAGCAATCTTGTAGAACATCAATTATGTATATATAGCAGTAGTGTTAGAAGTAGAAAAGGCAGAATTTTTCTATTAGAAATCTTAAAATCACAAATATTAAATAAATAAATCATCTACTATCCAAATTCACTCTCTACTATTAACACTTCATGTTGATAACAAGTAATACTTAACCACACTGGAACAATAGCTCTTGATCATGGCTATTGATGAGATACTAACTTGTTCATTATCTTGGCTTATTCTTTATTTTTCTTTTTTTTCTTTTTTTTTTCTTTATTTTGATTTTATTGGTTACTAAAACTTAATTGAAAATTAAAACACTGAGTTATTAACGTCATGGATAGCCTGGTAAAAGACCCAGAAATAAGAGTAGAATTATATATATATTATCGGATAGCTTACCAAAAAGGCACAAATACCAGAATAAATCCAACCACCAAGCTGAAAAAGAAATTAGGAAATGATTTACAAGAAAACTGCTAATAACATAAACAAAAAATTTCTGTCTATTATACAAAAGACTTAACTTTAAAACCTTCAGACACCACCAATGTACTAGTATTACCAGTCTTGTCAAGATATTGAGCACCAAGTTACGAATTTGTTATTTGATTTGAGACCCCAAATAATCATCTGTAACAATAGTTATCACATTGATATTAAGTTTGTTGTTAAAATTAACAAGATAAAAAATCAAGCTAAGTTGATTTCTTACTTAGTAGCTAAGTTTTTTGTTAATAACACAATTTGGGTAAAGAGAATTAGGCTATTACTAAATATATTTTAAATATTATAAGTGATTTCTTTAAAATTAATAACATCTCAATTAACAATAAAAAAACTGTGGTCATTTTTATCAATCAAAAGATTAGAAATACTTCTTTGTTAATAAGTGACTTGCCAATTTCTATTGTATAAAAAAAAAGTCTTATAGATATTTGGATATTTTTTTGTCTTTTAAGAATTATCCAAACTTAATTTAATAAAAACTTATTTAAATATAAAGTTTTTTGTCAATATGGTTTTGAAGAAAACTATTTTGGACAAACAATTTCTCTATCTAATTTCAGCTGTACTGCAACTTATTATTAATTACAGGATTCAATTTAGTTTTATTTTTCGAGATGTGTATAACAAGTAGAATATGCTAATCAAAAAAAATTTAAGAATAAAAACTGGCTTGCCAAAAAATTTTCTCAATAAGGCTTTCTATCATTTATTTTTGTATGACTTAAGAACTTTTAAACAAATACAGACAAAATATAAAGTAACTTCTGTTTTAAGTTTTTTGAATACTAGTAATATTTTCAGTCATTTATTTAATTATAAGGCTTTGGATTTACAAGTATAAAGTTGGTCTTTTAATTATTTTTTGTAAAGTCTTGTAAAATTAAGAATTAGTCTGATTAACAATTTTTTGGCTAATGTGATAAAAGTTTTTCTGAATTATAATATATCTTTTGTAAACAATTTATTCTCTGTATTTTGCTTTTCTAATAATATTTCAATGTCCTTTATTTTGGAAGATTTAGTCTTTTATAATATTTTTTACATATTTAAGGAATTTAGTATTGCTTTTATTGAACAACTATACAATAAAAAGAGGTTGATTTTTGATTGGAAAAGCTTTTGTTATTAAAAAAAACTCAATTTTAGAAGTTTGGTTTTTGTTTGGTTTAAATTAACATGTAATTATTTGGTTAATACTATCTTTTGTCTTATTAATTATTTTTCTATCAATAATTTATGACTTTTAGATATTTTTGATTCCAATGATTTTTTTACAATAAAACATTATTTTTTTGATGTTAACTTGAATATTATAAATGTTTACACTGATAAGTTTTTAAAAAATTTGGGTATATATAACATAAGATATAATACAGCTGTGTTTTTTGCTGACTTAAGTTTGAATGTGAATGTTAAAATTAGTGGTTTGGTTTTTTTATGTTGGCAGAGTTGCAAGTAATAGCTCTAATCTTAAAATGTGTTTTAGTTTCTAATGCTATTGTAATATATTTAAATAACCAGACTGCTTTGAATGTCTATGTTGCAAAATTAAATATAATCTTATTAAACTTTTACAATTGTTGTTGGCTTAAAAGATGCTGTATTATAAACTCTATTAGATATAAAAAACTTGACATTTTATAATCGAAAGTTAAAGGCCATTTAGGTGTTTTGGGTAATAAGTGTATTAATAAGTTAGCCAATTTAGCTTTATGTTTAAATTTGGTGTTTCTTGTTTTTGTTAAAAAAAAATACATTAAAGCTAAAAAAGTAGTAATATCTGGAAATGCTTACTATTTTGTTTATAATATTTTTAGAACTGTTTATCATGTTTGCTAGGAAGTTGGACTTAGATTTAGTATTATTAATAAAAACATGATTAGAAATATAAATTAAATTTAAACATAATCAATTTGGCATTTTAACTTGTATATAATTTCTGGTTTTATAAGTAAAATTACTACTGGTTTATGTTTATATTTTATAAAAGCTATATATTATTGTTTATTAGTTGTTGTACATAAATACCTATATAATAGAGAGTATTCTAATATGTTATGTTTTTATTGTAAGGAGTAGAACTTTCTGATTATTTTTTTACATGTGAAATAAATTTTGCTATTTGCAAAAATCTGCTTAATTTATATTTGGCTCAATAAATTTCTATATTAGACTTGAACTTGTTATTATCTTATATTTATAAATATTTTCTTTGAATATGTTTGACAATATTATATATACTGTTTTGTACAAGATTTTGTGTTTAAGAAATAGTATTTAGAAACTATATCTGTTTTTGGCTGTTTTAAAGCTGTAAACAAGAAGATTATTAATTTAATATAAGGCTTAAAAATGGCTTATTAAGTTAAAATGTGATTAATAAGATCTAAGTATAAGATAATTATAAAAAAAATAGTTTAATTGTGCAGAATAATTTTATGTTTTTGATAATTTATAGTTTGTTATCTTTGCTTTCTAATAATATTGTTAAGTTGCTTAAGATTATAGAAACATATAATATTAGTTTTAGTTTGTATAAACTTTGCAATTTTTTTTCTGATGTTGATTATGTACTTTTTGTTAAAATAGATTTATAGTGTTGTTTTAATTGGTCTAAGTAATTAATTTCATATAGAAAATATATAATTTATGTTTAAGTTTAAATTATTTAGTTTGATATATTATACTAAGTAATATTTGGATTTTATTTATTAAATAATAATAATAATAAAATATAATTAGATTAATTATAACTAATATATATTTGTATAAACAAATTAATCTAGTACAAACATAAAAAACTAAATTATGTTTAATAAAACAAGTTTTTTTATTATAAAAAACCAAAAATTTTTAAAAATTATAAACAGTTATATCTAATAAAAAAATATATAGCAGTACTTAATATTAATTTTTGTTATTTATATTTGTTTATTAATTTTAATTATATATATTAAATTTTTACTTATAAAAATAGATTATTATTTTTTTTTTTATTAAGCATTTAATGAATAAAACCCAACTGCTATCTAGTACATAGAGCCAAACTAAGTGGCTCAAACTAAATGCGACTCATGCATTAACAACATGTGACTAGCCACTTAGGCCAGACAAGACAACACTACACACTAATATTAACATGAGGCTTACCATCCAGACCCAAAAAAAAGAGGCAAGGCCTAAGATGGCCAAAACTGACAGCAAAAGACTCAGTAATGCCAAGCATCCTTACCACACTATTGGAAAGCACAGAAGACACACAACAGGACAAATCTGACACCAAACCATTATCACCAACCAAGCCAGTCTTCTCCATGTCTGCTCTGAATCTAGATCTACTAACTAGACCCTAGATTAATACAGCTCAACCAAGAACCTCACAAAATCAACCACAATACAGGAAGCCTTCTTAACATCATCGAAAACATCTACTGCTTCAGCACACCAAACCTTCATCATGAAACCCTTACACAAAACCGAATATCTGCCAATGTCTAAATGACAAAAATTAAAGATCTGAAGAACAGAAAAGGAGGACAGGTCATGAGCACCAACCAACAAAGCCCAGTGCACAGAAGTCTCCAGCAAAATCTCTCTCTGGATATAAACATTCTGTGAACAAGTAAAAACATAATCTGACAGCTCTATCTTCCCACACAACAAACACTGAACATCTGAATAACATTTATTATATAGCCTCTTTCTAACCACCATCGGCAATCTTTTATGCAATGCCTTCATCAAATATGTACAAAGATCTGCTGACTTGTAACTAGTAAACCCAGCAAGCATGTGTGAGTCAAGATGCCAGACCTTTGCAGAAGCAGCCCAATCAAAATCCCCCAACATATCAGCTGAAACCACATCCCAACTAAGACCAGCCTCCCAACAAGCATGACAAATAGACCTAAACACATCCTTGACAAAGTGGTGGGCATTGCCCGAAACCACAGTGTCATCAGCCACCAAAAAACACTCCCGTATTCTCATCAGCAAAACAAAAGAAAAGCAGGCACCCTCTCCTACAAACCTATCAGCTTTCACATTGCCAAGAACACCAGCATGACCTTTGACTTTAATCCAATTCACACTAAAATTCTTATCCCTAATCAAGTCAAAAACATGTCTCCTCTCAATCCAGCAGTGATTGCAGAAATCTGGAACTTCAAGCAACATCTTAGAAACACATGCATTAATAGCAGCTTGGCTGTTGAAATATAACACTACAGAACTAGATGAGAGAACACATTTCAAAGCCAGAGCAACAGCCTGTAACTCCGCCATGATAGAGAACAAAAGGCCACAAACTTTGACTCCAACACCCAATCCCAGAGCAGGAAAATATGCAGCCACACCACTTAACACATCAGCAGTTCCAGTCCCCTTCAAAGATCCATCCATATATGTCTCAAAGCAGCCAGACCAAATCTCATATAAACCATTCTGCATGGAGGAGAACACATCAGACTCCAAAACGTTTAAACCACCAGATTGAACAGCAACAGATGAGCAAGAGAAAAAAAAACCCTAATCCAAAAAGTACTTAAAAGCAACTGTAAACCAAAGAGGCACAGAGCCCTGTGGATCTAAATGTTTCTAGTGACAAAAAGTTTTCCAATCCAACAACAACCCTTTTTTATTGAAAAGCCGATCACCGAAAACAACACCAAAATGCTTAAAAAAACAAACAGAATTGAAGTACAAAGACTTCCTAAGAATCGAAGGCATCAGAAAACGACCAGGATGACAGAAAGCATTGGGGAGGTTGTTCACTAAAGAGAGATCAATATTCATCAAAATCTTCACAACACTTGCTAAAAAATTGTTTACTAGACTAACACACAACTTGACAGAATACTGAAAAAGATTCAAAGGAGTCCAACTCAGAACCTGCAAGTCCAAAAACCTATGTTCAAATAAGCAGCCAAGAATACCAGATGCATTAGCAAACGAGACCAAGGAAGCCATCTTCCTTTCAAACTGCATCTGCTCAAAAGATTTTAGACCATACAAAGAAGAATAATGCAAAGCAGCATTAGAGAAATCACAAGGTAGACATGCCTTAGATCTGAAGCCCTTTCTAACTAAAACATCTCACTTGCGGCAAACACCAGATAAAACAAAACTAAACTGTGTACAGTAACTAACAATGAACTGCAAAACAGCCAACACCAAATAGAAAAACTGCTTATCCATGATCACCTTCCTGAGCACCCTGTTGACAAAAAAACAAACATCCAAGTAAACTTTGGCCAAACTTGGTTTGGACAACTTTTCAGTTGACAAAAAAATCCCCAAATATCTGTAAGCTTCACTCTTTCTGGCAATAGAAATTGGCTGACCACTTATACCCAAAGTAGCAACCTTAACACCCTGATTAATAGGTATAGCCATTGTCTTCTCATTGTTTATAGAAATATCATTGATATAAAAGAACTCACTAGTGATATTTAAAGCATATTGCATAGAAGCTTGGCAATCTCCAACCCAAATCGTATCATCCACAAAAGCGCCAACAGCAAAGAAGAAAGACATCCCACCACCATTCTTAATTCTGCCAGTTCTTGTCACAAACTTAGTATCAATATGATAACTACACAGATGTTCATGTCTTTTAACCTCACACAAGAGCAGGTCATAAAAAATTTTCCAAAGAAGAGGTAAAAAGACTTCACTCTGATCAAAGCCATCATGCACCCTATAATCACTCAAAAGACCAAAATCAGTCATCACTCTATTAACTCTGTTCTCATGAATGTTACCAAAAAAGTCAATAAACCTGCCGCACATTTTGATATGACGCAGATTAGCTCTTAGGTGGTGCCAACCAACAGAATTGTATGCCTTGTGCATATCCTGCAAAACCAATCACAGTTCCCTATTTTTCTTAAGAGCATTCTCAACCACTGATCCAACAGCAAAAACAGAAGATTGTGTTGATATACTCTTTAATACTGAGAAATTGTCATCACGGAGAATGCCAAATCTACTGCATGCAAGAGAAATTCTATCTGAAAGAATCTTTCTGGCCGTTTCTATCAAAGTGATGGGACAAGTGTTTGTCAGAACTCCATTCCAATCATAAGGTTTTGGAATCATTGAGACCCAGGCTCTTTTCCATAAAGCAGGTACTGAACCAACAGACAAATACACATTCAACAAAACCAAGAGACACTTCATTACTTCCACACCACCCTATTTCCAAAGTTTGTTAGAAATGCCAGACAAACCAGCAGCTTTGTCATCAGGCAAATCACCAACAACCAAAAGCAATTCATCCAAAGTGATAGCACTCATAACACCAAAAAAAGCATCATCCTTAACATGAGCCAAAGGGGCATACTAATGGACCCAAAGATCAGGTAGCACTGAAGGCACCATCTACCTTCTCATCCAGCCTTCCATGATACTGTCAACTTTCAATTTTACCTTCTTAGGCTCCAAAACAAGCTCATCATCAATGACTAAATGATCCAACACAACCTTTTGAAAAGGCTGATCCAAAACACTCCTGATCATGCTATCCTTGTCAGAACAAAACTTTTCCATACACTTCTCAATAGCTTCCCTGATGAAAGCCTTCTGTGCCAATTTTGACTAATACAATTTGGATTTTCTGTACTCTTTTTTGACGATTGACAAGAACTTAAGAACAGCAACCTTCCTCTGACCCAATTGAACCATATCCATCAACATGAGAGCCTTGTTAGCATCCAATGTAGACCATTTCCTCACAAGACAATCAAAACCAAAGGTATTAGCTGAGCTGAACTTTTTGACAATTTTGATGATAAGCAACTCCAAGCCCAAAAACTTAGAGGATTGTTTATTTTTTAAGCACTGAAATTCACTGAACCAATGCCGAGAAAAAATTTCATCTGCAGAATCTACCAACACCTTTTCCAGCAGAGATCACATAGCATCCAGATCTTGCTCAGCAGCAGCAGTAAGGAAATCATTCTTTATTTCCAAAATCATAACAGAAGAGTGGTCCCTGAAATGAGACCATCCAGTAACATCTGCATTCTTGATATTAAACTTCCAGCAATCTTTGTTAGCCTGCTTATGCAAGCTATTCAAACAAACATTCAAAAGCCCACCCAAACCAACAGAGACCATAACAGCATTGTGATCGGTGTTGAAAAAGTCCAAAACTGGGCCAACTCTATGGCCAGCCACAGCAGAAATCAAATTTTCACTAACAAAAATGAAATCAATAGTCCTCTCGACTCCCCTAAAATTACCCCATGTGGTAGCTCCAACCAAAGAATAACCAGAAAATAAATTAACCAAACCCAAATTTGAGCAGAACCTGAAGCTTGCACTCCTCCCAGATCCATTTTCATTGAAGTTCCCATCCAAAACAACAAAGATGCTGGAGTTAACAGCCTTAGCAATGAGAGAATTTACCTCAGAAGCCTGACCAAAACAAACACCAGAAGAAGCACTAGCATACAACCCAATAACAGAAACCAAAAGTTTATTCTTGAACAGAAGCCATATAGCAACAACTCGGCCAGGGACTTCCTCAACCTTAGAGACATGACAAGCCAAAGAATTGTTCATAATGACGGCAACACCAGCACCAAGAAAACCAATGTCTAATTTAGAAGTGAAGATATGGACACCTTCATATTTATCTTTAATTTACGGACCAACAGAAGATCTTAATTTTGTCTCAGTTACAAAAGAGATTGTAAAGCCAGAATCCACATGCCAATGGAGAACATCCACTTGCTTTGCAGGAACATTGAGACTCTAAACATTACACATAGCAAATTTCCAAACCAGGTTACTCATTGGGATGAAAAAGGCAAAGGAGCACCTGAACTAAAGCACATATCATCCAAATGAGCCAACATTGAACCAATAGAAGCTTCCAAGAATGCTAACTTAGATTCCAAACCACCCACTTTGCCAGTGAGAACCTTGAAGCTACTTGAACCGAGATTAGGCTCACCAACAATGGCAGCAGAAAAGGGATGAGGAGCAGACAACATCAAAGCACCACCCAAAACCATATCCGAGTCTAAACTCAAAGCCGAAGAAGCAGAAGTGTCAAAAGGAGAAGTAAAAGATAAAAACACCAGAGGCACCAGTTCAACACTGGCAAGATGTCTAATGATGATAGACACCTGGTCAAAAAGAAGCTCCAATAAGCATTCCAAAGAGGCCAAGCAGTTATTCAAAAAAGAGACATTACCAAAGCCATAATGTGAAGAAGGAAGAGAACCTAAGCCGGAACCAGCAGACAAACCATGAGAGAGAGAGGTTGCCACCGAAACTACTTGGGCCCAGGATTTTCCACCAAAAGCAACAGGGCAAGAGATTGGAACATCCTTCTTTTGATATAATTTGGCCAGCTGGAGATGCCTTATCTCAGAAACAAAATCTTTAGAAGATTTAGCCAAAGATGATGATAGTATATTATTAGCAGGAGCATTACATTTAAGCACCAAATGTCCAAAACGCCCACACCTCCTGCACTGAACCAAATCTAATCTAGCCCAAGAAAGTCACACACCACCAAAAATAGGCTCAGTGTGAAAGATGGAATCCAAATCTCTCTCAAATTCAAAGCTGACCACAGCACAGCAAAATTTATTACCAATGTCCAAAAAACAATTAATAATGCAAGTTTTACCACCTGCCCCATCCAAAAGAGTGCCAAGATCATGTGCAGTTGTTCTTACTGGCAGAGTAAACAGAAGCACTCTGAAGTAATCCTTAGATGTCCATATATTATGATCTCCCACAGCCATAGCCACACAAACCAAATCTTTTCCGATTAAGAATGACCATCTTGAAACCAATTACACAGCCTGGTCTAAATCGGCAAATTCCACCACAGCCTTCTGCCACATACCAACCAACTGGATTTTGATTGACTTAATTATTCCAAACTCAGAGACAGCAGCGATGATCATGTCTTTAGGCGTATCCATGGAAATTTTTTTGATCACCACAGCCCGATCTGAACGAAGTCCTTGTTTTTTCACATTGTTGTTTACAATGATCTCTTCTTTTTCGGCTAATAATGCAGCTTTCTTCATGCTCTTCTCAGAAGTAAACATCGATTGGATGATCTCTTCAAATTTTGAGGAAGTAGTGGCCCCCCAAAACCATTGACTTTTGAGAAAATTTTTTTAATTAACTGAGTCTTAGCCGTTGCTGATTTACCCTCCACAGCTGAAAGATTAATATCCAAAGCAAATGACTTTTTAACTGACACTTACACAAGAGTTTTGATAATTTTAGGGTCGATCCATTTCTTCTCTAAAGAGATAGATAAGCGAGGAAGGAACACAACTTCATCATTATCCATATGAAAATTAGGAGAGCCAAGTGGAGAACCAAAACCAGCACCAGTATTGACTCATTTTGTCTTGAGTGTAGTAGCTGTTGAATCCAAAAGAAACCCACCATTTGTCCTAGACATGCTAACATTCTCATCCTCACCAGAGAGACTCTCCACATTAGAATACACACTGCCACTAGATTCAGCTTTGCTTAAGAATATATCCTTCTTATTACCAGAATGTTTCACATTATCAAGAACAATCTTTTTCTTCTGAGAAAAGGAGTCATCAGCAGGACCTTGAAAAGCACCTTTAGGAGTTGTCTTTTTCTTCTTAGGTTCAGTGCTACTAGCAGTAGCTTCCATATCCATGAAAAATGGGTTACTATTAGGTAAAAAAATATTGATATAGACTAAAAAACCAAAAACTTCTTTTCTCAGAAAATGCGCTTTTTGGGGATTTGTGGAGATAAGAAAGAAAGAAGTTTTTCTTTTAGTTTTTTTAAAGTTTAATTATATAGATTATTTAACTATTATTAAATTTGTTATAATATTATTTTTAACTTTATTATAGTTTTTTATCATAAACTAATAAATTGTATTTTAATAAAAATGATTTTTTTAAACTTAAAAAAATTACAAATAATGTTGATCTAAGAATATTAATTAAAATCTTTTTAATAATTACTTTTTAATTTAAATAAATGTTAATTTTTTTTAAATTATTGTTTATTATAATTTTTTTAGTTATTGTTAAATTTTTTGTTTGATTTAAGTTTTATTTAAAAATAAATATTGATATAATAATATTTAAAAATTTTAAAAAAGTAAAATTATTTTTAAAACTATCTATATAATAAAAAAATTTTTAATAATTTTTAATTTATTATTTAAAATTTTTTCAATAACATATTAATATGAAAAATAAATATTTAACTGAATTAAAACTTATTTTTTTTACTAATATAATAATATAAAACTTTAAAAAAACTAAAACAGACAAAAAAAGCTTTATAATATTATTATTATTTATATTATTAATTAAAAACAACTGTATTAGTTTTATTAAATTATGTAAACATATACAAATTTATTATTATTATTTATAAAATAATAAAAAAACAAACCAATTATTAGTTATAATATAAATTAGTTAATTATATATTAAATATTAATAAATAATATAATATTAAAAAATTTAAAAATCTCATAAAGAATTTTAAAAATTTTACAATACCAAAAATTTTAAAAATATTGATAAAAATGCCAGAAATTTTAAATAACTAAAAAAATATAAAAGTTATATATATATAGTAGTAATTTTAAAAACAAAAAAAAATTATTTTTTTAACAATTATTTTATTATTATTATTTTATTTCTTTAAAATTTAGAAATTTATTATTTGAAATAAGTAATAAAAATTATAATTATTATATTTTAAATATTATTATTAAATACAAATTATATATAATCAAAGTATTTATTGTAAATTTACTTATCAATTATTTTTAATAACTTAAAATATTAATATTAATTATATTTATTGAAAAATTATAATTTTACTAATACAATAATTTTTAATTATGATTATTAATAAGATATTAATTTTTTTCAATTTATTTTATTTTATTTTTTGTTATTGTTTATTGTATTTTGTAAAATTATTAATTAATTAAAAAAAACATTAAAATTATAATATCAAGAATTGTCTAATAAAAAACATAAAAAACAAGATAAAAATTAGTTTAAAAACTAAGATTACTTACTAAAAAAATAAAATAAGCTAGTTTTATTTATGATTTTAACACTGTTTAATTTTTGTAAATATTTATAATAAGTTTTTTTTACTATTAAATTTTTAAAATTATTAAATATTAAACATATAATTATTTTTAACTTTTAAAAAAACTTATTATTATTATTATTATTATTATTATTATTATTATTATTATTATTATTAATATTTAAAAAAACCATATTTAATATAATTTAAGTAAAAAAAAAACAATTAATTTTAATGTAAAATATAATTATTAAGTGAATAAGCAATTTAATTATAGTTTTATTTATATTATATATAAAATAAATATATTAAATAAATTTTTTATTGTAAATTCAATATAATATATAATCTTAACTAATTATATATAAAAAATACATAAATTATATTTATTTTACTATTTTGTTTATTGTATTATAATAAATAATAATTGAATTATATTTATTTTACTATTTTGTTTATTGTATTATAATAAGTAATAATTGAATTATATTTATTTTACTATTTTGTTTATTGTATTATAATAAGTAATAATTGAATTATATTTATTTTACTATTTTGTTTATTGTATTATAATAAGTAATAATTGAATTATATTTATTTTACTATTTTGTTTATTGTATTATAATAAGTAATAATTGAATTATATTTATTTTACTATTTTGTTTATTGTATTATAATAAGTAATAATTGAATTATATTTATTTTACTATTTTGTTTATTGTATTATAATAAGTAATAATTGAATTATATTTATTAATATAAAAAAAAAGTTTATTTTTTTATTAGTTTTTAAAAATAAATATTAAAATTAAAATTACCAATATATTAATATTTATTTGTTTAAAAATTTATATAAAAAATATTCAACTTTATTTATATTAAATTATTGTTATTATTATTATTATTATTATTATTATTATTATTATTATTATTATTGTTGTTGTTGTTGTTATTATTGTTATTGTTATTATTGTTTTTTTATGCTTTTATAAAGTGTAACTTACTTATTACTTTAAATTATACAATTAATGATCACTATACAAAAAAATGTAGCTCACACTTTTACTACATGTAATTGTTGTTTCAATAAAAAATTTTTAAAATAATTTTTAACATTTATTAATTTTTGTAAATTTAACTGTGTTATATTATTTATAATTAAAAGAAAAAATTTTACTTTAAATTGTATTTTGGAGATAATAATAAATTATGATACAGTATAAAAGAGAAACATAATAAATAAACAAACAAACAAATTTATTAACTTGTATATTTACATGGATTTTCGCAGTGCTTACATGTTAAAAAAAACATAAAAAGCAGGTTAATCATTTTTTTTTTAAAACTGTTACAATTACAATATAATTATAATTATAATTAATAATTTCGTAATTTACTCAAAATATAAAATTGGGAATTAATTTCAATAAAGTTAATAACTAATTTTAGTCAATTGTTTTTATCCTTTTAATATATAAAAATTGCCAAAATCTAATAGTAATAGTAATAATAATAGTATAGTAATAGAATTTAATTTAATTATTTAATCCAAAATAAAATGTGCACAGCCTTTGGTTGTAATTTTTTATCACATAAAACTGGTTCTGAATTCTATAATTAGGAAAAAAAAAAGCAAGAAAAAGTTTAATCACAAGCAGCAAAAAATTTTCTTGTAATAGGAAAGGACTTTTTCTAAAGTATCGATAAGTAAATAAAAAATTTAATGAAAAAAATACAACTTTATGTGAAATAAATTCATCGGTATTATTTTCTTAATAATAATATTAAATATGTCGTTTTTAAATACAGGCCGAGATTATAGACACTCAGAATCGATGGATTGTTTTTTCAAGTAAAGGTTTTCGGGTGTCTTATTTTGATAAAGAAGTAGTTACTAAATATTATTTTGTTAAATTTTTCGATGGATTATTGTTAGACACTCAATTTTAACTCTTGTAATCCATTGTTCAGTTCCTTTGATTTTTTCGTACTCCACCAAAAGGGAGTTTCTGTTGTAAAGAGATCCGAAAATGCGAGATAAAATCCTATAACTGCTGTTACGACTAAGTAAATAGCAAAGAGTTGAGGTGAAAATAGATTAGAATTTTTTTTTTTTTTGAATTCTCATAAATCAAAAAAGAAAAATTTTAAATTTATTCGGTAAAAACTTACCACCCAATGAACCACCGATCTGATCAAATAAGTGATTGCCGGTAAATTTTTTCAAAACCAGAAAAATATAAGTAATAGTAAGCACAAAGAGAGCCGCAGTCAGTCCAATTTTTGTACGCAATGAACAAATGAACATAATAAATGTGACTAATTGATTATAAAAATAAATAAATAAATAAATAAATAAATAAATAAATAAATAAATAAATAAATAAATAAATAAATCAAAAGATTAAAAATTTTTTAATTCAAAAAATCGAATATCAAAAAAGAAAAACATTAATACATACAAATAGTCCAAGAAATTAAATAAATTCCAATAGCATGTTCGAATTCATCCTCTCGCCCCTCGTATGATTTTACAATACCGGTAAATGGTAAATAAATTAAACCAAATGACATCCAGAAACCGCCATAAGAACTAAATACGGTAGCCGAGAAGGTATTTCCGTGATACATTTCCCACATCCCGGCCAGCAATTGAATAAAACCGCCATGAAATAAAGCGAGTCCTAGACCGACATAATCGATTTTTATACCTTGAACTCCGGCGATCATCAATGAGTAGGTTAGAGTGGTAATAGCAAAAGAAGTCAGACCTAATGGCCCTGAATCTGCTATTTTTGCAGTAGATGGACGAGAATTTTCATTGTTATCAGTTTCGAATCTTTGCGACATTTTGTTTCTTTGATTGATTAATTAATTAATAAACAAATAAATAAATAAATAAATATTGTTGAAGAAAATGTTGGTTTAATGATTTTTTTCTTTCTTTGAAAGAGAGATGCTTAAAAGTGTAAGAACTTGTTGAAAAAAAAAAAAACGAGAATTTCCCTTTCATTATATAGGATTTGAAAACTGGGCAAAAAAAAAAATGGGGTGATTTCTTGATCTGATACTTAACATCATACCATTTTTCAAAATGATCTAATAATGCAGCTAAAATATCTGGTGATGTTTGCTTTTGCTCATTAAAATTAGGTAATTTGTAAAGAAAACGTGTGGTTATTCATTGTTCGAATTATTGAATTTATCTTAAAATGAAAAAGTAATATGATCATTTCCTAAAAAATTTTTATTATTTTAACGTTATTAACGAAAATGGATATTTCCAAAAAAAAAAAAAAAATCTTTTTTTGATTTTTGGAACTTTCTCCCATATTCAAGAAAAAAACGAAGCCAATTATTTAAAATCAGTAAAAGTTGAAAAAACTTTTTTTTGGAATGTATAAGTTCAAGAACGAATTTAAAAATTCTTTCAAAGTATATCTTTATAATGTTGTACAGTCGCGTCGGAAAATAACGATTTATTATGTATATAATTTTTATATTTTCTCAGGTCTCGATTCACTTTCAAAACTCTTTTTAATTCTTTGAAAATCCATAATTTTAATTTTTAATTTTTCTTTGCAAACCTTTTCAATTGCAATATGAATTGGTGTATTTATCTTGTTGAAACACCAAATTTTCTTTCCTTTACCAATGAACACGCTGTCTTGTAAAATGGTAAAAATTTTTTTTAGAAACCCCTAATTAAATTTTTTTTTTTACAAAAAATTCCAGGCATCAATTTACTTGTTTAATCGCTATATGGAATCAAATTCCTGCGTCATAAACTACTGCTCTAGCTGTTATTAAAGAACCCTTCAATACTAAATTTTTAACAATATCACAAAGTGGGCTTGCGTTGTTTTTTTATAGCTTTTCATTCAAATGCATTTTCTTTTATAATATTTAGTCTTCCGGAGTAACAACTTTCCCAGCACTCAATGTCGGTTAATTGTATCCGGGTACGCGTCAAGCTTTTCGCCCAAACAAAATTTTGTCCAGCCTATGTTTAAACATTGAAGGAACAAAGAAATTGTGAACGCAATGAGAAAATTTTTACGTTTTTATTTACTGATACGTTTACTTTTTGAGGCAACTATACATCGTTACCGCCAGGGCAAGATATAACTATTTATGCGAAAGAAAATTGTAAGCCTCATAATAAATAAATTTCTTTTTTTACACTTGTTTCCCGCTTCGATCACCGACCGGAAGTGTGAAGTAGCCGGTTTCTTTGGTGAGTAGTTGAGACATGGCCAGGTACCACGCAATAAAAGCCGTTAAAACTGAATTGGAACATATTAAAAAGAAATATCCGCATCATTACAGCTAGAAAACTCACCATGACGTATCGTATTTTGAAGCAAAGAAAAAAAATTTAGTTTTAATTCATTACCTCCAAATATACCACTCACTTGAGCCAACAAATTTTCCCTCAAAAATTTACTCATTGATAAGAGGAAAAAGTGAAAGAATAGGAAAAAGAAAGAGCTTATGAGGATCATGTTTGTCCGTAGAGAACAGATGAACATTATCATGGTCCCTTGGAGAAAATTTAAAAAGGTTGCGTGAGTTATTATGAACCATTTGGAACAAAGGTTTTAAAAGACTTTTTAAAACCTGCTCAGAAAGTAAAACCTACATAAAGCCCAAGCCATCAAGAAGACTCCAAGTGCATTCTGATATTGATCCGGTGCCATCTTGTATGCTTCATTGACACCAGTGAAAGGGAAGAATATGAAACTGAATGATAACCAAAATCCAGCTTTGATTTGAGAAAGAAAATAATTTTTTTTTTTTGATTCGAACATGACAATAATCAATTTAACATCCAAAAAAACCTCCCCACTACATATTCACCCGATAAACTCACCATAAGATGAGAAAACTGTCGCGCCAAACGTATTTCCATTATACATTTCCCACATCCCCGTCAGCAATTGCAATAAACCCCCATTAAAGAATGCCAGACCCAAGCCAATATTCATGATCTTGATATCTCCCACGCCAGCAATAAATAGCGAGTATACAAATTGGGTCACAGCGAATCCTGCAAGACCTACTGGTGCAGGATTTGCTTCTTTTTGTGGCGATGTTAATGTCATTTTTTAAGGTTTATAATCGTGATGATGTATTGTTTTATAGGCTTATTAAAAAGCTTTTTATGAGTAAACTAGGTTTCTTACAAGTATTATTCTTCCTTGGGAATCAAAAAAATTGTTTAAACGATAAGGAATTGGGGAATTTAAAGGATGGTATAAAAATTGTTTAAACGAAAAGGAAATTGGGAATTTAAAATGTTGCTGTAAATCGAGCCAAATGATCAGAAGAGTGAGACCTTTTAAATCGTAAAAATCACCATTCTACAAATTTATATCAATTTTATGTTTTTCATATGCAAAAACATAATTGGGAACCGCCAAGGGATAAAAATTTTTGATTTATTACGCTTCGGATCATAAAGTTTCAGTAGGTGATTAAACTTTTAATAATGTGTTTCAATCGTGTCGCGGAAGAAATTGCCCTTTCTATAAATCTTGAATTAGTCAGAGTTTTGATTTCAGAATCAAATATTTCACTGATAAAAAAAAAGGGCTGAATAAAGAAATAAAGATGCAAAGAATTTAACGTAATATTGGTAATAAAAACAATATGAATTTCATAAACTGAAACATTATCCTGATTTCGGGTAAAATATTGATGTTAAACCTTTTTCAAATTTAATGTATAAAACGTGTGAATATTGAAACGAATGATTGATTTGTTAGCAAAGGCCAATATAAGATTCAATATGCAATCTTTTCCAAATCTACTTCACGTTTGACGATTACCACAAATTTTCAATAGGATTTAGATCCCTGACTACACGATGGCCAGTCAATAATTTCCTGCAAGAAATAAAAAACTTAGCTACTCGACTTGTATGTTATTTTTGTTGAAAGCACCACT
Source organism: Geosiphon pyriformis (assembly GCA_016748015.1). Classification (NCBI taxonomy): domain Eukaryota; kingdom Fungi; phylum Glomeromycota; class Glomeromycetes; order Archaeosporales; family Geosiphonaceae; genus Geosiphon; species Geosiphon pyriformis. The sequence continues at coordinate 486,992 of JAAOMT010000295.1, forward strand.
TCTTTCCAAACATTTCATTAACTTCTCCAACATGTTTTTGCAAAATTTCAACATAAAATCTAGCATCCATGATACGCCGAAAACAAAAATAAGCTGATTTTTTCTTTAATAAAAAAACCGCCCACCCCAAAAAATTTTTGTACAATCTTTTGGGGGTCTTGGATGATATTGACCATTTTCCCTTGTACCAATGTTCAGTTGTGTTTAGGATGAAAATTGGCTCATTCATACACGTTTCTGCTTTTGAGCATTGGTGTAGTAATTGGTAGGTTTTTCATATACCCAAGTGATTTTAAATGTCTGCCAATTGTGCGACATGAATATCTACTCCCTTTGTATCTAGTTTAATAGCAATTTTTTACAAAAAAGAAATTTTCTATAAACATATTGACATTGTATCCTTGGTAGGTTGGTGATTTTTACTTCACTCACTCACTCACTCACTCACTTCTACATTCTTTTTGACCGACAGATGTGGAATTATAAACAAAGCTGCAAATTTATTCCGCTTTGGAAATAATGGAAATGAAGCCTATCACATGGAATCTTATTTGATTTGGATTGGATAAAAGTTTTTATGTTTTATTTGAAAGTTTACAATATACTCTGATCACTAATTCATTGTATAATCCCCTAACTTCAATTAATGCCTCAATTCGATTTTTCATACTACGCACAGAACTTGCAACAAGCTCATCAGTTAAGCGATTCTACTCTTTGCTAATTGGCACTTTTAATTCTACAAGAGTTTTTGTGCTATGTTAATTTTCATACGTTTTCGGTTGGTGGATTTTGGGTCAGGTGACATTGATGGCCACGGGATAACATTGATATTATTTTCCTCCTTCCAACATGGCTACTCTTTTTGAAAAATGGGTTGGAAGATGGAAGAAGACCTTGTTTGTATATTTTAACCATAAAATCAGCATTGAAATTGTGTTGGAGGCTAACCAGCTCATCAAAATCCAAGGTTATAAAACAGCCTCATACATTTGACCTTTACTGGGTGCTTCACAGACGGGAAACTGCTAAAATTATAATGTTGGTTGGTTTAAACGAAATGTGCTTTCGTCTGAAAATAAAACTCAATTCCAGTCAAAATCTTTATGATTTTTAGTCCACTGGAAGCGTTTTTATTTTTGTCAGTGAGTAAAGGTTGATAATGTCTACACTAATGTTAACCTTTCGTTTTTTTTTTTTCATTTCCCGTTGTATAGCAGTGATGGTTAGATGAATTTCTTTTTAGCAAGTTGTACAATTTTTGCATTTTTGTTCCGAGGTCATGATTCGGATTTTGGTTGATCACTTAGGTTTTTTGTTTCCTCCCACCTTTTAACCCAATGAAGTGCTCAAGACTACTACAATGGATGTACTATGATTTCGTATCGCTTGTGTATTGGAAGAGACATTTTCGCGACATGGATCATTAAATACCTGATATAGAAGATCTATCAATCTATAAAAGTTATCAGGAATTATGTCATTCTTTTGTCTTGGGAAAATTGAGCTCCAAATTAAGCGAATCTTTATTATTATGATTATTATTATTAATGATAACATTGTTGCTAAAATTCTTATCTGTTAACTTTCTTATCCTTGTTGTTAAAGGTTTTGGTTGGGTCGTTCCCGGTAACGATATCTATTTTTCATGTACGAGTCATTTTTGGTACCTTTTTTCGCTCCCTCGGTTTCACCATTCGTTCCTTTGGTGGTCGCGACCACTGGGTGAATATCTTTTTTCTATATTTTCGCTAATATAAAAGATAAATTCAGTTAAAAAAATAAAAATATGTAGCCTCGTGGGGGTTCATGTGATAGTGTGATTATCGCGTAGAATAAAATTACTTGTAAAAATATGTTTCCTGCCCATTTTCATATGCATTTCCCCTCTATCACGTGATCACAAGGGTGCTGCAATATCAAAAAGGGGTGTGGAAATATCAATTAATTTAATATGTGATATATTTTTATAATTGCAAATTACCATTTTTTAAAATTATTATAATAAAATATTACCTAATTTAATAAAACAATTATTTTAAATTTTTTTTTTAAATATGTAACTCTTGATCCAATTTGCCAGTCGTACAATGATGAACTTGTTTTTATGGCCTCCTTCGAAAAAAACACTGCACAACGAGCGACCGAACTTTTCCGAGACTGTAAATATGAAAAGGCTTTAAAGGTTTTAGAGGCTTTAGATGAGGAAAAAACCAGATGGAAAAAAGAGCCCGATCCTGTTGTTTTTCATAACCTTGCAATATTAAGATACCTGGTTGGACATGCTTCTCGTCCTCAAGATCTACTTGCTTCCTTGAAGAAAGTTTTATCACAAATAGAAGATAACAATTCGTCCGCTACAGTGCTTTCGACTACAGTTGGTGCAGGGAATAAGAATCTAAAAAAATACATAGATATAAACAACAATGGGAAAGAATTTAAAGTTGAAGAGGTCAAAGACTTTGACCAATTATCTAAAAATGAGGGTTTTCTTCGAGTAGATAGTCATAAGGAGATAGACATGGATCCAATTCAAGAAAGCAGTTCGGCTGATAGTACTGAAGATAAAGATTTGGATGCCGCAGCTTCCTCCGAAGAGGAAGGGATTAATGGTGGAGGGATGCATAAGCTGGCTGAAATCACGCCACATTTTTCTTATAGTGACATTGCCATATATAACAAAGCTGCAATATATTTTTACTTGAAGCGATTCGAAAGAGCACGAGCTTTGATTGAGCCTTATCTTAATGATAATATCGAACGTTTAGAAGATTCTGTCGCATGTAAAATGTCTTGGCTGTTAATTGAAATTTATATAGTATTAAGGGAACCGGATAAGGCCTCTAAGGCGCTAAAATGGCTTGATAAGATATTTCAAGAAGCTACCAAAAAAATTCCCGTCAAGCTTGTTGCTAAAGAAGAGTTTAGCTTATATGAAAATGCCATTGAAGATCAAACGCTTGAAAATTTTCCGAATAATGATGATGATGATGATGATGATGATGATGATGATGATGAAAATATCCAAAACTTTGATGAAAACTTCTTAGTAGAGTTTGATGGAATGAGTAAAAAATCGACTATTGACCAAAAGCCGAAAGTTAAAGACAGTCCCCAATCCTCAAAGAAACCATTTTCTATAATAAAGGAAAATAATGCTGAACAAACAAGTATACGCCCAAATTTGCAATTTTTCTCGAAGCAAATAAAACCTACATCTGTCTATCCTAACATAATCACAACAATTCCATCAAATTATGGTATTTTTGATGATGCTCTTGAAATTCTCAATCAACGTGTTCAGGCTTTGGAAGATAATGAACAAAAATGTTCATCACCAGAAAGTCTATCATATTTTGCTCCTGAATTTTCAAGCCGAAATAGTAATACTGCTGAGGATTTGGGTAAACGACGAGTGATGGATGAAGCATTAATCGATTTATTAGAATATGATCAAAGGTTTGATGATGGTATAGGGTCCCTGCCATCACAACTTGGTCAGAATACTCAAAAATCTTTAAGGATCAATGAAAAAGTATCCTCTTTAATTTCTCCTACTGAAATTGATCAAAAACTCACGAAATCTTATCACAGGGCTTACTTGGAATATTCACGCAGAAATTATAGCAGTGCGTTTAAAATTATGAAATCATGTCGGAGATTAGCACAAGAAAATATAGATTGTGATTTTAATGATAATCCTGGAACATGCTTCATTCAACGTGAAACATGGATGACGCTATATTATAATAATCTTGGGTGCCTAAATTTTATGCTACATAAATACGCTCTAGCTGGATTATTTTTCTCCAAGGCTAGAGGCTTCAATTCAGCAAGAGATCGCAAATTAAGCCGTATAAGCTCGGCCGACATGCGTGATGGTATTGAAGAGTAATGATTTCTTATAACTTTTACATATTCATTTTATTCTCTGAAACTAATCAATTGATTTTTAAAATGTCTGCTCAAAAGATTGCAATTTATTGCCACGATACTTTTTTGATGCATCTGCTTCCATACTTTATAACCAAGGATTAACTTGTTTGATCAACGGAAATTCCGAGGACGCTCTACGTTCTTTTGAAAAAGTTTTGGAATATCCCGAGATGCGATCGCAACCATGGTTGTGGATCAGGATCGGAGAATGCTGTTTAGATATCGATATCAAGGTATAAATGAAACCCAAAAATGTTATTATCCCATTAGTTAGTTATTTGAAATCAATATCCTCGAAAATTTTCAAAAACTGAAACTGCAGCAAAAATCTCAAGATCAAAGAAGAGGAGTTTCCATTGGCCACTCAACTAATTTTCATCTTAGCCCGAGGTTTCCCCCAGATCCTGGTGATGTGTGAGTATGAATGCAACTTGTGAAATCAGGTTGAATTATTCATGTGCCTTCAGGAGAAATCTTTAAGTTGCACATTAAAAATCGGTCCTTCTAAGAGCGATCGATATCGTATTTTCAAGGGACCCCCCACTTCCTTTATTGGAATACGCAATATCCAGTTTCCGCAACGCTTTGACTCATCCAATCTTTCATGAGAAATCGATATTGAACTTCGGGACTAGCCTACCTTGGCCAACTTCTGATCCAATAACCTTGGGACCCTTTATTACATCGAAAAGAGTGGTAATAATTCGTCAGGTGGTTATGGTAAAATTGGCATACGCCCATTTAGAAAACAGATGTTATTCAGAGGCGCTATTGCTAGCACAAAAAGTAATAAACGATGAGGATACACAAATTACAACAGACGAACATATTGAAGAACATCAAGAACGCAAAAAAGATCAAGAGACTCTCGAGGACGTGACAAGAAAGCGATTGATGTTAGTATATCTTGGCTTATTCATAATCGAGTATGGATTAATCTACTATTTTTCTTTTAAAAATTTCATTCAGATCCCTAGCAAGTTGCTATGTTTCCTATTGCCGTGAGCGACTATCATTTATTTCCAGTTCAAATATATTACATGATTAAAAAATAACCTCCACTTTAGCAGGGGGTAATTTGGCAATTGCACCCAGAATGTTGCGATAGCCGCGACTATCCAGGATTCTACAACTTGGGTATTTTTGAGAGAATTCATCGAGGGCTTGCCATTGTAAATAAATCTGGATGAAGATGTAAGATCATCCGGATTATGTAAATTTAGTAATGATTTATTGTACTCATATATAAATAAGAAAAGGCTCACCTTAATACGCTGATAGGGTATGTAGATATATGCGTATATAATTGAACTCTTAGATTGAAAAACTTGTAATGAGATATGAATATGAATATGAATATTATTATGATATCAAGATTAAAATAATACCAATTAATCGAGCTCGGCAAATGGATTAGCATGGATGAAGACAGATTTGATTCGTATTTCTTGTATTGGTCGACTTTTCTCATCTACCGGTACTTTTTCTATCGCGTCCAAAGTTGTGTCGATTCCATCAATGACCCTTCATTTTTTGAGCACCATTTAATTGATTTTAAGAAAAGACGTATTTTCCAAGAAATGATAAAGAAACTCACTTGCCAAAGACAGTATACTTTGTATCCAAATGAGGTAGTTTCGCATACGTGATGAAAAATTGTGATCCGTTAGTATCAGGGCCACTGTTAGCCATTGATACTATACCCCGAGCGTTATGCTAAATTTATGTATTTTTATGATTGGGAAATTTAAGTTTCTTTTCTTAAGGATTAAAGATAGGGATTGCTTTTGATGCTCAAACCTTCAATGAGGATTTGATTTCATCTGCGAATTTTCGTCCCCATATCGAATTGCCACCTTTGCCTGTTCCAGTTGGATCCCCTGTCTTTTGAGATCAATAGTTGTTAAATGAGCGATCAAAGACCAAAAGAATGTCAAATAGATGTACCTGTACTATGAAAGATTTTATATTTCTTTTTTTTGGAATTTAGTTTAAATTAGCATATTGCAAAATTGGAATTTCAAAATTTGATTGTTTCTCATTGTTTCTCTTTTACCTGTGAAATAAACAATTATCATAATATCCAGTGGCACATAGAGCTAGAAAGTTCTGGTTTGCACCCAAAACTCAGATTCGAAACAACCAAATAATAACTTTTATAGATAATATTAAATGCCGAACCTCAGCTGTTCTAGGTACTGCCTCACAGAAAACTTCAATTTTAATATCCCCTAAATCTGTGTGCAGTGTTACGGACTTTGAGGAGGGTAAGAAATTAAATAATTATTTTGAAATTTGAACGCCCTAATGCATGGAAAACCCTATTTTTCAAATACTACCATTATTTCTTGAGATTGCTGTCTAATTAGAGAGGATTATAATAAATTAAGTAACCGAGCATCAAGAATTGTCATAATTTCGACCTGCGTAGATCCCACAACGCGGAATTGAAATGACTCTGAACGCGTAGACAACCAAACTCTTCCCACAATGAGTTGGCTATTTGAATATTTGAAAACCTTTTTACTTTTGCATGATGATATTTTAGCTGAATATTACGTGAGTATTCTTGAAGATGCAGAATTGCCAAGAGAAGAAAAATTCGACATTATAAGAGAGAGTTTACGTGAAAGTGGAAGCCCCGTTTTGACCGTATGGATTTAAGATTTTCCAAGTGTATTTTTGAGTAAACTTCTAAAACTTTTCTCACTTTATGGCGCACCTTTATTATATAGTCAGATGAGAAAATTCAAGAAGCTGTAACAGAGATAGCCTCAAAATATCATATCAAGAGGGAAGAAAATGTCCATGATATAATATCTAGGACTCCTGCGTTCAACCCCTTGGCCAAAGAATTTGTACCTTCTCTTAATCCTGAAGCCCAAGAATTTATACCTTCTCTTACTCCCGCACCCAAAGATTATAAGACTTGCCTTCAAATTCACCCTGTTATTTACGAAGAACAAAAGATTGAAACAATCGCATTGCATCACAGTTTTGGGAATTTGTCATTCAAGAACTCTGAGGATTTCAATGAGAATGATTGGATTGAACCTTTAGAAGAAGAAAGCGCCCTATATCCAAATATGTCTCCAACCGAATTATTGCATGAAGTATTTACAGATATCGATCCAGACTTATTGATAAAAATATTTGAGCAGAACAATTTTGATCTGGAATGCACTTTGAATTCTCTCTTGAATCTTAAATCTGAATCAGCTGAACAAAAAAATCAAGGAAAACAAATGTGTCGTTTTTTCTTGGAAGGCAATTGTTTGAGAAAAGATTGCTTATACTCTCACGAATTGCAGAATGTTGTCTGCAAATTTTGGTAAGAATTTTTATTCTGAAATCATCCTATTTTGTTTCTCAAAAAGAGAATTAAACAATGATACCACATAGGATGCGTGGGAAATGCATCGCTGGTGACTCATGTGCTTTCGTTCATGATATTGATATCTCCAAATTCAAAGATGTATTCGCAACGAATAATACCCACCCCAAATACAATCTAAAAATTCCCGATACCTTTGACAAATCTACCTTCCCGGATCTTTCCTCAAAACTAGCTACCAAAAAGATCTCTTTTTCTTCACCCTCGCAATTTGCTAACATAATCAAGCGAAGACGTCTAGCTGAACAGTTGCCTTGGATTGACATCAAGCTTATCGATTCCAGATTAAAGGCATATGAAAACAAGATGGAAATAACTGCGGCGACTTTAAAAAAAGAATACCCCCGTCCGGATAATTTTATTATAACTAAACCTACAGCAACAAAACCGACTAGATCACAGCGTTCTCTTGTGGTAAAGCCACCTGAGCACATTCCTTGGCTTGTCACTGGGAGTGCTTTATCAGCAGATTACAAAAAATATAGATCACAAGCAATTATGTGCGGTCGAACAAGGAATGCAGTAAGTCGAACCCTACCGATTCTCCAAATTTCAAGTGTCTTGGTTCTTGTGAAATCAAGTGGACAAATTCAAATTAACGTTTAACTTCAATGGTATTCCTTAACGATTAATTCAAAGCTATATGAACGTGCATCCAATTCTTACAAAGTTAATCGAGGTGACTTGGCTAAAAAATATTCCCTCGAAGCGCAAGAGTATAATATACGGATGCGTGAACTTAACCGTGAAGTACGGATTAATTTCTCTTTAGCATAATGGTTTTTGTGATTTTTCACCCTTTTCTTTGAATTAAATAGGCTTCGAGACAAATATTCAATGCTCGAAACAAGGAGTATGGTAAAGAGCCATTTATCGATTTACACGGCTTACATGTTGATGAAGCGGTCGAGTTTCTCGAGGTAACAAGATTTTTCTTAATATCTTGAAAAGTGAATATCGCTAATTATTTATCAATTTAGGAATCATTTGAGGCTCTAGAAAATGAAGATTACAAGGGCTTGGTTTATATTGTAACTGGAACAGGTCATCATTCCCAAAATATGAAAGCAAAGCTTGGACCGGCAGTTCAAGAATGGTTAGAAGAATGGGATTATGAATATTGTGATTGTTCAAGAGACAAACGTTATGGTGGTATGCTCTGTGTTGAAATACAATAAAATGGCGCAAAATTTGGAATCAATCTGCTACCACCTTCATATGACCTTTGTCTTTGCTACCTCCACTTGTCATCTTTGCCGTTCTTGCACCAAATTGAATTGCCCGTTTCCATAGTGTGCTCGCATCGGACAATCCTAATTCTCTTGCAACATGGCGTAAAAGTAATTTTTCTCCGATGCCCCGGGGGAAGCGCAGATCTGCTTTAAGATGAATTGGAAGTGTGCAAAATAAGCCCACTACATTTTCCGCAAGATATGGAAACCGAGTCTCTTTTCCATGCGCAGAAATTACACGATCATCACGGCCTATAAATTATAAGATGCAATTTATGTGATATTACAATAAAAGGAGCTGCTTTTGTTTTGAAGTATAATGCTCCTCGTACCTAGATTTCTGGTTGATATTCGATCAACATCCATTTGAACCTGGATTTTAGAACAAATTTCATCAAATACTTTTCCAACCAAGTTGTTTAGACATCTGGTTTTACCTCTTGCATCAACTTTTCCCATCCACCTTGTCGATAAGCTTCTCGGTGTCGAGAATAACCGCCAAGCAATTCATCGGCGCCCACACCAACAAACAAAACTTTAGCCTTGCTTTCATAATTTACACTAGACTAAATCAAAATGAGACCTTCGTTTGTAATACCGAGAGAGAAAATGCTGTAACGATTAAACTTTTACCCCTGGTATATCTAGAGACTCAAGTTGACCTTTTGAAAAAGAGCATCTATTAATTAGAACTTTTACCTAAGAAACAAAAGCATTTTCATTCTGACTATCAAAACCAACCTTTTCCGCGAGCCGCGAACCAAAATGCCATCGCAATACTCTGTTTCAACATTCGTGGTTGATTCAGCCAAGAGGGTCATCTTTCACCACAAAACAAATAGCACTCACCAAATCCATTATTGTATCCAATGGAGCGATCAGCTCCATAATCTCGCTTCGATGAAGACAAGCTTCTTCATAGGGGACATTGATTTCTACAAAGTTCCATGTACGATTTGGGGATATTTTTCTAATAATCAATATTTAAATGGGAAGTGCTTGCGGGATCACTTTATATTAAATGTGAGATGATATTGATACCTTAATTCTTGATGACTATTTCTGCCGGTGAGCCTATCTGGCACATCATATATAGATTTTGTTTTCTCGATAAAACTTCTATCGATTATCTTTTGATCAGATTTCCTTTGCTCTTGAATTCTTCGTGGATTCTCGAATCCAACGTTTAACAAATCGATAGATTCTTCTGGGGGCAGATATCTATCGGCTAATGCCGCTAGACACATGCAATCCAATCCCCCTGAGAATAAGATGGCTAAACGAGCTTGGTGAACTAAACTGGATGAGAAATTTATGGTAAATCTTGGCAGATTGACAGTTAAATTGGTCAGCAAGCTATATTTCATGCGTTACCTGCTTCTAGGAATGTTTGAAGCTCGACATTGAATAGAAATAGAAAGCTCAGAAATCGTTCGATCGATAGCACTGCGCATGTTCATCGAAATATCTGGAGTAGTAAAGGATTCATTGGAAAAAGGCAAAATAGGTAGTTCACTCGGATCCGGAAGGTGCTTGTTGATTTTTCCAAAAGGGAATTTCTTAATACAATGGAGATATGTTAATATTTTATGATTAAGTGGCATCTTTATAAAAAGGTTCTAAGAAAATCAAAATCTCAGATATTTGCCATAGAATTTTGTATGTTCAGTGTAGTTCTTGATTCCGAATACCACGGGTAATGTACTAATGCTTTTTTTATTGATCCTTCAATGGTACAAAAAGCTGATTAGTCTTCAAGACATTATTTAACTAGGTGCTTTTATAAAATAAAAAATTACCTGTTTGGGTAACCTCAGGATCCAGATCATCAAAATTCAAACAAAAAAGTCCGTCAGTAGGGACTTCTTCAAAATAATGCGACTTTATTTGAAGGTCAGATTCTTTTAAGGGGTTATTAAAACCGACTGATGTCAGTGTAAAATGACGAGAATGGGAGATTGGAAGATTCCACAACAGAGATCTTCTACCGAGTCGATCACGGCTAAACCACAACTTTCGCCTTTTACTCTAAATGACAGATAAAGTCAAAAAGAGTGTTGTTTACTCGGATCTATTTAAAAAGTCAAAAATTAGTTTACCTGCCAATATATAAAAGCAAAAGGGCCTTCAATTTTTGTTAAAGTTTTAATTATAGAATCATCCTGAGAAGTAGCTTCATCGCAAACTTTCAAACATTGAAACAATCGTGCCCCATCATTTTCATGGTCAGCCACCTATTTAATTCTCAAGATTAATGAAGAAACAGGTAAATCTTGATCGATCATGATTCATGGGAGGCAAGTAATAACCTCGATCCCGTTGAATATTTCCCCATTCCATAACAATATTTGTCCCCCTTCGTCTATTATCGGCTGCTTTGTTATCCCAACACCCCTTAAATGCAAAACCGCGCCATAGAATTTGACAAGGTCATTATATTGTGTTCTCTCCGAATATTCACCTTGATCATCAGGTCCTTTTTGATCAATAAAAATTCGAAACAATGAATAATGTATGGTAATCCTACAATTATAAAAATGTATAAAATACCGCGCTTTTTATTAAGTTCTTTTAAATGCCTCCATAAATCATCGGCCTCATCGTCAGGTTCAACTTCAGAATCATCCAGAAAATTATTAACAGCGCGAAGCTGTCGCACCAATTGAAAAAGAATTCCACACATCTTAAAAGGCCAAGAGATCAAAAACAATCATTTGCCATCTATGCAGAAAGGCAGCTGATCAAAAAATGATGATAGGGCACAGTACGCTTAATGCTAGCCTCAGAGCTGAAAGTAACTTGATTAAAAGTTAAACACGAGACGTTTTACTAATAGAAATGGAAACTCTTCAACTTAGTGAAGAAAGGCCGTATAAGAAACGCAGCCATTCACCCATACATAAGATAAGAAAGAGTATAGGTCTTCTTTTTCCTAGGAGTAACTCTCCCATGGCTTCTACTATGGCCGGAGAACACAAAGAACATAAAATAGATCAACTAAGAACTTTTCTAGAAGATATTGGGCATCCTATAGAAAACTCCCAAGCGGAGAATTTATTAGAACGATATGATTGGAATGTTGAGTTAGTGGCAGATTATTATCGAGACATTGTGAATGCTGAGGAAGGATTGGTTGCTGAAATCAATAAGGATGTAGTTATGGTTGGGTCTGAGAATGACCGTGTCACTAGTTGTTACATAGGTACAGACTAAAATTTCTCATTCATCAACTCATTGTCTTTTAATTTGATGTGCAAGTTCGAATTGATCAATTTTTATTTCGACAGATAGTGTTTTATTTGCCATGTTTGCTCGGATGCGTGCTTTCGATGGATTACTTGTCGGCGAACCTAAAAGCCCAAATGCGTCTAACCTACTTGTACATTTGCGTTTATTTGTTAATCGCTTAAGATCTGGGAACTTCTTGAACGCACAAATGATTAAGGTAGTTAATGTAATTTTGGGAATTTCTGGATTTCTTTTCTTGGACCTAAATAGCCTCGTCAAATCTGCTGTTGACCCGTCGAATTTAATAGCAATTGCGTGAAAACTTAATGAACAATGGCTGGCGTGGTATAGATGATAACGGCACCCCAACTCAAGAGGATACTAGCGAATTTTTTCTTTTTCTATCTACTCTCTTTGAACTCCCCTATCTTCCACTCGGTATGCACCTATATCATGGTGGGAAAGAAGAATCTAATGATGAACGTGTGGTCACTGAACGTTTGATCCAGCTTGCTATTCCGGGAGACCCCCAAGATCTATCTCCAGTCACATTAGAGGAAGCACTGATGGAATATTTCTATGATAATGTCATATCCGGTATTCAACGTACTGTAATCGATCATGATGATGAAAAAAACCAAGATTTTGAAGAATTACAGAGTCCTCAGGAAGTTCCAGTATCAGCCTGGCAATTTTTAAAGTTGTTACCTTTTTATTCGGCAAGTAATGAGCAAGGTATTTGTCAGCCGGTCAAATTCCAAACTCCATTAGCGATAAAATAAGGAAGTGGGTGATTTAAGGCTGAGATATATACTATTCTTGGAATGCTTGATTTTTTCAAAACTTATGTATGTATACTTCAAAATCATAAAAATCTAAAAATCCATTTCATTCTTACATATTAGGCGAAGAAATTCAAGCCGAATCTTTTAAATTTCCCGACAAAGGTTTAATTCTGCCGTTGGTTCTCAAGCGCTATGCATACGATGAACAATTCCGGCCATTTCGGATCAAGAAACGTGTTTATGTACCGCCATATGTTAATTTCACTGCATATGTTCATTCAGATGCGGTGGACGATCCTTGTAGTTGTGGCATCGAACATCAATATCGATTAGAATTGAGATCAGTTGTATGTCATATTGGAACCAATCTTTCCTCTGGTCATTATGTTGGGTATACATCAGATGTATGTATTATCTAGACATCTTTGCTTTAAATTAGTTACTCGGTTTAATCTGGAAATTTATTAATTTTTTTTGTCGTAGGAGGATGGCTGGTATAAGCTTGATGATTTAAATGTTGAAGAACGAGTGAAAAAATACTCTACTATTCCTGAGATTACTTATTTATTCAATGAGTTTAGCTTAACTGGTTATTTATTGTTTTACGAATTACAGCAACTTCACCCCACGATTGTTTGTGAAGACGCAGCAATTGAGTACGATCATCATGTAGCACAGAATTTACAATTCATGGAGTTTGCCAATGGTCAGAATTGTGGCATTCAATAAGATCAATTAGACAGAATCTGGTTGTTTATCAGCAATTTGCTGATTTAAAATAAACATAGGATATTAATGGCTTGCCTAAAACATTTTTGAGTTTTCACCATCTTCCGAATTCTGGAAACACCAATATGAAATATATTCTAGAGAATAAGATAATAGATTTTCTAATAACTCCCGAGAAACTATTAATTGATTATATTTACAAAGGGATTTGGTTTAGCAAATAAAATAACTGCAAAGCTACAAAAAATAATTTTCGATAATCATCTCCAAATTTGCTAAAAACCATAACCTGCTCGTCAAAATATTTTAGATAGTGACAGATATTAATCTGCGAAAACAGATTAAATGCAAAATTATAAGGCACAAATTTTTACGAGGCGAGGAGCTGTCACGATGATCCATAAAATTACACAAACCAATCACTGATTTAATCTCTTTCCATGTTTGAAGTAATGATTTTGACCCTTGGAATATCCTGTATATCAGAATAAGCATTTATTTATATTGAAGTTTGAGATTTTCTTTTGTAAGATAAAGTAAAATCAACACACCGTTCGTCGCTTGGTTTTGCAAGATTCCAAATCTGTATTTGGAGCATTTACGTTGGTTCCCTTAGATTTTCTATGCTCTTTGTCTTTTTTGTGTTCTTGAAATTCTTCTCGTTGCCCGTGCTCTTTGCCCTCTTTTCGCTTCTTTTTTTGTCGACCCTCCTCATTGTCGTCGTTCTTCCTCTTTTTTTCCTATGTGCAATGAGTTTAGGGAGTTAAGCGTTATAGATAACTTTACCTCGTTATTATTTTTATTTTAGGTATTTCTCTTGCAAACCTTCATTAATTCAGATCGAGCTTCAATACTAGGGACCGCCAACACGGAGGATGCTTAAAACAAATGAGATTAATATTGTACAAAATCGATTGATTAAGTGGTAAGATATTTAAATACATACAAACTATTTTTATCCGTTTCACTGAAGGTGCAGGGCCAGTTATAGGTGTAGCAGTTAATGAGCTTTTACTCGGGCGTGAGCTTTTGCTGGTTCCTGTGCTTGTAGTTGCGGGCTTGATTGTACTTTTATTTGCAGTTGTCGATTTGATTGTACTTGTACTTATGTTTGTAATTGTTGTCGGTTTGGTTACAATTTTATTTGTAGTTGTCGATTTGACTGCACTCTCACTTGTAGAACCGGGTGTAAACTTATTTGGACCTGTAATTATAGATTTGGTTGTACTTGTATCTGCGGTTGTTTGAGATCTAATGGGCATTGATCCAGAACGATTTTTTCCTTTACTTTTTGAAGCAGCACTCTGTATTGAATTACCATTGTTTGTGTTATGATTCATGGTCCCATTATGATTATTGGTGACATTTTGATGTTGATTCGAGCTTGAAGCTTGTGCTTTGTTCTTCGATACAGAGGCTAATTCGAAGCCAAGGCACTCTTCAAAGTCCTTTTTCTAAAAATAGGGATAAGATGGTATGCTATTAACTCCTAAAAGCCGCTTTAAATATGTTAAAATACTCTGTACACTATTCAATTAGTAAAACACAATTCTGAAAGATTATTAAGCTTCTTTAATATAATCAATAAATATTTTGAAGGCTATTAAATTGAACGATGAATTTAAAAAGTTTTATTACCTCCGGATGCGGAAGCGGGACATTTAGGTGATCAAATAAATCCTTGTGCTTCTCGATATATTTTTTTGTTATTTCACGTCTTTCTCGCACTTGTTCAGGGTCTTTTCGAGGCTCGGCCAGTAGCTTCTTGAAGAAGGTGCTTTGTTGTGGAATGATCTTGCCTACTCAGTATGGTGCAAGCATGAAGAAGCATAATTTTTTAAGTCAAGTAGTTAATACCTTTAGAGCGCTTTTATTTGGCTTCATTTAAATTGATTACCAGGCAAATATTCCAGTGTTTTATCATAAGTCGCGGGAATAGAATCGGATCCATTTTTAAAGGACTCGAGTAGCTGATAATATCTTTTTTTCAAGTCAAAATCTTTGGAGGAACCAGGTTTAGCTGGTTGCCGAACGTTTTTTGTCTTCTCATTAAATCGATCTGTAAGTGGTTCTTGTTTCTTTGGGGCTTTTCGCACTTAAACACGATTAAGATGTGTTGAATACCAGCACTTGGTCATATTTAAAAATATATAAATGAATAGTGAATACCAAGCGGCTTCAGACAGTCCACGGTAGATTTCTTTTTGTCTTCCCTTTGAGACATTTGAGTTTTCCTTACGAGTTGTAATACTTGTAAATAACAAGTGTCGTTAGCTGTGAAAACGATCGCTTGGGAACTTTTAGTTGTAGCAGTCACTGAATGTAAAAATGAACAATTATTGTGCTGTTGGTCGCTGTATAAATAGACACATTATCTTTTATCTTATTGACTATCTACTAAATCAAATCCGGGCTTTTAAACTATAACTGAATACTGCAATTATTGTGGTCTTGTGATATAATTTATTTCATACATTATGTAATCTGTATAAAGTGTAGCATTAATTTAAATGAGTCATACTATTATTATTATTTGGACTATTTCCTTATATTTATTATTTCTTACCGCGATTATTAAACCATCACTAATTAAAGACCCCACTTGGCAAAATTCCAGCAGATTCAAATTTTTCTGGCTTTTCTAAATTACAGATTTTATATTTATTACATTTCAACATGTTTGAGTTAATTTTTGGCTTTTATATTAATATGATAAAATAAAATTCTAATTAATAATTTTAAATATTATATTAAAAATAACTTAATATTTTTCTGTTTGGTAAGTGTTATTTTAATACAGCTTAAAAAAGTTATAGTTATTTTCTTTGTAAAAGTTTTTAACAACATAAATAAATTATTTATATTTGTGTTTTTTTAATAATTAAAACCAAATTTTATTGTTTACTTAAATTATGCTTATTATATAAAAATGTAAATATAAAAACAAAGCAAATTTTTAAACTTATTAAATTTTTTTATAATAATATTTATTTAATAAATACATATAATTAGTTTTAAAATAAATAACATATCGTAAAATAAAAATCTTATGACAAATTTAATAAACCAATTAAATATTTATTAATAACTAAAAAATTAATAAATTTAAAATTAGTTTTGTAAATTATTTTGTTAATAACTTGTTTTATATATTATAATTATTTAAATCTTTTATATTAAACTTTTAATAAAACTATAATTATTATATTATGTTGTAAATAAATAAAAAATACATAATTAATTTATTAATAAGTTTTATTTTTTGTTTTATATTAAAATTATTTTTTACTAAAATAAGTTATTTTTCAAATTTTTTAAATAAATACATATAAATATATATATATATATGTTTTTTATTAATTAATATAGTAAAATTCAATTATTATTTAATATAATATAATTATATAAATTTTTAAATTTTAAATAATTTATATGTTTTTTATATATAATTAAATATAAACTTAATTTAAATTAAATTATGTTAATTTTAATTTAAAAAACCATTTTATGTATAAAACAACCAATATACTATTATTTATTATTTAATTATTTAATTATTTAATAGTTTTACTTATTATTACAGAATAATTTTCTTGGTATTATTATAAGTTAGAATAACAAGTTAACAGATAGCAAGAAAAACCAGAATTATAAGATAATAAAATTAATTAAAGAGAAAATTACAATAAGAGAGTAAATTAAATAAGTAAAAATTTAATATACATGATTAATTTCATAAAAATTACAGTTGTAAATCTTTTTTGGAAATCTAAAAATAAAGAAATAATCTGTAATTATCAACAAGATAATTCTACTACTATTATTTTATGTCTTACTTGGTAATTCTTAAAATTAATAACAAATATTGTTGTGCTTTTTAATTGTTTCTTTATTTAATAAATTACAAGAACAAACAATTGCTTTTTAGGCTAATTTTTAACAATACAAATCAAAAAAAAGAAAGATAAAGTATATAAAGACCAATAAGTAATCTTTTATCCTAAAATATTTAGATATTTGAAGATAAAAAAAAAAATAAGCAATATGAAAAAAAATAATTAATAGTAAATTTTATTTTGTTACTTTAATTATATTCTTTAACAGCTAAAAAATTTATTACTTATATAGCTATAAAAAATAGTCAATAACCAGATTAATAATTATTATTTAAAAATAAGGTGGCTAATTATGTAACATTAATAATTAATACATGTAATAATTAATAAAAACTATGGTTTTCAATCATAATATTATTTTCTCTAAAGAGATTGAGTTTTAGTAAAATCAAGCTATTTATGAGATAATTTAATTGAAGAGTTTTATCTAATTTAAAACTAACTGGTTTATTGGAGTTTTTTGTGAATAAGGTATATAATATCTAAAATAAAATAAGTTTTGTATTTAAGAGAACAAATTTTTATATAAGAGTTTTGGTTTTTTTAGCAATAGTCAAAATCTTTGAGATATTTAATCATATAATATCCAAAATTTTTACTTGTATTTTTAAAATTGTTTTTTTATAAGCTTCATGTCTTTTATAATTTTATCAAATCGACTATAGAACTTTAATTGTCTTCTATATAACAAATTTTTGTCTATGTGCAAAATTTTTTTAATTATTTTTTTAAAAGTATTGTAAGATAATAATATGTTTGCTGTTATGCTTTAAGCATATATTTATTTATTTTGCTACTAATTTTTTTTTTTGGTAGTAGTTTTCTTTGGTTTAATAATAGTATGTGTTTTACTGTTATCTATTATAGTGGTTTATTTTTCAATAATTAAAATAACATTTGGATAATTTTTGATTCAATACTTATAGAGAATATAAAAAGCATTTTAAATGTTTTAATTCAAAAAATAATTGTTTATATTAATTAAAGATATCTCTGTTTTGAAAATGATACATTTATTTATATCTAGTTTTTGCTGATTATTTGGGTTAATATTACTACAACAGATAACTAATTAGGTCATTTGTGATATTTTTTGAGTTATATATTATAAATAGAGCAATTATTAAAAATTGTTTTATATTAATTTTGTAAAATATAAAAACTATTGTTTAAAACTTTGTTAATTATAAAGATTTTTCCATTAGCTAGAAAATTTATTACCATAAACATTGCTTTTGTTTGAGTAGTATTCTAAAACTAAGTTGTCAATACTTAAAGAAAGTATTTTATAATTTTTTTTTTCTTAAGCTTCTCTTAAAACTGTTTTATTTTTTCAAAGACAATTATTTGTATTTCTATTAATAAGTCAAGAATAGTACCAAGTTTTTTTTGCAAAATGTCTTTATAATTTTCTATTGTAATTTTTCAAAAGATATTGTTTTAATATCAATTTCTATTAATAATATTGTCATTTATCTATAGAACAAATAAAAAAGATTATAACTTATTATATTATAATTTACAGTCTTATAAGCAAACAAAACTAAAGACAGTACTTTGTCTTATAAGTTTGTTTCTTTATTGGTTTTGGCTAAAGTTTTACATAGTGTTTTATTAAAATGTTTTACTAGACTATTTGTTTAAAAATAAAAAAAATGAAAATTTATGATGTATTTTCATTTTTCTACAAAGTTTTTCAACCAATATACTAAAAAAAGCTCTTCTTTTGTCAGATAAAAGTTTTTTGGAGCAGTTATGGTAATAAATAATATCTTCATAAATAAAGTTGGCAATAGAAACTGCTGTTTAATTTGGGGTGGCTCTTGCTTCTACTTATTTTGTAAGATAATTAGTAACTGTGCTAATGTATCTATTGTTATTAGAGATTATGATTAAAAATTTAACAATATCTATACCAATTCTGTCAAATAATTGACCAACAAAAATTGGATAAATGTTATTATTAGTAGAATTTTTTTTTATTAACATTTTACAAGTAAGACCCAAATATCACCTAGTATAATACATCAAACATAATGATCTAAACTAGGCATAAATTATGCACTTTCTACATGTGACCAGTTACTTAGACTAATTAGAGCAACACTACAAATTTATCACAATAGATATAATACTATTAATTCTTATAAAAAAACAATTTGGCTTACAAAAACCAAAGCTAACCCCAAGTGCTTCAGTAACTTCAAGCAACCTGACAGTCTCAACTGAAAGCAAAAATAACAGACTACATACAACAAAAGATAATGACCCATTATGCACTATCAAACCCTTTTTTTCCATAAATGCTCTATATCTAGCCCTAACTAACCAAATCTCAACATGATGAGCCATACTCAAACTACAAATAAAGTCAACAATCTTACTACCAGCAAGCTTAGCATTATCAAAAATGTTTACAGCCTCTTCAAACCAATTTTTAAACAAAAAACCTTTACACAAAGCAGTATATAAAGCATTATTAGAAACACACAAGAAAAGCATTTACAAGACTTGAGATGATAACAATCTCAAGCCTAACAGAACATACCATTCAGCCTAACATGTTGCGAGCAAATCATCATAAACTCCAGAGTCAAATGCATACACAAAAAAATAGTCAAAACTTTTCATTTCTTCACAATAAAAGCACAAAACACTAAAGTACCCTTTGTTATATAATTGTTTCTGCATGACAATTGAAAGTTAGTGGTATATAGTTTTCATGAAATAAAAATATAAACCAGTTATTAATTTACTAGTAAAACCAGCTAATATATAAGAGTCTGGATGCCAGACTGAAGCTGTACAAACCCAATCCACATCATCAAAAAAGCATCTGATAAAGACACTAGAACTAGAGCCAACCTTCTAATTAACACAATAAATATACCCAAAAACCTCTCTAGTAAAATGATGAATATTCTTTAATATTACTGTTCTATCAACTCTAATAAACCTATTATCAACCAGAACCAAAAGCACCAAATTCAAACTGGTAGCCATACCAGCCAGCCCATTAGTACATTTATTACCCAAAATATCTAAATACTCCCTAATTTTGTGCCAAAAAATGTTAAGCCCTTTATTTTTAATAGAGTTTACAATACCATATTGTTCTATCCAACATTAATTTTGAAAATCAGATAAAGCTAAAACAGACTCAGCAGAGCAAGCATTCAAAGCAGCCTAATTGTTTAAGTACATCATAACTAAACTGCACAAAAGAATACACAACAATACCAGAGCAATTGTCTGCAACTCTGCTAATATAGACAATACCAACCCATTAACTTTAACACCATTTTCTATATCTAAGTCCGAAAAATAAGCAGCCACTTCACATTTCATCTTACATGTACCCAAGTTTCTTAAGAATTTATCTGTATAAATATTAATAACATTTAAGTCAGCAGCCAAAAAGCTTTGTGTTAAACCAGAAAAACAACTAGAAACTCTAATATCTAAAGACTGTAAACCAACACTGACTGATCTAACAAAAGATGGAAACTTAACCAAAAAATCACATGCAAAACTAAACCAGCAAGGTATTGGCCCCCTTGGATCAAGTTTTTTTTAATGGCAGAAGCTTTTCCAATCTAAGATTAACTCTTTCTTATTATATAATTATTTGATAAAAGCAACACCAAATTTCTTGAGCAAATATAAAATATCATAAAACATTATATACCCTAGAACAACAAACATTGAAATGCCACCAAAAAAATGGAAAACAAATAAAGAATTATTGTTAAGAGACATATTAACATCCAAAAAAATTCTCACAATACCAGCCAAAAAATTATTAGCTGAATTGACATGCAACTTTGCAGGTTGATGCAAAAGATAAATAAAAAACCAACTCAAAACTTGCAGGTTCAAATATCTATAGTTAAATAAGTGACTGACAAGTTTATTAGCATTCGCAAAACTCAACATGGAAATGATCTTACTCTCAGCTTACAACTGTTCAAATAATTTCAAGCCATATAACAATGAATAACAAAGAGCTTCATTGGAAAAATTTTTCAAGAAGCCAGTTTTTGACCTCAAATCTCTTCTAATTAGCATATCCCATTTAATACACACACTTCTAAAAATAAAGCTAAACTGAGTTTTATAACTGACAATAAGTTGTAGCATAGTTGAGACCAGATAAAAAAACTGTTTGTTTAAAATAGCCTTCCTCAAAACCAAATTAACAAAGAACTTAAAATTTGAATGTGCTTTTGTCAAACTAGGTTTGAACAAACCCTCAAACAATAAAAAAATTCCAAGATATCTATAAGACTCTCCTTTATAAGCAACTGAAATTAGCATATCACTTATCAACAACAAAGCTTCTTTTATTCTCTGGTTAATAAAAATGGCCACAGTTTTTTTATTATTAATTGAGATGTTATTTACCCTAAAAAATTCACTAGCAATGTCCAAAATAAACTGAGTGGCTGTCTGACTGCTCTCCACCCAAATTGTGTTATTGACAAAGACACCAGCCACTAGAAATGAAGTCAATTCACCCTAATTTTCTAATCTGCCAGTCCTAGCAACAAACTTAGTGTTGATTCAGTAATCACACAAACTATACTGTTTCTTAACTTTACATAAAAGAGAATCGTAAAAATTTTTTTACAGCAAAAAAGAAAACACTTCACTCTAATTAAGACTATCATGTACTTGGTATTCATTAGTCAAACCAAAATTGGTCATAATATAATTAACACAATTATTGTGAATACTCCCAAAGAACTTGATAAAATATATACACATCTTAATTTGAACCAAGCTATTCTGCAAGTAATGCCAACTCATAAAGTTATAGGCTTTCTGCATATTTTACAAAACTAGCCAAAGTTCATGATTTTTTTCCAAAGCATCTTTAACAGCCAAACTGATAGCAAAAATAGGAGACTGAATGGTAATGCTTTTTAGCACAGAAAAATTGTCACCATGAAGAATGGCAAATTTACTGCATGCCAATAAAATCCTATCAGACAGTATTTTAGAAAGAATTTTACAAGCAGTCTCAATTAATGCAATCAGCCTGGTGTTGATTAGAATATTCTTTCACTCATAAAGTTTAGGAATTATTAATATCTAAGCTTTCTTCTAAAATTGAGACACAGATTCTTATACCAAACAAAAATTTAAGAGATCCAAGACCAAACTGAGCACAAAACCATCACAATATTTTCAAAGTTTATTTGTAATATCAGACATACCAGCAGCTTTATCATCCAGCAAGTCTTTGACCACATATATCAAATTCTTATAACTGATAGTATTTATTACATCAGAAAAAACACTATTATTAATATACTCTAACAGCAGGTACTAATGTTGCCACAAATCAGAAATACTATCTAACATGACTCTTTTTCTTATCCAACCTTTCATAATCTTGTCAACTCTATTTTTAACATCAACTGGATTTAGAATTAAATCACTTCTGGAAACCAGATAGTCTAACACCACTTTACAGAAAAGACACTTCAATACACTATGGATCATGTGGCTTTTGTCAATTATAAAACTTTTCATTTATTTCTCTATAGCAGACTTAATGCCAAACTTCTTAGCTCACAACAACTTAGCAAGTTTGGATGCACAATAAAACTTCTTCACACCAAAGAGAGCAAAACATACATGATTAAAATCTGCCTCAGAGCTCACAAAATCTCAAATAACAGAAGCTTTGTTACTATTCAAAAAAACTCAGTGCTTTAAAAAAGAAGTAAACCTGTCTGAACTTCCTTTATAAGAAGTCTTAACAATTCTCAAAACCAAAACTTCCAGCTTATGAAATCTGGAAGACTCCTTGGTGAAAATCCTATCATAGCCTTTAAACCAAATCTTTTTGAATGTCTTATTGGCCAAGAGTATTATAATATTGTGAATAATGTCTCACATTGCATCCAGATCCGAAAACTTTTTAGACACAACAAATTCATCCAAGAACATAGCAGTATTGGCCACTGTAGCATCCTTAAACTCACACTATTTTATCTCATCAGCATTTTTAATATCAAACTTTTAACAATCTCTATTAGCTTGTCTGCACAGCAAGTTCAGCCACACATCTAGCAACTCACCCAAACCCACAGATACAGAAACAGCTTTGTAATTAGTATTAAAATAGTTCTCAACATCAGCCACACCATAACTTACTATTATATTGACCAAGTTTAAAGAAACAAACACATAATTAATCATTTTAGTAATACTTCAAAAATTGTTCTACATTAGCACCTTTGCAAATAAGCTTCCACCCAAAGAATTAATTAAACCCAAATCAAGACATTTTTTAAAACTGACATACTTGTAAGAACTATTGTTACCAGAGGTTTTTTTTTGTCTCTTTTCTTGAATGTTGTTAATGTTTGTTTGTTGCTAATTTCACGTTTTTTAGAGATGGTTGAATCTCCAATAACTGAATTTATCTTCAAATTATCTCTTATAATTTGAACTGCTGGACTTATAAGTAAAATAGCCAATTCTATGCCAGTTACTTTATGTAGTTATATTGTAGTAAACATTAACTCTTTTCTAAAAATTGCTCATCTGGAAGCTCACTAAAAATGTGTAGTTACTTTGCTGTAAAAGTCAACTTTTCTACAGGAATCTCATTTGTAGACTATCTTAATAATTATGATAAGAAAAGTAAAAAAAACAAAAGAAATGTAAAAAAAATGGAATTTTAATAAGAGAAACGTTTTCTATTCAGGCCTGGAGTCACTAACAGATTACTGAAATTAGTAGCTAATCAATTTCAAAATATTAGTTGTGTTGAAAAAATTTCAAGTGTAATAATTAAAGGATTTGATTTTCGAATATTTTTAATTTTTATTTGAATATGTAAAAAGTAATTTGTTCTAATTAAGATATTTAAAATAAGATACTATGATAAGATACTATGAAAAGATACATTTTTTTGAAAAGAGAAGCTTTTTTTTTATATAACTTGTTGTAGTACTAGTCTTTGAACTTGCACTTTTCTTTTTGCTTTAATTTTGGTAAACTAAAAATATATTTTGGCAAACTACAAGTTATTTTACTGAACTATTGATTATTTCGGCCAATTTTCATTAATTTCGGCGAATTTTGACTATATTAAATGGTTCAGGGTATTGTGTAATTTGATCATCTTAATTTCTATAGTACAAATCAGATTATTGATTGAGTAATAATATTTGATAATTTGCTTAAATAATAAGTAATAATCAAAATGTTAATAATATATGCTAATTAATAATAGGAATTATGAGGGTAATTTCATGCTAATTAATAGCTAAAATTCTACTTGTAATACCATTTTCATTGAAATTGCCACCTAAGATAACAAAAGAAGATTTATTTACAGCTTTGGCAATTAAAGAGTTAATATTATCCACTTGAGAGAAATGAACTGCTATGAATGCCCCAGCATAAAGTCTCAAAATTGACACAGAAAGTTTGTTTTTGAAAAATAATCTGATAGAAAGGAGTTGGCCAGAAATGTTCAACACCTTATGTATATGCTTTATCAAAGAATTGTTTATAATAATTACAACACCAGAATTCAAATGACCAGAAGCCAAATCAGAAGTAAAAACATGAACACCTTCAAACTTGTTTACAATCTACAAACAGATCTTGTCTTTCAACTTAATTTTAGTAACAATAGAAATCAAATTATTCATATCTCTATGTCAATGTATTATATCATTCTGTTTTGCAGGATTGTTTATTTCTCTGACATTGCACATGGCAATTTTCCAAACTAAACTAGTCATTGAGAAGGATATTGAAGAAGCATACTATTTACAAGAACCAAACCATCAAACCAAACTAATAAACTGAACACTAAGACTAAAAGACTCTTTAACATAGTTTTTAACTTGACAATGGCAAGAGAAGTAGATGGATCCAAGAATGAGGCAGTCTTATCACAAGTGATATCACTTGAGCCCTCTCCTATTACTATATTATCTACTCAATCCTGTAATGAGGAGGTTACCAACAGCTAATATTTAGGGCTAGGCTGGGAAACTACCAACACAAATGATTCCAATCTCTTAGCCAACTTACTAATTTGTTCTGTGAAACTGGTAAGACTGCTCTTAATATTAACCAAATGTAATTTCAAATCACTCACAACAGGCAAAGAAGAAGAGAAACCAGATTTAGCCAAAACATTACCTGTAAGAAAAAGAGAGAAAGAAAACCCACCAACAACTTTTGTTCAAGAGACACCACCAAAAGAAACAGGACAAGCTACTAGTGCTGAATGTTTGGCATAAATAACAACTAATTTGCTTTTATTTGCATCTGAAAAAACCTGATGTGAGGGAATACCAGAGAGAGACTTCTTACTAGCTGCACAGCCTAAAGACATATAAGAGTTTCCACACTTAGTATACTTAGCAGAAACCAAATAAAATCAGCACAAATTGGCACTCCTTAAAACTGGTGTGGTTTCTATGACAGTGTTTAATAACTCAGCTGAGTCAATGCAAACATTAGTGCATCTGACTTGAGCATATGAGACTGGATGACAATTAATGACATATGTTTTACCACTCACAGAACCAATAAAATTCTATATATTGTGAACATTTGTTCTCACAAACAAAGTATACAACAATGTCTGATCTTTTTCGTCTCAAGATTTTTTGTCTAAATCTGATCTAGTAACACAAATTGCTATTACAGGTGATTACTTGGGGTTTCAAAGCAAATAACAAATCTGTAACTTGATGCTCAATTGATATAGTAGTGTTGATGTTGGTTTTTGAAGATATTGTTATCTGAAGGTTTTGGTTGAATCCTTTGTATAATAGACAGAGATTCAATAGTTGTTTATCTGTAGCTTCCCAGAATTGTAATTCTGTCAATTTCTTTCTTTAGCTTAATGGCCAGTAAGTAATCCATAATTTTTTTACATGCTCTACCCACTTGCAGAGGTCTTTTACCAAGCAATTTTTGATGTTAATAATTCAGTGCTTTAATCTTTTAATCAATTAGTACACCACAAAAAGAAAAATAAAAAAACAAAAGAAATAAAAAAAAATAAAAAAATAAGCCAAGACGATAAAGTTAGTATTCCGTCAATAGCTGTGATCAAGAGCTATTGTTTTAGTGTGTTTAAGTATCAATTATTATCAACATAAAGTGTTAATAATAAAGAATAGATTTGAGATAGTGAATAATTATTTATTTGATATTTGTGATGTAAAAGATTGCTTAGATTAAATCTAAACTGAGAAGTCTCTAACTAAAAAATTCTAATAATTATGACTTGCAAATCTAATTGACTTTAAGAGTTCTACTGACTCTGGAAGTCCAATTTTCTAGCTTCTGATACTACTGCTATATATACATAAATTTTATTATACAAGATTTTTTGAATTCCTTAATTTTCTAGCCAGGAATCCTGGAATTCTTGGAATCCTGCAATTTTTTTGAGAGGAATTCTGAAATTCTGGAATCCTGTAATTTCTTATATGAGAATCTTGAAATTCTTGGAATCTTGCAATTTCTTTAAAAAGAATTCTGGAATTTCACTTTTATTACATTTATTCTGATTGGTTAATTTATGTACTAATATTTAATTCTTATATTCTATAAGTAACATCACATATTTCCTAATCAGGATAGACCACTCTGCTGCAACCAAATCAGCATAATCTGATTGCTTAAACTCAACTACAGTCTTCTGTCAAAGTCTTACCAACTGCATTTTGATTGACTTAATTATTCCAAACTTGAACAGCACAATGTGTACAGCCTCAGCCAATATTCCAACAGAAATTTTTTTAACCACCACAGTCTGATCTGAATGACCAGTAGATTTTTTAAGATTGGTGTTAACCAAAATATTTGCAGCTCTTGTTTTTTCTGTAGTCTATGCTAAACTTGATTCAGAAATGAAGAAAACACAAATGATTTCAACAAATTTTGAAGGAGTAGAGATCTCCTCCAAAACTATTAACTTTTAAAAACAATTTCTTAACAACCACAAGCTTTTCTTGAGATGATTTTTTAGCAATTTATCCAGACCAATATCTAGAGCAAATGATTTTCTAACAGACATATTAACCAGATTTCATAGTGGAGAAGGAAAAACCACAAGAGCATTCAAAAAAATGTTATTGTCATTAACATTATCTAAGAAATTAATTTTTTCCAATAATGTATTCAGAGCCTTTATTGTCACCAATCTTAGACTTTTTGGTGTCTGATTGGAATTATCTTCATTAAACAAATCTTTTTTACTATAGTCTATACTGGTTTCCTTCACAAGACACTTTTTTTCCATATTAATATTATTAGATTCGATGGTATCATCAGTTTCAGATCCCCAAGAGCCACCAACTGCTGTTTTAGACAAAACTATTTTATGAGCAATATCATCTTTCAGAACACCACTTTTTTTCTTTTTTTAGAAGCAACATTCTTTTCACTACTATCAGTATCAGAATCTTTAACAAACTTCTTTAATACAACAATACTACAGCCAATGGTGGCCTCATAATTAAGCAAAAAAGGTTTGGAATTATCATACTGAATTGTAGAAACTTCTTTCAAAAAACTTTTGACTCTTTTTTGGGAATTTTGGATAAAAGAGAGAAAGAAGTTTTTTTAGTAGAATTTTAGCTATTAATTAGCATGACATTATTATTATAATTTCTATCATTAATTAACATATATTAATATTATTTCAAATTATTACTTATCATTTAATCAAATTATTAAATATTACTATTTAATTAATAATCCGATTTATACAATAAAAATTAAGATGATTAAATTACACAATACTTTAAACTATGTAATATTTAAGAATTCACTAAAATTTGCTGAAATTTGCCAAAATAATAAATAATTCACCAAAATAGTTAATAATTTATCGAAATAACTTGTAGTTTGTTGAAATATATCTTTAGTTTATCGAAATTATAGCAAAAAAAGAAAGTTTAAGTTTATAGATTAGTATTATAACAAGTTGTATAAAAAAAGAGCTTTTTTTTAAAAAAAAATGTATTTTATTTAGAATTATTTTAATTCAAATTAAA
This sequence comes from Geosiphon pyriformis, assembly GCA_016748015.1. Lineage (NCBI taxonomy): Eukaryota > Fungi > Glomeromycota > Glomeromycetes > Archaeosporales > Geosiphonaceae > Geosiphon > Geosiphon pyriformis. The sequence continues at coordinate 515,243 of JAAOMT010000295.1, forward strand.
TTAGCTTTACAAAAAGAATAAAAAATATCAAATACTTAAAAACCAAATTTCTTAAACTATTTACACTTAAAATTCTTTAAAACTCAGCTAATGTTTTGAAATTGATTAGCTACCAATTTCAGTAATCTATTAGTGACTTCAGACCTAAACAGAAAATAATTTCTTTGACAAAATTCTATTTTTTTTACATTTTTTTTATTTTATTTTATTTTTTTTATTATAATCATTAAAGTAGTTTACAGACAAGATTTCTGTAAAAAAGTTGACTTTTACAGCAAAGTAACTACACATTTTAATAAGCTTTTAGACAAGCAATTTTTGGAAAAGAATTAACATTTATTACAACATAAATATTCAAAGCAATTAATATAAAATTGGCCATTTTACTTATAAGCCTAGCAGTTTAAATTATAGAAAATAATTTGAAAATAAATTCAGTTATCAGAGATTTACTAACTTTCAAAAAACGTAAATTAACAGCAAACAAGTATTAACAATATTTAAAAAAAAAGACCAAAAACTTCCAGTAACATTTGGTGCTCTTTTACAGAAATAATACAACAATAACAACTCCAAAGTAATAATTACATTAGACATAACAACTTTAGAATACTATCAGTTAATTTATACTTACTGTAAACAATAATTTAAAATATAAGATGGAATTACAGTCTTTAAAAAAATACTTTTCCAATATATTAAAAATCGAATTAACAAATATCTTTTTAAAGACTACAATATTACAGAAGTTAAATAAAATCTTCTTAAAAATATTACCCACTATTTAAACAAAAACCCAAAAACCATTAGTGCTAATAATTGTGTTACTTATTTTGAAAAACTTGATTATAATATTATCACATTTTGCAAAAAAAAGTATTCTGCCAATTTACAATTTATTCTTAAACTTGAGTTTGAATTCAAAACAAACAGAAAAGACAAACAGAAAAATACACGACCAATTTATACAATACTTAATACACCAAAAACAACCTTTCAACATTTGTAGACACCAGAACAAAGAACTAGTTCTAAATTACCACTTTTAATCACACTTTTTTCAGATTTATTTACTTAAATTTAAACACCAAATTTATTACTTAATCATTTTTTAAAACCAAAAAATTTCACATTACCAAAAAATTCAATACAATAGTCTAAACAAATCTTCATCAGTACCAATCTTTTCAATTTCCTAACAGAAAACTAAAACAATTACTCTGATAACAATGAAGACATTTCTGAATTCACAAAGAAAAAAACCACTGAAAATAAGAATACAAAAGACATGACAACCACTTATATTGCAAAAATTACTGAATTTACAAGAGAAAATATTAATACCAGCCCACAAAAATGGTTCAACAAAGTTCAAAAAGCAGAAGATACAAATAGATAGAATATAGTAAGAATATTAAAAGCAATTTTATACTTTTTTAAGAAACAGCAGAAAAATAGTTTGAAAATCTGACCAAACTTTTTAAAAATTGGCAAGCATTTAAAAATACTTTTCTAAAACAATTTACTAACAACAACATTTCTATTACTTTCCAAAATTGTTTTCACAATATCAAACAAAAATCATCTAAAATTGTTATAACTTATCTTGAATGGTTCAACAAACTTTTTTGACAAATTTGACAATTGGAAACCAATGACTATTACTTTAATGTCCAGATTTTAAATCAGTTTATTGCAGAATTAAAAGACAAACTCATTAAAAAAGTTCAATTATATGCTCTAACAAATCTAGTCACTGCTATTCAACATATTAAGATTTATAAAATGACAATGAAAAAAGTTAATTGTACCAAACTTGTAAATCTTGCAATTAAAAAAACCAGCTCAGTAACTAAAAAAAAGATTGATCAATTGACCAAAAAAGTCGAGAATTACTTTATCAACCAACAAAAGCAGCAACAACAAAGATATCAACTATCTCAATAATACAATTAAAATAACTAAACAACTAATCTCAGAGCTATTACTATTGTAAAATTTCTGGACACTAAAAATAAGATTGCCACAAATACAACAAAACCAATAATAAAAAAATAATCAATATTATTTTTAAACTCAACAATATCATTACTAATCTCTACTATCAGTTTATTATTTATCAAGACCCTAATATCCGAATAATTATTATTAATCTGCTTCACAACTTATTTAACAACAGTATTAACAATTATCTGCTTAGCAATATCAAATATTTGCTTAAAAATTGATTTAACAAGACCAATTCACATCACAAAATCAGTTTTTCAACAATAATAAATTCAATTTCAACAACTAATTAGTTTTTTAACAATCAGTTTAATAAAAACTCATACATTATTATATTTAATCCAGTTATCTCACAATGTCAAAAGAGTTGAATTTTTAACAAACTGCATTGTTTAAAAATAAAGCTACAACACTAAAATTAAACTCTTTCAACAATATCATTCTACCAATCCAAATTACTAAAAATGCCAACCTCTCAAATATATTTCTATTTGAATTCAAAGCCAATAAATTACCATTTTTACTTAGTAATACAGCAGTTAATGAACAAAAAATAATCACAGCAATATATACAAAAGCCAAAATTAATGAAAAATTAATTTAGTTAATCTTAGACAGTAGATTTACTGAAAGTATTATTACTTATTAGTTAAGGCAGCAGCTTAAGCAAAATATTAACAAATCAGCCCAAACAATTATTGTTACAGCCAATAGTATAAAATAAATCCCAATAGGAGAAATTGACAATTTCTCTTTACAATTAATGGAATCATCATTCCAATTAAAGTTTTTATTATAGATGTATCTTAATATCAAGCTCTTTTTAAAAATAATTGACTTCTTAAAACCAATGCAAATTTAGACTGAAAAACACAAAAATTAAAAATTTCATACTAAAAACAATATATTTGAGTACTTGTTATATATAGTACTTTTAACAAATAATCTAAAAAAGCTCTGGTATTCAAATTTAAAGAGAAGAAAGAAATACCAATTATTAAAATATATATGACTCTTGGATTAATATTCAATTGGACTAAAAAAATGAAGCAAGAAATTTTTGAAAAAACCAGAAAATAGAATGTTGTTTAGTATTTTATATTAGAACCACAAAAACAATCATCTTATATTTTACTTAAATATAAAGATTACAACAAAAAACTTTTGTCAATAGAAGCATACATATTTTCAGAAGAGGAATATGAAACATATATCTGCTATTTTTGCAAAGCAAGTCATAGAGAACAATTTAAATACTTCAAATAAAATAAAAAATAGAACAACATTTTTTGTTTTATATGCAAAAAAATACTATCAGAAAAATGCAACTGGATTGATATTGCAATAAAAAAAAAAGTTTGTAATTAAATCTGTTTATATGCACTTTCAATTACAGAAAAAATGAAAAGAAAAACCTCTTTTAATATAGTATATAATATCATTCTTAACAAACTCTATTATTATTTACACAATATTAAAATAATCTATAAACTGGTCATAATTTTAATCAATGAAAGAATTCAAGAAAAAGTACACCAAATAAAAAAAACAAAATACATTAAGTATACAATAAAATTAGCTAGATTTGATTATGAGAATGAAATAAAAACCTATTATTAAATTACAAGTCATGTTTATTTGGCCAAAAAAGCTTAAATTCAACAATTAAAGCAAATAAATATTCAATATGTGTGAAGAATATATTATGCTTTGTGATAATCAATGATGCTCAAAATGTCATGCAATTAGTATTTTTTTGTTTAGCAAAAATGATGAATACAAAATCGAATTTGGAAAATTTGAACCAAAAAAAAAATTACAACAACTTTAATTTATCTTATCAAAAATCAGTTTGCTATATAACTCCAATACTTTGACAACAAGAAACAAGGAATAAAACCTAAAAAATTCTACAAAATAGATGCTAAATACAATCTACAATATTTTGGAAAAAACATTTTGGTCTTCCAACCAAAATTCCTGACAAAAATCAACATAAAAATTGCTCTTAAAATTCTATTAGGAACAATAGTTCAAATTGCTTTCTAATTATTATTGGCAAGCAAAGGAATTAATATTAGAAAAAAAATCATAGATGTTAAATATATCAGAGATATTACAATTCTGTTACAAAATAAAACAAATAAAACATTCAAAATTGAGCATGCCAAAAAAATTGTTCAAGCAATTTACCTACTTTTAATCAATATTTTAGGTTTTACAATTAGTTAACAACAGAGAACAATTAGGAAAAAGTGAAAGAAAAACCCAAAATTTTGATTAAACTGGCCAATTTACAGTTTTAGTAAATATAACTCTTAATATATAAAACAAATTTTACTAGATTCTTTGATTTTCCCAACCAATTATTATTTTATCTTTTAGAAAATATCACAAAATTTACATTTGTTCAAAGTCTACTATCATTTAACAAATCTTTAAGTCAAATAAACAAATCTGTTTAAAGCATAAAATTTTAATTTCAAACATTTATATTCTAAAAAAAATAAAGAAATTTTGAATTATTTTTTACAATCTAAACAGCTACTTTATTGTTTTATTAAATAAAATAGAAATTGGAATTATACATAGCAACATCTTCCAAAATAAAACTTCTCAGATTGTTTTTAATTTTATCAAAATTGTGAAACATATTCTACTTCTAAATCCAAACATCACCTCTATTACTAAAAACTATCATATTTTAGAAGAAAAACTTTCTTAAATCAACATAGATTTCTTGAAATCCTAACAATAAAAACAATTAAAACAGTTAATTGTTGAATACACTAATATATTTGTCAAAAATAATAACAATCTTAGAAAAACTAATATTATGCAGCATTAAATTCATATAAAAAATACTCTATTAAAATGTTAACAAGTCTACTAAGTTTTATTTGCTAGCTACCAATTTATTATGGAAGAAGTTTAATAAATGCTCAAAAATAGCTTTATTCAATTATTAAGAAGCTCTTAAGCCTTATCAGTAGTTCTTATTAAAAAGAAAAATGGCAAATCAGATTTTGTGTAGATTATTAACAAATAAATAGTATTACAATTAGAAATACTTATCTACTACCAAGAATTAACAACATGCTAAATGTTCTGAAAAAAGCCAAGTTCTTTTTAACTTTAGACTTAAAAAGCGAGTATTGACAAGTTAAAATGGATTCCAAAGACTGCTCTAAAACAGCATTTACTACTTAAAGAGAAAATTATGAGTTTAACATAATGTCTTTTGAACTTTATAATATATCAACAATATTCCAAAGACTTATAAATATTGTTTATAAAGAATTCTTATGGCAATTAGTAGTTATTTACTTAAAAAAAACTAATGTATACTTTTTAAGTTTTAAAGCCTATCTGATTTACTTATAAGAAATTTTTCAACTATTATGAAAAGCAAGATTAAAGTTGAACATTAAAAAATGTTACTTTGGAAAAACAAGTTTGATTTTTCTTGAACATATTATTAGCAAAAATGGAATTTAATTCAATTTAAGAACAATTAGTGCTGTTAAAAATTTTTAAGTTCTTTAAAATATTACAGAACTAAGAAGATTTATAAAATTAGTTTCTTATTACTAAAAGTTTATTAAAAATTTTTTTGAAATTGCTAAATCACTCAATTATCTAACCAACAAGGACATAAAATATTAATAAACACAAGCTCAACAACAAGCATTTAATATTCTTAAAAAAAAACTTATCACAGCTTTAATTTTTGCTTATTTAAATTTCAGTAAAAAGTTTCAATTAGTTACTGATGCTTTATACATAGCTTTTTGTGCTATTCTATTACAATTAGATAACAATAACAATAAACAAATAATTGTTTATGTCAGTAGAACTTTCAAACCAACTGAACTCAAATATAAGTTTACTAAATTGGAAGCAGCAGCTGTTATTTAAACTCTAAAACACTTTTAATAATATCTTTAAAATAGATTTTAATTCAATATTATTATGAATAATATTGGTTTCAAATAGGTCAATAAAAAAGCTCTGAACTTAATGCCAAACAATCCTGATGGTCTGATTTTTTAGTAGACTACAAATATATTATTTACCACAAACCAAACAAATTACATACAAATATATATAGTTTTTTTAGAATAAAACAAGATTAGAATTAACACCAACAAATTACCAATTCAATAACAATTAACAAATAAAACAATAAATCCTGAAAACTACAACAATATTAAAAACTATCTTAAGACTTTTAACATACCAAAAAATTGGTCTCTAATTAAAAAACACTGATTACAACACTAATTCAAATAATATTTCCTGTACTACAACAAAATTTATTATTAAAACCACCAAAACTTAACAAATTCATTCAGATTAGTTTAACAAAATAAAAAAAACAATCTTATACAACATGTATACAGACTTTTCATTAGCATATCTAAGAAAAAACAATACAATACAAAGAATATTAGAACATTATTTTTGGTTTTACATATACCAAAATATTCAATAATATGTAGAATCATGTAATAATTATCAAATAAGAGAAAAAACTCAATTCACTAAATCTTTAAATTCAATCAAAGTTAGACAACTATTTAACAGAATAAAAATTAATTTAGTCAAATCACTACTTATTACCATTTAAAAAACCATTATATTGCAATTACAGTAGATTATTTTACCAAATGACCTGAAATCAAAGCCATTTAATAAGCAAATACAAAATCAGTAGCAAATTTCATTTATAAAGACATTATTTGTAGACATAAATGTCCAATTAAACTTTTATCTGATCAAGAAACACATTTTGTAAACAACATAATACAAAAAATTTGTAAACAATTTAATGTTAAAAAATCTTTATTATTACTTTATTACTCATAAACAAATAAACTTGTAGAACAATTCAACCAAATACTATGTAAATTATTAGCCAAAATCTCAACTGATTTTGAACAATAATAGAATATCTTTATTTTATCAATATTATTAGCATATAAAACACTAAAACAAAATATTATAAAACACACACTCTTTGATTTAATCTATAAAAAAACAGCAATATTATCAATCAATTTTATTGTAAAAACATACTTTGTACAACTAATCAATGAAAAAAACTTTTAAGAAATATTTTAATCAAAAGCCTACACTCTTTTTAGTACTTTGAAAAGAAAATAATAAATAGCAGCCACCTATATTGAATACTCCTATATTGTAATATGGTTTCAGTCGATCTTTATATGCTGTTTTAGCTAAGATTTTGTTGTTTTATTTTAATTTATAAGCTCTATTTTCTAGAATTTCTTCTATGTAAAATAGTTCATCCTATTTGGGATCAAATTTTCCAAGCTTAATAAAAAAAATAACATGACAACAAATTGCTACCAATAACCAATAAATTTAAAGTTGGAAACAAAGTTTTTTTACACAAAACTAAGACTAAAAAACAATGGAATAAAAAATTTAAACATAAATAGAACAAACTATTTTATATTTACAAAATTTTAGACAATAAATCATACAAGTTAAGACTTAATAACAAAATTTTAGCAAAAATTACACATAAGAATTGATTAAAATATTATCATTTCAGAAACAATTCTGAATCATTAATTCTACAAATTAGTACATATTCTTCTTTAATTAATCTTAAAGATATTTTCCAAAATTTAGAACCAATAGTTATAATAAAACAATAATTATATTTGTATATTTAATTTAACATTATCATAATATTCATTTTAAAATACACAAAATATAAAACAAAAATAGTAAATAATCACAAAAAAACTCAAAAATATATAAAAACCCAATATCCAAAAATATTTTTGTATTTTCTCTTTTCAAAACCTTTTAGAATTTTATTTTTTCTTTTCGGATTTTTTCAAATTTTATTTGCAACTTTATTTTATTTTATTATAATTATTCTATAAAATATTTAACAAATATTCCAAAAATTAATGTTAATCTTGAAAACACTTTCTAATTTATTCATAATAATTAATAAAAGTCAAATTAGTTATATCCAAAAAAAAACTACAATGCCAATAGCAAATAATTTTCAGAATTATTATTCTTATAAAAAAAATACAAGAAATTATTTTGGAAGTCAATTATTAGAACTTTTAAAACAAGCTTTAAAAAAAAACTTTTTATTCACTTCTATTAACATTTTACTAAATGCCACAATACAATAAAAGCTTTAACTGTTTCTTAATAAATAAAGCTATAAATATACTTTCATATATAAATATTTTCATATTGGAAAAACATTTTATGAATAAAAATTAGAACTTGCAAAAACAAATCTCATTTTTAAAGCCATACAAAAACAAGTTCACAATAAATTCAAGATAGCAGCTGGATCAATAAACACTTATTATAAACTTAAAGCAGTATTTAAACTCTATAACTTGTTTAATACTTGTAAAAATATCCTACAAAATCTAATACTTTAACCAATGAAGATTTAATATATTGACAAATTCACAAAACTGAAATTTTAACAATTTTTAGACCAAATCATCACAATTATTTTGGACTACTATCTCAATATTACAGATATTATTTAAACTTTAACAAAGCTTAGTTTTAAAGAGGAGATTATATTAGTTTGGACCTTACTCATAAAACGTTAATAAAAAAAAAAAAATTATATTATCAGTAAAATTTTAGCTATTAATTAACATAAAATTACTTTTATAATTTTTATTATTAATTAGTATATATTAATATTATTTTAAATTATCACTTATTATTTAATCAAATTATTGAATATTATCATTTAATTAATAATCTGATTTATATAATAAAAATTAAGATGATCAAATTATACAATATCCTAAACTATATAATATTCAAAAATTTGCCGAAATAATAAATAATTTACTAAAATAGTTAATAGTTTATTGAAATATATTTTTAATTCATCAAAATTATAGCAAAAAAAAAGTTAAAGTTTATAGACTAGTATTATAACAAATTATATAAAAAAAAAAGCTTTTCTTTTTGAGAAAATGTATTTTACCCAGAATTATCTTAATTTAAATTAAATTAGCTTTACAAAAAGAATAAAAAACATTAAATACTTGAAAACCAAATTTCTTAAACTATTTACACTTGAAATTTTCTAAAACTCAACTAATATTTTAAAATTAATTAGCTACCAATTTCAATAATCTGTTAGTAACTTCAAACTTAAACAAAAAATGATTTTTTTGATAAAATTCTATTTTTTTTACATTTTTTTTATTTTTTTTATTTTTTTTATTATAATTATTAAAGTAGTCTACAGACAAGATTTCTGTAAAAGAGTTAACTTTTGTAGCAAAGTAACTACACATTTTAGTGAGTTTTCAGATAAGCAATTCTTAAAAAAGAGTTGACATTTACTACAATATAACTATCCAAAGCAACTGGTATAGAATTGGCTATTCTATTTATAAGTCTAGTAATTCAAATTATAAAAAATAATTTGAAAATAAATTCAGTTATTGGAGGTTTATTAACTTTTAAAAAATGTAAATTAACAGCAAACAAGTATTAACAACATTTAAGAAAAAAGACCAAAAACCTCTAGTAATAATGTCTTTTTTGCAATTAGGTTTTTTTTTTTTGGCAGATATTACAGATTTTGATGTACTTAGTAATGTTTTTTTTTAAGATAGGCCAATAATAGTAAGTAAAAGTTTTTTAAATTATTTTTGTTTTTCCAAAATGTTTAATTAATGAATTAATATGCTGTTATAGATTATAATTTTTCTTTTTTCCAATTTAATAACTCTCTAAAAGCAATCAAAATTTTTTCTATTTCTTTTGTAAAGTTGGTTTTGATAAATTAAATAAAAATTTAATTGTTTTTGCAAATGTTCTTTTTACTATTAAGTATGTTCTAATAAGTATTGCTTTTTACTCAAAAAATTTATTAATGCAAAGTAATTGTCCAAGTTTATTATTATGTTTGATTAAGAGAAAGTTATCAATAATTAAATTGGTTTGGTTTTATAAAAGTTGTACTATCATTGAATGGTAAGTCTAAAAAGAGCATTGGTATTTTGATAATGAACTTCTTTACAATATTGTATATTATAGTTAAATTCATTCAGATAAAGTATCTAGTAAGTTATTTATTTGTGTTTTAGCTTTTTTTTGTTGCATAGCCAAATTAAAGCTTAATAATCTGTTATTACTAAAAATTTTACACCAAGGAAATACTTACTCCAGTAGCTAGTAAACCATATTATTGCTAAACATTTCTGTTTAATTACTGAGTAATTCTGTTTTACTGAAGAAAAAAATCTGCTAGCATAAACTATGGTATGTTTTTTATTATTTTTATTTTTCTAAGATAGAATAACACCAAGTCCAAAACCAGATGTATTAATATGAAGGATAAAAAATTAATTCAGATTAGATTGCTTGAGAATTAACTTAATAATTAGTTTTTTCTTCAAAGTTTCAAAGCTTTTTATTAATATATACTTTAATAATAATTAACAGTTTTTTTAAGTAATTAATTGAATAAAAAAACGATTTTGGAAAAATCTTTAACAAATTTGCAATAATAAGATATTAAACCAAAAAAAAAGTATAGTTTATAAATATTTATTGATTGTTTAATGTTTTGAACCTTTTCAATTTTGGCTGAATCAAAAAAAATTCCATCTTTTATAATAAAATGTCTAAAAAACTGAGTAAATTAACATCCAAAAAAAAATTTAATTAGATTGATTTTAAGACCAGCATTTTTAAAAAAATCAAAAATCTTTTATAAATCAAGAATATTACCTTCTTTTAAAATAACTAGGCTGTTCTTAGCCAGCAAGTTTTTAATGTCCACTTTTTTTTCTTTTAAAGAAGATTTTTTTTGTTTTATTGTTAATAACTGTATCTTAAGTGGTTTATTTTCAAAAAACTTTTGCACTTTTTTTATCTTTTTTCTTGGTATTAAGCTAATAGATTCCTAATCTTTATAGTAAATTAGACAGAATTTGCATTTATTATTAGAAAAATACAATGATTTATTGTACCAGCACTGAATACAAAGACTATATTACTGTTATAAGTTGGAGTAACAAGCTAATAGATAACAAAGGAGAACAGGATTGTAGGGTGATAAAAGGAATCAAAGGGAATTCAACTTTAAAGAGCAAATTAAATAAGTATAAATTCAATATGTGAGATTAGTCTCATAAAATATCTCAGTCACTATACTTTTCAAAAAATAAATGAGAAATCTGAAAGTAGAGAGATAGTCCATATTGTTAACAAATGATCACACACTGGTATAATTCTATGTTTCACATTAGTGCTCTTAGAATTTAATATTAAGTATTAGATGTATTCTTTAGTCATGTTTTATTCAATAATCTTTAAATGCTGCAATTACATGTTTTAAAAAAAAAATAGAAAATAACCAACAAGTAATTTTTTATTCCAAAATGTTCAGATACTTGAAGGTAAAAAAAGAAAATTTAGCAATAAGAAAAAAATTAAGATAAAGTTGTTATTTTTATTTCTTTTTTTTCTTTGATTTTTACATGCTTTTTTATAACTAAAAAATTCATTGCTTATATAACTATCAAAAGTGATTAATGATCAGGTCAATAGTCAGATCCTTGATTAGGTCAATAATCACTTTCTAAAAATAGAGTAGCTAATTATATAATATTAGTGGCTAATACATGTAATAATTAATAAGAAGTATAGGTTTTAACTATAACATTATTCTTTCCAAAGAGATTGAGCTCTGGCAAAATCAAGCTATTTATGATGTAATCTATTTGAAAAGTTTTATTTAACTCAAAGCTAACTAGTTTGTTGAAGTCTTTTGTGAATAGGATATATAATACTTAAAGTAAAATAAGTTTTGTATCTAAGAGACCAAATCTTTGTATTAGAGTTTTGGTTCTTTTAGCAATAGTTAAAACTCTTAGGACATCTAACCATATAATGTCCAAAATTTCTGTCTGTATCTCTGAAGTTGTTTTCTTTATGAGTTTTATATCCTTTATGATTTCTTCAAGGCAACCATAGAGTTTTAATTGCCTTCCATATGACAAATTTTTGTCTATGGACAAGATTTTTTGGATTGTTTTTCTAATTGTGCTAGAAGATAAAAATATAGCTGCTATTATACTTTCTAACAGATATTTATTCATTTTGCTACTAATTTTTTTTCTTCTGGTAGTAGTTTTCTTGGGTCTAATAACAGTATGTGTTTTACTATTATCAGTTATAGTGGTTTGTTTTCCAATGGTCAGAGTAGTATTTGAATAGTTTTTGATCCAATACTTATAGAGAGTATAAAAAGCATTTTGAATGTTTTGATCCAGAAAATAATTGTTTATGTCAATTGAAGATACCTCTGTTTTGAGAATAGTGTATTTATTTATACTTGAATTTTGCTAATCATTTGAGTTAGTATTATTATAACAGACAACCAATCAGGTCGTTTATGATATTTCTTGAGTCATATATTATGAATAAGATGATCATTAAAGATTGTTCCAGATTGATTTTGAAGAATATAAGAATCATTGTTCAAAACTTTGTTGACTATAAAGAGTCTTTTCTATCAGCTAGAGAATTTATCACCATAGATATTGTCTCTGTCTGAATGGTATTCCAATACCAAGTCACCAACATTTAAAGAAAGTGTTTTATAGGTTTTCTTTTTTTTAAGCTTTTTTTGGAACTGTTTTATCTTTTTAAAAGCAATTATTTGTGCTTTTACCAAGAAGTTAAGAATAGTATCAAGTCTTCTTTGCAAAATGTCTTTGTAATTTTCTATTGTGATTTTTTTAAAAAGTATTGTCTTAATGTTAATTTCTATTGGTAGTATTGTCATATATTCATAGAGCAAATAAAAAGGTTTATAACTTGTTATGTCATAATTCACAGTTATATAAGCAAACAAAGCTGAAGACAGTATTTTGTCTTATAAGTTTATTTTTTCACTGGTTTTGGCTAAAGTTTTACATAGTGTTCTATTGAAACATTTCACTAAACTATTTGTTTGAAGATGGTAAAGAAAAAAAAGTTTATGACATATTCTCATTTTACTACAAAGTTCTTCAACCAGTATACTGAGAAAAGCTCTTTCTTTATTAGATAAAAATTCTTTGGAGCAGCTATGATGGCAGATAATATCTTCATAAATGAAATTGGCTATTGAAACTGCTGTTTAGTTTGGAGTGGCTCTTGCTTCTACTTACTTTGTAAAATAGTCAGTAGCTGTAATAATGTATCTATTGTTATCAGGAGTTATTGTTAAAGATCCAACAATATCTATACCAATTCTGTTAAATAGTTAACTAACAGAAATTAGATGAATATTTTCTTTGCAATTGGATTTGTCTCTTCTTTGACAGATATTACAGGTTTTGATATATTCAGCAATGTTCTTTCTTAAAATAAGCCAATAATAGCAAGCTAAAGTTTTCTGAATTGTTTTTGTTTTTCTAAAATGTCCAGTTAATGGATTAGTGTGTATATTGTATATTACAATTTTTCTTTCTTCAAATCTGATGACTCTTTGAGGATAATCAAAATCTTTTTTGTTTCTTTTATATAATTGATTCTGACAGATCAAATTTCTATTTGATTGTTTACACAAATGTTCTCTTTGCTATTGAGTGTATTTTGGTGGGTATTGTTCTTTACCCAAAAATTTTATTAAAGCAGAGTAGTTGTCCAAGTCTATTATTGTGTTTGTCAAAAGATGAGTTACTAATAATTAAAATGAGTTGGTTTGAGAAGCTTGTACTGTTACTAAATGATAAGTCTAGAGAGAGCATCAGTATTTTAATGATTTGCTTCTTTGCAATGTTGAATATTATAGTTGAATTCATCTAAATAGAGTATTCAACAAGTTATTCATTTGTGTTCCAGCTTCTTTTTATTATGCAATCAAACCAAGGCTTAATGATCTGTTACTACTAAGAATTTTACACCAAAGAGATATTGGTCTCAGTAACTAGTAGCCCAAACTATTACTAAGCATTCTTGTTAAATTACTAAATAGTTTTTTTCTGCTGATGTAAAGAATTTACTGGTATATGTTATAGTATGTTTTCTGCTATCTTCATCTTTTTGTAAGAAGACAGCATCAAGTTTATAGCCAGATGCATCAGTGTGAAGAATAAAAGGTTGGTTCAGATTAAGTTGCTTAAGGATTGGTTTAGTAACAAGTTTTTCCTTCAGAATTTCAAAAGCTTTTTTGTTGATAAGTGCCCCAGTGGTAATTGATATTTTTCCTGAGTAACTAATTAAGAGAAAAGACAATTTTGGAGAAATCTTTGATAAATTTGCAATAGTAAAAAGCCAAACCAAGAAAAGAGCATAGTTCAGAAACATTTATTAATTGTCTAATGTTCTGGACTTTTTTGGATCAGAAAAGATTCTATCTTTTGTAATAAGATAACCAAAAAACTGGATGGATTAATGTTCAAAGAAAGATTTGATTGAATTGATCTTAAGACCAGCATTTTTGAGCAGATCAAAAACCTTTTGCAAGTGTTTAAGGTATTCATCCCAAGTTTTCAAGTATACTATTATGTTATCCAAGTAGACCAGAACAAAGTTTTCTTTTACTGATTCAAACAATTTGTTTATTAAGTATTAAAAGGTAGAAAAGGCATTGGTAAGACCAAAAGACATGATTGTGAATTCATAAATGCCATACTTGGTAATAAAAACAGTTTTCTTTCTGCTTTTTGGATCTATTTTTACTTGCCAGAATCCAGCAGTTAAGTTAATAGTTAAGAAGAAAGCAGCACTATTGAATTTGTTTAGCATTGCATCAATTTTGGGGAGTGGATATATGTTTCTTATAGTGATGATATTTAATTGGCAGTAATCAACACAGAAGCATAGGATTCCACCTTTTTTGGATACTATTACAATTGGAAAAGCCTATTTACTTTTGGTTTTTTATATAAATCCAAGATTTTTTATCTGGTTTATCTTTTTCTTAATGAACTTATTATTGCATTGATTGGATTAATAAAACTTTAAATAGATGAGTTGAGTTTCTTTGGTGATGATGGTGTGTTGTATCACATGGGTTCGTTTAGAGGTATCATCTTCTTTTAAAATAATTGGATTATTTCTAGCCAACAGATTTTTAATGTCCACTTTTCTTTTTTCAGAGGAAGTTTTTTTTTGTTTTACAACTAGTGATTGGATTTTAGGTGGTTCATTTTCAAAAGACTATAGTACTTTTTTTAGATATTAAACTAATTGGCTTCCAATTTTTGTAATAGATTAGGCAAAACTTGTATTCATTACTAGGAGAATACAAAAGTTTATTGCACCAGCATCTGGCACAAGAACTATGTTACCAATAACTGTATTTTGCTTTCTTGCCAGGTTTTTTATCAAAGATTTTTCTAAGAATATCATAGTAGGGCCAGCAGATCAGCTTGTCATTTACCATAATTCTTTTTTTGTCAGCTTTAATATTGTCCAGTGGTTTGTCATTGCTAGTGAAGATAGTATAGGTAAGTTCAGCAGTTTTTTCTTGTTTTTCTTGATTTTTTTCTTCATCACTCTCATTATCATCTGATTCATTTGATTGTTCTTCTTCTTGGTTTTGCTTAGATATTAAAGGAGTTGTCCAATGACAGCATTTAATTATGATAAGCTTTTTATTACATCTAATGATCAGCTCACAAAGTTTATAGTCTAAGAGGGCTTTCACTTTCTTAAACCATTTATTGCCAATAATTATTGTGTATTCTTTGGTTTCAGATACCTTTATGTTAGTTACAATGTTGATATTATTGATATAAACAAGAACAGCTTTGGCTATGCTCAGATTTTTCTTCTTGTTACCATGTATATTGGTCATTGATCAAATGGAAAGCTCATCAATCTTTCTGCCAATTGCTTCAAGAAAGTGTTTGGCAATTACACTAACCAATAATCTATTGTCTAGGATTAGATCAATGAAGTAACCAACCACTTGGGCTTTACAAATCAGAGGAGTAATATTGTTGTTATCAGTGAGTCTAACTTGACAAGGACATTTGTTGGTCTTTGGTGTTTTCTTCTTTGGTATCAATAATTTGCAAAGATTTTTTCTAAACTGTGGATGAGTCATTAATTGGCCAAATGTAATATATGCTGGAGTTTCTATGAGATCTTTAACAACAAAACGGGGCCAGATTTTTGTATTATTTCTGGGAGTTCTAACTTTGGAGAATTTTTAAAAACTTTAGTCTTTGGTGGCTCATTGTTATTAACAGTTGATTTGGATGCCTTGTTTGGGTCCAGAACGAAATCAATCTTGGCTTTCTTTTTCTTTCTTATTAATTCAAAGATGTTGATTGCTAGTTCATTTATGTTATGATCATTATTAGTTAAGTTAAAAACATAAAAGAGGTTTTTTTCTGATTGGCTTGTACTTTTACCCTTTGGAGGTACACCTACTAGTTTAAAGGTTAATAAACAATGGCTTCAACTAGGGAATCTTTTTCAAAGAAATTAATGTTGGCATGATTGGGTCTTTAATTAGAGATATTGTTGTTAATAATTCTGTTAGTTTAATTGTCATTGTTTCTAAGAACTGAAGAAGGCAATAGAGAATTGTTGCAATTTCTGAAAAAGTGTCCAGTTAATTTACAGCAATAGCACACAGGTGGGCCATAATTTTGCTGTCTTTGATAAGAAAGTTGCTAAGGCTAATTGAAACATGGTTCAAATCTAGCTCTTTGTGATTGCTGATTATCTCTAACTGCTTGGGCTAAGGATTCCAGTAACCAGGCAAGATTAGCTGTAAGTCTGTCTATTAACTTTTTATTTGGGTCTTGAGTTTGGGCAGCAAAAGAAGTAGTGATCATTTAGGAAGCAGGTGCCATAACAAGAACAGGAGCAAAAACTGGAAGTGTGGATTCCAAGTGCATCTTTTGATTGTCTTTAATTCATTGGACTAGTTCAATAACCATATTCATTGTGGGATTGTTTTTTAGGGCCAGGAAGGGCCAAAAAGCATATAACAGATCTGTTTTCAATTTTTTTGTAAAAAAATAAATCTTTTGCTCTTCTGTCCAGTTTTTTCTAGAGTTTACTCTTTTAATTAACTTTCTGATGGTTTTGGCATATTTAGTTACCACTTTACCAGGATCTTGGGTTCTTTTTTCTAGTTCCATATACCATTTAGAGATTAGGATAGGAGTTCTGAATATATTTTTAAAGTGAATAGTAAAAGAGGTATTTTCTTTTCCAGCATTTGTTGATGTCTATCTAATGATTTTTTGGTGAGCACCAGTATTGGTTTTTTGTAAAAACCAAGTAGCAAAAAACTCTTGAAGATAACTACCAACAATTTGGAACTTGTATTCAGCATCATATTGGTTGACAGTAGCTGCTCTTTCAAAATCATCCAACCATTCAATTGGATTTTGTGTATCATCTCTGAATAAGAATAGTGGGGTGTTGTTTCTTTGTCCTAGAGCAGTTTGTATACTCTAAAAGGCAGCCAGAATGTTTGCTTGCATAGAGTTATTAGCCATTGGTTCAGAAGTAACTGTTTGTGTGGAATGTTCTAATTTACTTGATAAAAGATCAAAAACAAGAGCAGTTTAGTAGCTTTTTTCTTCTGTTTCAAGAGAAGTTTCGACTGATTAATGAGCAGCAATTCAAATGTGGATTTGATAATTCAAATATTCGAAATCAGGAAGCTGTTGTTCAAAGGTTGTTGAGTATAAAAGTTAATTAATGCTATTGTTTTTTTTTTCAAAGTTGTCTTCAAAATAAGCTTGATCAAAGTAATAAGTTGTATAAACTATATAGGTTTCAGCTGAATGTTCATTCAAGAACCAGTTTCAAAAGTCTTGAAATTGTTTACTGGATTGTTTTTCAATGGGAAAGCAAATTAAGCAAGAGAGCAAAGAATTAAGTTTAATAAAATCTAGATTGTTTTTGTTGTGTGTTTCAAAATATTCTTCTGATTGTTGTAGCAAGTATGAATAATTACCCATACAATAGGAAACAAAGTGGATTTTGACAACCTCACAGAGAGCACCACTTTTATGTTATGGGTTAAAGTAACAAGCTAATAAATAGCAAAAGAGAACAGAATTGTAGGGTGATAAAAGAAATCAAAAAGAATTCAACTTCAAAGAGCGAATTAAATAAGTATGAATTCAATATGTAAGATCAGTTTTATAAAATATTTCAGTTGCTATACTTTTCAAAAGATGACCAAAGAATCTGAAAATAGAAAAATAGTCTGTACTGTCAACAAATAATCACACACTAGTATAATTCTATGTCTCATGTTAGCACTCTTAAAATTTAATATCAGGTATTAAATGTACTTTTTAGTTATGTTTTATTCAATAATCTTCAAATGCTGCAATTACACATTTCAGGAAAAAGATAGGAAATAACCAACAAGTAATTTTTTATCCCAAGATGTTCAGATACTTGAAGGTAAGGAAAAAAAATTTAGCAATAAGAGAAAAATTGAGATAAAGTTGTTATTTTTATTTCTTTTTTTTTTTTAATTCTTACATGCTTTTCTACAGCTAAGAGATTCATTGCTTATATAGCTATCAAAAGTGGTTAATAATCAGGTCAACAACTAGGTCAATAATTAAGTCAATAATTAGGTCATTGATCAGGTTAATAATCAAGTCAATGATTAGGTCAATGATCAGGTCAATGATCACTTTCTAAAAATAGAGTGGCTAATTATATGACATCAATGGCTAATACATGTAATAATTAATAAAAAGTATAGGTTTTAATCATAATATTACTAATAACTGTATTTGGCTTTTTTGTTAAATTTTTAGACAAAAGTTTTTCTAAATATGTCATAATAAGACCAGCAAACTATTTTGCTATTTACAATAATTTTTTCTTTGTCTGTTTTAATATTATCCAGTGGCTTGCCATTGTTAGTAAAGATAGTATAAGCAAGTTTAGCAGTTTTTTTTTTGTTTTTTTCTTTATCACTTTTTTTATTATTTGATTGTTTTTCTTTTGGGCTTTGTTTAGATATTGAGAGAATTGTTCAATAATAAAATTTAACTATAATAAGTTTTTTATTACATTTAATAATTAATTTACACAGTTCATAATCAAACAAAACTTTGGTTTTCTTAAGCCACTTATTGTTAACAATGAAAATATATTCTTTAGCTTTAGAAACTTTCATGTTAGTTTCAATGCTAATGTTATTAATGTAAACAAAAACAGCTTTGGCTATATTCAGACTTTTTTTTTGTTACTATATACATTAATTATTGATTATATAAAAGATTTATTAATTTTTCTGCCAATTATTTTAAAGAAGTGTTTAACAATAACATTAACAGATAATTCATTGTTTAAAATCAAATTAATGAAATAACTAGTTATTTGGGCTTTACAAATTAAAGGGGTAATATTATTATTGTTAGTAAGTTTAGCTTGACAAGAATGTTTGTTGGTTTTTAGTGTCTTTTTTTTGGGATTAATAATTTGCAAAGATTTTTTCTAAATTGTAGATGAGTCATTAATTGGCCAAAGATAATGTAAACTAAAGTTTTTATAAGATTTTTAACAACAAAATATGATCCAAATTTTTGTACAATTTTTGGAGTTTCTAACTTTGGAAAATTTTTAAAAATTTTGGTTTTTGGTAGCTTATTGTTATTAGCAATAAAAGTTGAGACTTTATTGGGTTCTAAAACAAAATTAACCTTGGCTTTTTTTTTTGTGAATTTAGAAAGATTAATAACCAGTTTATTTATATTATGATCATTATTAATTAGATTAAAAGCATAAAAAAAGTTTTTTTTTGGTTGGCTTGTATTTTTACTCTTTGAAAATATGTCTATCAGTTTAAAGATTGATAACTAAGAAATCCTTTTTAAAAAAATTGATATTGGCATGATTAAATCTTTGATTAAAAACATTATTATTAATAGATTTGTTATTCTAATTGTTATTGTTTCTGGAAACTGAAAGAGACAATAAGAGATTGTTGCAGTTTTTTGAAAAATGTTTAGTTAATTCACAATAATAACATATAGATGGGCCACAATTTTGCTGTCTTTAATAAAAAAGTTGTTGGGATTAATTAAAACAAAATTTAAATTTAGGTTTTTAAGATTGTTGATTTTTTCTAACTGTTTAGACTAAGAACTTTAATAATTAGACAAGATTGGCTGTAAGTTTATTTATCAATTGTTTATTAGAATTTTGAATTTTTTGTGTAAGTTCAATAGTCATATTTATTGTAAGATTATTTTTTAAGACCAAGAAAGACCAAAAAACATAAAATAAATCAGTTTTTAATCCTTTTGTAAAAAAATAAAACTTTTGCTCTTCTGTTTAATTTCTTCTAAAATTTATCCATTTAATTAACTTTTTTATTGTTTTAATATATTTAGTTACTATTTTTCTTGGGTTTTGGTTTTTTTTTCCAATTTTATATATCATTTAGATATTAAAATTAGAGTCCTGAATTTATTTTCAAACCAGATAATAAAAAAAGTGTTTTTTTCTTTAGCATTTGTTAATGTCTATCTGATAATTTTTTGGTAAGTACCAATATTAGTTTTTTGTGAGAACCAAGTAGTAAAAGAGTCTTATAGATAGCCACCAATAATTTGAAACTTGTAGTCAGCATCATATTGGTTGACTATGACTGCTTTTTCAAAGTTATCTAACTATTTAATTGGGTTTTAGACATTATTTCTAAATAATAATAGTGGAGTGTTGTTTTTTTGCTCTAAAACAATTTATATATCTTAAAGAATGACCAGGATGTTTGCTTATATAAAATCAGCAGCTATTGATTTAAAAATAACTATTTGTATAGAATAGTCTGATTTATTTAAGAAGAAATTAAAAACAGAAGTAGTTTGATAGCTTTTTTTTTCTGTTTTAAAAGATGTTTTAATTAATTAGTAGACAGCAATCCAAATGTGAATTTGGTAATTCAGATATTCAAAATTAAGAAACTGTTGTTGAAAAATTATTGAGTATAAAAGCTAATTGATATTGTTATTTTTTTCTTCAAAAATTTTTTCAAAATAAGCTTGATCAAAAAAATAGATTGTATAGACTGTATAGGTTTTAGCTAAATACTTGTTTAAGAACCAGTTTTAAAAATCTTAAAATTGTCTACTAGATTGTTTTTTAACAGAAAAGCAAATTAAGCAAAAAGGCAAAAGATTAAGTTCAATAAAATTTAGGTCATTTCTGTTGTGTGTTACAAAATATTCTTTTGATTATTATAACAAATATGAATAATTATTCATGCAATAAAGAATAAAATAGATTTTGACAATTTTACAGAAAGCACCATTTTTATGTTATAGATTGGAGTAATAAGTTAATAAATAATAAAAAAAAACAGAATTATAAGATAATGAAATTACAAAAAAGCAAATTAAATAAGTAAGGATTTAATATATATAATCAGTCTTATAAAAATTACAGTTGTAAATCTTTTTTGAAAATTTAAAAGTAGAAAAATAGTTTGTAATTATTAACAAAATAATAATACTACTATTATTCTATGTTTTACTTGACAATTTTTAAAATTAATAACAGATATTATTTTGTTTTTTAATTGTTTTTTTATTCAATAAATTACAAGAGCAAGCAATTACTTCTTAGGTTAATTTTTAACAATACAAATCAAGAAAAAAAAAAGATAAGATATGTAAAAACTAACAAGTAATCTTTTATTTTAAGATGTTTAAATACTTAAAGATAAGGAAAGAAAAATAAGCAATATAAAAAAAAATAATTAATAATGGATTTTATTTTATTACATTAATCATATTTTTCTATAACTAAGAGATTTATTACTTATATAGTTATAAAAAGTAGTTAATAATCAAGTTAATAACTAGATTATAATCAGATTAATGATCAAATTAACAATTAAGTTATTAATTAGATCAATAATCAGATTAATAATTAGGTTAATAGTTAGATTATTAATCAGATTAATTATTACTATTTAAAAATAAGATGACTAATTATGTAACATTAATGGCTAATATATATAATAACTAATAAAAACTATGGTTTTTAATCATAACAATACATTAAATGTTAATATTTTATTTTAATTGCAATTAGTTTTTTGTAAGTTTTTTAATTTTATTTGTGTAATAATAATAATAATATTATACTAAAGACTTTTTTTTAAAGTTATAATATAATTTATTTTTTAATTCTTAATTATTGTATATATATTTATGTATTTTTTTTTAGAAGTTAATTCAAAAATTTATTTATTATAGTAAAATCTTTTTTAAGACTATTTTTGCAATTGCTTAAAATTTTTTTTTAATCTAAAAATACTGTTATAGATTGAAGTAACAAGTTAATAAATAGCAAAAGAAAACAGAATTGTAAAATAATAGAATTAATCAAAAGGAATTCAACTTCAAAAAGTGAATTGAATAAGTAAGAATTCAATATGTGAGATCAGTCTTATAAAATATCTCAGTTACTATTCTTTTTAAAAGATAACCAGAGAATCTGAAGATAAAAAGATAGTCTATATTATTAACAAATAATAATACACTAGTACAATTTTATGTCTTATATTAATGTTTTTAAAATTTAATATTAAGTATTAGATATGCTTTTTAGTTATGTTTTATTCAATAATCTTCAAATGTTATAATTATATGAGTCAGAAAAGAGTAGGTAAATACCAACAAGTAATCTTTTATTCTAAAATGTTTAGATATTTAAAGATAAAAAAAGAGAAATTAGCAAGAAAAAAAGAATTAAAATAAAGTTGTTATTTTATTTTTTTTTATTTCTTTGATTTGTACATATTTTTCTAAAGCTAAAAAATTTATTGCTTATATAATTATTGAAAGTAGTTAATGACCAAGTCAATAACTAGATCAATAATTAGGTTATTGATTAAGTCAACAATCATTATTTAAAAATAAGATAATTAATTATATAATATTATTGGCTAATACATGTGATAATTAATAAAAACTATGAGTTTTAATCATAATATTATCCTTTTCAAAGAGATTAAGCTCTGGCAAAATCAAGCTATTTATGAGATAATTTATTTAAAGAGTTTTGTTTAACTCAAAACTAACTAGTTTGTTAAAGTTTTTTGTAAATAAGGCATATAATATCTGAGATGAAATAAGTTTTGTATCTAAAAAACCAAATTTTTGTATAAGAGTTTTGGCTTTTCTTACAATGGTCAAAATTTTTGAAACATCTAACTATATAATATTCAGGATTTTTACTTGTATCTCTAAAGTTGTTTTCTTTATGAGTTTTATATTTTCTATGATTTTACTAAGACAATTATAAAGTTTTAGTTGTCTTTTATATGACAAGTTTTTATTTATGGACAAGATTTTTTTAATTGTTTTTTCAATTGTAATAGAAAATAAAAGTATTATTGCTGTTATACTTTCCAACAGATATTTATCTAATTTGCTACCAATTTTTTTTTTCTGATAGTGGGTTTTTTTGGTTTAATAACAGTATGTGTTTCATTGTTATCAGTTATGATGATTTGTTTTTCAATAGTTAAAGTAGTATTTAGATAGTATTACAGATGATTATTTGGAGTATAGGAACAAATAACAAATCTGTAACTTGGTGTTCAATAGCTTAATGATAACAATAATATCTAAAAGTTTTAATAATCTAAAGGTTTTAGTGGAATCTTTTGTATAATAGACAAAAATTTAATAGTGATATTCTTTGGTAATGTTTCTAGTTTTTTTTCAACTCTTGAGTTGGTGTGCTTTGTTGTCCATTACTTTCCAGAATATCTATATTCTGTCAATTTTTTTCTCAGCTTGATGACTGGTAATTTCCTGGTAAGCTATCTTTAATTTTAAGTGTTTATCCTTATTCTTAAGTTTTTTATCAATGCTATATCCTGATGTCAATATTCTATACATTAATTTTTTAATCAATTAGTAAATCTACAATAAAACAAAAAAAAATAAAATAAAATAAAAGAAATAATGAAAATAATGAAAAGAGAAATAAAGAGATAAGCCAAGACAAAAAAGAGTTAGTATCCTGTCAATAGCCATGATTAAGAGCTATTAGTCTAAGGTAATTAAGTATTAGATTTTATTAATATGAAGTATTAATAATAGTAAAAATAATTAATATTCTTAATTAATTAATAATAACATGGATTTAATGATAATGAATAATTTTATTAATAGAATAATAATTTTACTTTAAGTTATAGAAAACTATCTTTTGAAGAAAGAATATTGTTCTAAATTAATATAAATTCTATTGAATTCTCTAGCCAAAAATTCTGGAATTCTGCAATTTCTCATACAGAATCCTGTAATTTTGGAATTCTGCAATTCTTTTAAAGGAATCTTGGAATTTTTTTGTTATTATGCCTACTTCTGATTAGCTATTTTTCTAACTATAATACTCCTAATTTCTATGAGTAATAATAGTTTTTGATTCAATATTCATGAAGAGTATAAAAAGCATTTTGAATGTTTTAATCCAGGAAATAATTGTTTATATTAGTTAAAAATATTTTTGTTTTAAAAATGATGTATTTATTTATACTTGATTTTTGCTGATCAATTGGATTGGTATTATTACAATAAGTAACTAATTGGGTTGTTTATAATATTTCTTGAGTCATATATTATAAACAAAACAATTATTGAAAATTGTTTCATATTAATTTTGTAAAATATAAAAACTATTGTTTAAAACTTTGTTGACTAAAAAAGATTTTTTTTACTGGCTAAAAAACTTATTACTATAGATATTGTTTTTGTTTGAATAATATTCTAAAACTAAGTTACCAACACTTAAGGAAAGTGTTTTATAGATTTTTTTTTTAAGCTTTTTTTGAAACTGTTTTATTTTTTTAAAGATAATTATTTGCACTTCTACCAAAGAATTAAGAATAATATTAAGTTTTTTTTACAAAATGTCTTTGTAATTTTTTAAAAAATATTGTCTTAATATTAATTTCTATTAATAAAGTTGTTATTTATCTATAGAACAGATAAAAAAACTTATAACTTGTTATATTATGATTTACAATTCTATAAATAAACAAGACTAAAAACAGTACTTTGTCTTATAAGTTTTTTTTACTGGTTTTGGCTAATGTTTTATATAGTGTTCTATTGAAATATTCTATTAGGCTATTTGTTTGAAAATAGTAAAAAAAAAGTTTATAATGTATTCTCATTTTTCTACAAAGTTTTTCAATTAGTGTACTAAAAAAAACTTTTTTTCTATCAGATAAAAGTTTTTTAGAGCAGCCATAATAGCAAATAATATTTTTATAAATAAAATTGGCTATTGAGACTGCTGTTTGGTCTGAAGTGGCTTTTGCTTCTACCTATTTTATAAGATAGTCAATAGCTGTAATAATATATTTGTTGTTATCAAGAGTTACTGTTAAAAGTTCAACAACATTTATACTAATTCTGTCAAATAATTGACCAATAAATATTGGATGAATGTTTTTTTTGTGATTGGGTTTTCTTCTTTTTTGACAGATATTACAGGTTTTGATATACTTAGCAATGTTTTTTCTCAAGATAGGCCAATAATAGTAAGCTAAAATTTTTTGAATTGTTTTTGTTTTTTCAAAATATTCAGCTAATAAATTAGTATGTATGTTATATATTACAATTTCTCTTTTTTTAAATCTAATAACTTTTTGAAAATAGTCAAGATCTTTTCTGTTTTTTTTGTATAACTGGTTTTGGTGGATCAAATAAAAATTTGATTGTTTGCACAAATGTTTTCTTTGCTGTCGAGTGTAGTTTGGTGAATATTGTCTTTTATTCAAAAATTCTATTAGTGCAGAATAGTTGTTTAAGTCTATTATTATGTTTGGTTAAAAGAAAGTTATTAATAATTAGGTTGGTTTGGTTTTGTGAAAATTGTACTATCATTAGATGGTAAATCTGGAAAGAGCATCAGCATTTTAATAATTTGCTTTTTTATAATATTGTTATGGTTGAAACTCATAATTTTTATTAGTTATTACATGTATTAGCCATTGATGTCATATAATTAACCAGTCTATTTTTAGATAGTGATCATTGACCTGATCATTGACCTAATCATTGACCTAGTTATTGACCTGGTCATTGACCACTTTTAATAGCTATATAAGTAATGAGTCTTTTAGCTGTAGAAAATCATCTTTCAGACAAAAATCAAATAAATAAAAATAACAACTTTCATATCAATCACTCTCTTATCGCTAATTTCCCTTTCCCTATCTTCAAGTATCCAAACATCTTAGGATAAAAGATTACTTGTTGGCCTTTTTCTGTTTGAATAATTGTAGTATTTGAAGACTATTTGTATAAACGTGACTGAAGAGCACAAGTTAATACCTGATATTGAATTCTAAGAGTGCCGACATGAAGACATAGAATTAATACCAGCAGTAATCAATTGTTGACAGTACAGACTATCCCTTTACCTTCAGATTCCCCAGTTACCTTTGAAAAGAATAGTGACTGAGATATTTTATGAGACTAATCTCACACATTGAATCCATACTCATTCAATTCGCTCTTTAAAGTTGAATTCCTCTTTGATTATTTCTATCACCTTACAATCCTGTTCTCCCTTGCTATCCGTTAGCTTGTTACTCCAACCCATAACATAAAAGTGGTGCTCCCTGTGAGGTTGTCAAAATTCACTTATTCCCTCATTGTATGAGTGATTACTCATATCTGTCACAGCAATCAGAAGAACACTTTGTAGCATACAACAGAAACGACCTAGATTTTATTGAACTTAATCCTCTGCCCTCCTGCTTGATCTGCTTTCCCATTGAAGAACAATCCAGCAGACAATTCCAAGACTTTTGGAATTGGTTTCTGAATGAGCATTCAGCTGAAATCTACACAATTTATACAACTTATTACTTTGATCAAGCTTATTTTGAAGATAACTTTGAAGAAAAAAACAACAGTATCAATCAGCTCTTATATTCTACAACTTTTGAACAACAGCTCCCTGATTTCGAATATCTGAATCATCAAATTCACATTTGGATTGCTGCTCATCAATTAACAGTAACTCCCCTTGAAACAGAAGAAGAAAGCTACCAAACAGCCCCTATTTTTGATCTCTTCTTAAGTGAATCAAAGCACTTCATACAAACAGTAACTCCTAAATCAATGGCCCAAGATCCAATGCAAGTAAACATCCTGGCCGCCCTTCAAGGCATACAAACTGCTTTGGGATGAAGAAACAACACCCCACTACCCCTATTCAGAAGTGATGCCCAAGATCCAATTGAATGGTTGGACGATTTTGAAAGAGCAGCCACTGCAAACCAGTATGATGATGAATACAAGTTCCAAATTGTTGGTGGCTACCTTTAAGGCTCCCCTGCTACCTGGTTTTTACAAGAAACAAATGCTGGTGCTCAACAAAGATTTGTTAGATGGACCCCAGCAAATATTAAAGAAAACAACATCTCTTTTACTACCCGGTTTGAAAACAAATTCAGAACCCCCATCTTAATATCCAAATGACATATGGAATTAGAAAGAACCCAAAGTCCTGGTGAAATTGTGACTGAATATGCCAAAGCAATCAAAAAACTCATCAAGCGTGTAGACTCTGGTAGAAACTAGACTGAAGAGCAAAAGATTCACTCTTTCACAAAAGGATTGAGAACTAATTTATCATATGCTCTTTGGCCTCTTTTGGCTTTAAAAAATAATTCCACCATGGATATGGCCATTGAACTTGCCCAAAGAATTGAAGACAATCAAAGAATGCATTTAGGATCCACACTTTCAGTTTTTGCTCCTGCTCCTGTTATGGCTCTTACTTCTCAAATGGCTGCTACTTTTTTTGCTGTCCAGACACAAAATCCAAATAAACAATTAATAAATAGACTTACAGCAAATCTTGCTTGGCTATTAGAGCCATTAGCCCAAGCAGTCAGAGATAACCAGTAACCACAAAGACCCAGATTTGAAAACCATTTTAATCAGCCCCAGCAACCCCCTTACCAAAAACAGCAAAATTGTGGCTCTCCTGTGTATTATAGATGTGAATTAACTGAACATTTCTCCAGAGATTGCAACAATCCTCCACTGCCTCCTCCAGTTCCCAGAAACAATGACAACCAAAACAACAGACCCAACAACAACAACAATGTCCTCAATCAAAGACCCAATCATGCCAACATCAATTTCTTTGGAGAGGATTCTCTAGTTGAAGCCACTGTTTATCAGTCTTTAAACTGATAAGTGCACCTCCAAAGGGTAAGAGTGCAAGCCAACCAAAAGAAAACTCCTTTTACACTTTTAACTTAACTGATGATGACCATGACATGGATGAACTAGCAATCAACACCTCAGAACCAACCAGAAAGAAGAAGAAAGCCAAGGTTGATTTCGTTCTAGACCCCAACAAAGCCTCAACTTCTGCCACTAATAACAATGAGCCACCAAAGACTAAAGTTTTTAAGAATCCTCCAAAGTTAGAACCCCCAGAAATTGTACAAAAATCTGGGCCTTATTCCATTGTCAAAGATTTCATGGAAACCCCAGCACATATTACTTTTGGCCAGTTAATGACCCACCCACAGTTCAGAAAGGATCTTCGCAAATCCTTGATTCCAAAAAAGAAGACACCAAAAACCAACAAACGCTCTTGCCAAGCTGGACTTGCTAACAACAGCAATGTCACCTCTCTGATTTGTAAAGCCCAAATGGCTGGATACTTCATTGATTTAATTCTGGACAGTGAATTATTTGTTAGTGTCATTGCCAAACACTTCTTGGAAGCAATTGGTAGAAAGATTGATGAACCTTCCACCAGACCAATGATCAACATACATGATGACAAAAAGAAAAGACTGGGTATTGCCAAAGCTGTTCCTGTTCACATCAATAGAATCAGCATTGAAACTGACATAGAAGTTTCTGAAGCCAAGAAATACACCATCATTGTTGGCAATGAATGGCTCAAGAAAGCAAAAGCTTTGCTTGATTATGAACTTTGTGAATTAACCATCAGATGTGGTAAGAAACCCATTGTAGTTAAGTGTTGCCATTGGACAACTCTCCCAATACCCAAACAAAACCAAGAAGAAGAACAATCAAATGAATCAGATAATAAAGAGAGTAATGAAGAAAAAGAACAAGAAGAGTAAGAAAAAACTGCTAAACTCACCTATACTATCTTCACCAGCAATGGCAAACCACTAGACAATGTTAAAGCAGACAAAGAAGGAATTATTGTAAATGACAAGCTGATTTGCTGGCCTTATTATGATATTCTTAGAAGAACCTTTGAAAGAAAACCTGGCAAGAAAGCCAAATACAGTTTTTGGTGGCATGATTCTTATGCCCAGTATTGGTGCAACAAACCCTTATATTTTTCAAGCAATGAATGCAAATCATGCCTGATCTATTACAAAGATTGGGAACCAATCAGTTTGATATCCAGAGAAGAATTGAAAGAAGTACAGAAGTCCTTTGAGAATGAACCACTTGAGATCCAATCACTGGTTGTAGAACAAAAAGAACCCTCCCCAGAAGAAAGAAAAATAGACATTGAAAATTTGCTGGCTAGAAATAGCCCAGTTATCTCCAAAGAAAGTGATACCCCTAAACATACCTATGTGATACAACACATCATTACCACCAGAGAAACTCGACTCATCCATTTAAAGCCTTATCAATCCAATCAGCACAATAATAAGTTTATCAAAAAAGAGATAAACCAGATAAAAGAACTTGGATTCATACAAGAAACCAAGAGTAAATAGGCTTTCCCAGTTGTAGTGGTACCCAAGAAAGGTGGAACACTACGCTTCTGTGTCGACTACTACCAATTAAATGCCATTACTAAAAGAGACATATACCCACTTCTCAAAATTGATGCAATGTTAGACCAATTCAAAGATGCTGCTTTCTTTTCAACCATTGACTTAACTGCTGGATTCTAACAAGTAGAAATGGATCCAGAAAGCAGAAAGAAAACTGCCTTCATTACCAAGTATGGTACCTATGAATTCACAGTCATGCCTTTTGGTCTCACCAATGCCCCTCCCACCTTTTAATGCTTAATGGATAAAGTATTTGAATCAGTCAAGAAAAACTTTGTTCTAGTCTATTTGGACGATATAATGGTATACTCAAAAACCTGGAATGAACACCTGGAACATTTGCAAAAGGTTTTTGACTTCCTCAGAAATGCTGGTCTCAAGATCAACCCAATCAAATCTTTCTTTAGAAGACAATCCACCCAGTTCCTTGGTCATCTTATCACAAAAAATGAAATCTTTCCTGACCCAGCCAAAGTTGAAAAAGTCCAAAACATCAAACAACCAATGAACATTCATGAACTACACTTTTTTCTTGGTTTGGTCTCTTATTATCGCAAATTTGTCAAGGATTTCTCCAAAATCGCCTCTCTTCTCAATCAGCTACTCAAGAAAAATGTCAATTACTATTGAGGAACACATCAGCAAAAAGTCTTTGAAACTTTAAAGGAAAAACTGGTTACAGAACCCATCCTTAAGCAACCTGATCTAGATCGACCCTTTATCCTCCACACTAATGCATCTGGCTTTGGACTTGGTGCTGTTTTCTCCCAAAAAAATGAAGATGGCAAAGAACATGCCATAGCCTATGCCAGTAGAACCCTTTCCTCAGCAGAACAGAACTATTCAGTCACTGAACAAGAATGCTTAGCAGTAGTATAGTCTACCAGTTACTGGAGTAAGTATCTTTTTGGTGTGAAGTTTTTGGTGGTAACAGATCACCAAGCTTTGGTTTGGCTACACAACAAAAAAAGGTTAGAACACAAATGGATAACTTGCTGGATACTTCACTTGGATGAATTTGACTATGATATTTAACATCGCAAAGGAGCTAATCATCAAAACACTGACACTCTCTCCAGACTTATCATCCAGTAACAGAACAACCATTTCAAACCAAACCAACTTAATTATTAGTAATTCCTCCTTTTTGACAAACACAATAATAGACTTGGACAACTACTCTGCCTTAATGAAATTTTTGGGTAAAGAACAATACTCACTGAAATACACACGACAACAAAGAGAACATTTGTGTAAACAATTAAATTTCTATTTGATTTGCTAAAACCAACTTTATAAAAGAAATAGAAAAAATCCTGACCGCCCCCAGAGAGTCATCAGATTTGAAGAAAGAGAAATTGTGATTTACAATATGCACACTGATTTATTAGCTAGACACTTTGAAAAAACAAAAACAATTCAGAAAACTTTAGCTCGCTATTATTGGCCTACCTTGGGAAAAAACATTGCTGAATACATCAAAACCTGTGATATCTGCCAAAAAAAAGAAAAACCCAATTGCAAAGAAGATATCTATCCAATCTCTGTTGGTCAACTCTTTAACAGAATTGGTATAAATATTGTTGGATCTTTAACAATAACTCCTAATGGCAACAGATATATTATTACAGCTACTGACTATTTTACAAAGTGGGTAGAAGCAAGAGCCACCTCAGACCAAACAGCAGTCTCAATAGCCAATTTCATTTATAAAGATATTATCTGCCATTATGGCTGTTTCAAAGAACTTTTATCTAATAAAGAAAGAGCTTTTTTCAATACACTGGTTGAAGAACTTTGCAGAAAAATGGGAATACATTATAAACTTTCCTCTCCTTATTACCTCCAAACAAATGGCCTAGTAGAATATTTCAATAGAATATTATGTGAAACCCTAGTCAAAACCAGTAAAGAAACAAACTTATGGGACAAAGTACTGCCTTCAGTCTTGTTTGCCTATAGAACTGTGAATCATGACATAACAAGTTATGAACTCTTTTATCTACTCTATGAACGAATGGCAATCCTATCAATTGAAACTGACATTAAGACAATACCCTTTGAACAAATAACAATAGGAAATTACAAAGACATTTTGCAAAGAAGACTTAGTACCATTCTTGACTCATTAGTAGAAGCATAGATAATTGCCTTTGAAAAGATAAAACAATTCCAAGAGAAGCTTAAGAAAAAGAAAACATATAAAACACTTTCCTTAAGTGTTGGTGACTTAGTTTTAGAATACCATTCAGACAAAGACAATGTTTATGGTGATAAATTCTCTAGCCAGTGGAAAGGACCCTTTATAGTCAACAAAGTTTTGAACAATGGTTCTTATATCTTACAAGATCAATATAGAACAATCTTCAATAATTGCTTTGTTCATGGCACATGACTCAAGAAATATCACAAACGGCCTGATTGGTTATCTGTTGTGATAATACTGACCCAAATAATCAAAAATCAAATATAAATAAATGTACCATTCCCAAAACAGAGGTATCTTCAATCAATATAAACAATTATTTCCTAGATTAAAACATTCAAAACACTTTCTATACTCTCCATGAGTACTGGATCAAAAATTATCCAAATGCTACTCTGACCATTGGAAAACAAACCACCATAACTGATAACAGTAGAACACATACTGTTATTAGACCAAAGAAAACCACTACCAGAAGAGAAAGAATTGATAGCAAAATGGATAAGTATTTGCTGGAAAGCATAACAGCAGCAATATTTATATCTTCCATGACAATTGGAAAAATAATTAAGAAAATCTTGCCCATAGACAAAAACTTGTCATATGAAAGACAACTAGAACTCTATGGTTATCTTGGTGAAATCATAGAAGAAATAAAGCTCATGAAGAAAACAACTTTAGAGATACAAGTGGAAATTTTGGGCATTATACATTTAGATGTCCCAAGAGTTTTGACCATTGCAAAAAGAGCCAAAACTCTTATACAAAGATTTGGTCTCTTGGATACAAAGCTTATTTCGTCTCAAGTACTATACACTTTATCTACAAAAGACTTCAACAAACTAGTTAGTTTTGAGTTAGACAAAACCCTTCAATTAAAATACTCTATAAATAGCTTAATTTCGCCGGAGCTCAATTTTTTTGGAGAAGATGATGTTATGGTTGAAACCCATAATTTTTATTAGTTATTACATGTATTAGCCACTCTATTTTTAGATAGTGATCATTGACCTGATTATTGACCTAATCATTGACCTAGTCATTGACCTAATTATTGACCACTTTCAATAGCTATATAAGTAATGAGTTTCTTAGCTGTAAAAAATCATCTTTTAGACAAGAATCAAATAAATAAAAATAACAACTTTCATATCAATCATTCTCTTATCGCTAATTTTCCTTTCCCTACCTTTAAGTATCCAAACATCTTAGGATAAAAGATTACTTGTTGGCCTTTTCCTGTTTGAATAATTGTAGTATTTGAAGACTATTTGTATAAATGTGACTAAAGAGCACAAGTTAATACCTGATTTTGAATTCTAAAAGCACCAATGTAAAAACATAGAATTAATACCAACAGTGATTAATTGTTAACAGTATAGACTATCTCTCTACCTTCAGATTCCCCAGTTACCTTTGAAAAGAATAGTGACTGAGATATTTTATAAGACTAATCTCACACATTGAATCCATATTCATTTAATTTGCTCTTTAAAGTTGAATTCCCTTTTGATTATTTTCATCACTCTACAATTCTGTTCTCTCTTGCTATCTGTTAGCTTGTTACTTCAATCCATAACAATATTAAATATTATAGTTAAATTTATCCAAGTAAAGTATCCAACAAATTATCCTTTTGTGTTCCAGCTTTTTTTTGTCATATAACTAAATCAAGGCTTAATGATCTGTTATTACTAAGAATTTTACACCAAAAAAATATTTATTCCAGTAATTAGTAGTCCAAACTACAGCTAAGTATTTCTGCTCAGTAATAAAATAGTTCTGTTCTGTTGATAAGAGTGTTTTATTAATATATGTTATAACATGTTTCTTGTCATTTTTATTTTTTTGTAAAAAAATAGCACTAAGTTTATAATTAAATACATTAGTATAGAAGATAAAAGATTAATTCAGATCAAGTTACATAAAGATAGGTTTTGTAATCAGTTTTTCTTTCAAAGTTTTAAATGTTTTTTGTTAATATATATTCCAATAGTAATTGATATTTTTTTTAAGTAACTGGTTAAGAGAAAAAGCAATTTTAGAGAAATTCTTGATAAATTTGGGATAATAGAAAACCAATCCAAGAAAAAAGCATAGATTATAAATATTTATTGGTTGTCTAATGTTTTGGACTTTTTTAACTTTGGCTAAGTTAGAAAAAATTCTATTTTTTGTAATAAGATAACCAAAGAACTGAATAGATTAATGTTCAAAAAAAAATTTAATAAGCTTAATTTTAAGGCCAGTATTTCTTAGAAGATCAAAAACATTTTGTAAATGTTTTAGGTATTTATTTTATGTTTTTAAGTATATTATTATATTATCTAAATAGACCAGAACAAAATTTTCTTTATTGATTTAAATACTTTGTCTATTAAGCATTAAAAAGTAAAAGGAATATTGATAAGACCAAAAGACATGACTGTAAATTTGTAAATATTATACTTAGTAATGAAGACAGTTTTCTTCTTGCTTTTTGAATTCATTTTTACTTGTCAGAATTCAGTAATTAAGTCGATAATTGAAAAAAAAACAGCATTATTGAATTAGTCTAATATTGTATCAATTTTGAGAAATAAGTATATGTCTCTTTTAGTAATGGCATTTAGTTAACAATAGTCAACACAAAAGCATAGAGTTCTATCTTTCTTAGATATTACTACAACTAGAAAAGCCTATTTATTTTTGGTTTTTTGTATAAATCCAAGATTTTTCATCTGGTTTATTTTTTTTTTGATAAACTTATTATATGACAATTGGATTAATAAGACTTTAAGTAAATAGAACAAGTTTTTTTGATAGTAATAGTGTATTGTATCACATGGGTATGTTTAGAGATATTACTTTTTTTTAAGATAACTAGACTGTTTCTAGTTAACAAATTTTCAATGTTAATTTTTTTTTCTTTAAAAAAAAGTTTTTTTTGTTTTACTATTAATGACTGTATCTCTGGTAGTTTATTTTCAAAGAACTTTTGTATTTCTTTTATTTTATTTCAAAGTATCAAACTATTTAGTTTCTAATCTTTGTAATAGATTAAATAAGATTTGCATTTATTACTAAAAGAATACAATAGTTTATTGTACCAATACTAGACATAAAGATTATGCTATCAATAACTGTATTTGGTTTTCTTGTCAGGCTTTCTGTTAAAAATTTTTCTGAATATATTATAGTATAACCAACAGATTAGCTTATTATTTACAATGATTTTTTTTTGTTAACTTTGATATTGTTTAGTAACTTGTTATTACTGGTAAAGATAATATAAGCAAGTTTAACAGTTTTTTTTGTTTTTGTTCTTGTTTTTTTTCACTTTTTTTATTATCTGATTTATTTAATTGTTCTTTTTTTTGATCTTGCTTGGGTATTGGGGGAGTTGTTCAATTATAATACTTAACTATAATGGGTTTTTTACCATATTTGATGGTTAGTTCACAAAGTTTATAGTCAAGTAAAACTTTGGCTTTCTTAAGCCATTCATTGTCAACAATTATAATATATTCTTTTGTTTCAAATAGTTTCATGTTAGTTTCAATATTAATGCTATTAATGCAAACAAGGATAGCTTTGGCTATGCTCAGACCTTTTTTCTTGTCACTATATATATTAGTTATTGGTTGAGTGAAAAGTTCATTAATTTTTCTGCCAATTGCTTTAAAAAAATGTTTGGTAATAACATTAACAGATAATCTACTGTCTAAAATTAAATCAATAAAGTAACCAGTCACTTGGACTTTGCTAATTAGAGAAGTAACATTGCTGTTGTCAGCAAGTTCAGCTTAACAAGAGTACTTGTTGGTTTTTGGTGTTTTTTTTTTAGAATTAAGGATTTGTGAAAAATTTTTACTAAACTGTAAATGAGTCATTAACTGGCCAAAGATAATATAAGCTGGTGTTTCTATAAAATCTTTAACAATAGAATAGTGACCAGATTTTTGTACAATTTCTGGAAATTCTAGCTTTGAAAAATTTTTAAAGATTTTTGCTTTTGGTGGTTTATTGTTGTTAGTGATTAATGTAAAAGCTTTATTAAAATCCAAGGCAAAATTAATCTTGGCTTTTTTATTTTTGTTGAATTAAAAATGTTAATTGCTAATTTATCTATGTTATGATTATTATCAGTTAGATTAAAATGTAAAAAAAATTTTTTTTTGGTTGGCTTGTACTCTCACTCTTTGGAAATGCACCTACCAGTTTAAAGATTAATAAACAGTGACTTTAACTAAAAGATTTTCTCCAAAGAAATTGATATTGGTATGATTAGATCTTTAATTGATAGTATTATTGTTGTTAAGTTTATTTTTCTAATTGTTATTGTTTCTGAAAGCTGGAAGAAATAAAAAAGAATTGTTGCAATCTCTTGAGAAATGTCCAGTTAGTCTATAGTAATAACATACAAATGGGTCACAATTTTATTGTCTTTGATAAAGTAGTTGCTAAGACTAATTAAAATAGGATTCAAATCTGGGTCTTTAAAGTTGTTAATTCTTTCTAACTGCTTGGGTTAAAAGTTTTAGTAATTGAGTAAGATTGGCTGTAAATCTGTTTATTAATTTTTTATTAGAATCTTAAATATAAGCAGTAAAAAAAGTAGCAGCTATCTGAGGAGCAAAAGCCATAGTAAAAACAAGAACAAAAACCAAAAAAATGAATTCTATGTGTATTTTTTGATTGTCTTCTATTTTTTGGACAAGTTCAATAACCATATCTATTGTGGGAGTGTTTTTTAGGGCTAAAAAAGGCCAAAAAGCATATAAAAAATTAGTTCTTAATTTTTTTGTAAAGAAGTGAATTTTCTGTTTTTCTGTTTAATTTTTTTCAAAGTTTACTTGTTTAATTATCTTTTTTATTGCTTTAACATATTCAATTACTATTGTTACAGGTTGGAGTAACAAGCTAATAGATAGCAAAAGAGAACAGAATTGTAAGATAATAAAAGAAATCAAAGAGAATTCAATTTCAAAGAGCAAATTGAATGAGTATAGATTCAATGTGCAAGATCAGTCTCATAAAATATCTCAGTTACTATACTTTTCAAAGGATAACCAAAGAATCTGAAGATAGAGAGATAGTCTATACTGTCAACAAATAATTACATGTTAGTATAATTCTATACTTCATGTTGACATTCTTAAAATTTAATATTAGGTATTAAATGTATTCTTTAGTCACATTTTATTTAATAATCTTTAAATACTACAATTACATGTTTCAAGAAAAAGGTAAGAAATAACCAACAAGTAATTTTTTATTCTAAGATATTCAGATACTTGAAGATAGAGAAAGAGAAATTAGTGATAAGAGAATAATTGAGATGAAAGTTGTTATTTTATTTATTTATTTTCTTTGATTCTTATATGTTTTTCTATAGTTAAGAGATTTATTGCTTATATAGCTATTAAAAGTGGTCAATGATTAGGTTAATGATTACTATCTAAAAATAGAGTGGCTAATTATATGACATTAGTGGCTAATACATATGATAATTAATAAGAAGTATAGGTTTTATCATAACACTATTTTTCCTAAATTTTAAGTTTTTTTTTAATTCTATATATCATTTAGAGATCAAAATAGAAGTTCTGAATTTGTTTTCAAACTGGATGGTAAAAAAAGTGTTGTTTTTTCCAATATTTGCTGGTGTCTATTTGATAATTTTTTGCTGGACATTAGTATTGGTTTCTTGTAAAAACTAGATGGCAAAAAAGTTTTGAGATAGCCACTAACGATTTGAAACTTGTATTTATTATCATATTGGTTGGCTATAACAGCTCTTTTAAAGTTATCCAAATATTTAATTAAATCTTGTGTATTGTTTTTAAATAAGGGTAATAAGATATTGTTTCTTTATCTTAAAGCAGTTTGTATATCTTGGAGGACAGCCAAGATGTTTGCTTGTATAAAATCAACAGCCATTAGTTTAAAAATAGCTGTTTGTATAGAATGTTTTAATTTACTTGAAAAAGATCAAAAACAAAAGCAGTTTGGTAACTTTTTTCTTTTGTTTTAAAGAGAGTTTTAGCTAATTGGTTGGCAGCAATCCAAATGTGGATTTGGTAATTCAGATATTCAAAATCAAAAGGTTGTTGTTTAAAGATTGTTGAATATAAAAGCTGATTAATGCTATTGTTTTTTTCTTTAAAAGTTTCTTCAAATAGGCTTGATCAAAGAAATAAGTTGTATAGACTTGTTTAAAAACCAGTTCTAAAAGTTTCAAAATTGTCTACTGGATTGTTTTTCAAGAAGAAAACAGATTAAACAAAAAGACAGAAGATTAAATGCAATAAAATTTAAGTTATTTTTATTGTGTATTGTAAAGTGTTTTTTTGATTGTTGTAACAAATATAAATAATTATTCATACAATAAGAAAATAAGTGGATTTTAACAACTTCATAGAAAACATAATTTTTATATTATGAATTAAAATAACAAGCTAACAAATAGTAAAAGAGAATAGAATTGTAGAATAATAGAATTAATTAAAGAGAATTTAACTTTAGAGAATAAATTAAATAAGTAAGAATTCAATGTGTAAAATCAGTCTTATAAAATATCTCAATTGCTATTCTTTTTAAAAGATAAACAGAGAATTTGAAGATAGAAAGATAGTTTATATTGTTAATAAATAATAACATACTGGTATAATTTTATGTCTCATTTCAGTGCTTTTAAAATTTGATATTAGGTATTAGATGTGTTTTTTAGTCACATTTTATTTAATAATCTTCAAATATTACAATTATATAAGTCAGTAAAGAGTAAGTAAATACTAACAAGTAATCTTTTATTTCAAAATATTTAGATACTTAAAGATAAAGAAAAAAAAATTACCAAGAAAAAAAGAATTAAAATAAAGTTGTTATTTTATTTTATTTTTTTCTTTAATTTGTACATACTTTCCTATAGCTAAGAGATTTATCACTTATATAACTATCAAAAGTGGTTAATAACTAGATTAATAATTAAGTCAATAATCAGATTATTAATTAAATTAATGATTAGATTAATAATAAGGTTAACAGTTAGATCATTAATTAAGTTAACAATTATTATCTAAAAATAGAGTGGCTAATTATATGATATTATTGGCTAATATATATAATAATTAATAAAAACTATGGATTTTAATTGTAATAATACAAAATATTAATGGTTTTTAGCATTTTTTCTGATTTTTACAGTAAAGTTTTTATTAATTAATATTAACATAAATAATCTTAATTAAGAATTATTCTTTTAAAAAATTTAGCTAATAAATAATAGTTTTGTTTAGTAAATAACACAAATAAGTTTTTTAATACTTTAAGTTATGATAATTTAGTTTTTAATATTCTTTTTTATTTCTTTTTAATTAAAAGTTTTTTTGAATATTTATTTTAAAAAATAATTAAAATGAAAGCTTAAACTCTGACAAAATTAAACTATTATATAAATTATAGTTTTTCTTAATATTAAAGCTATTATATATATATTTTTGTAGTTTTATAAAAAAATACATTATAATACTCTTTTTTTGATATCTTAATCTAGTATTTGTTTCCATTACCAATTAGTATTTATTATTATTTTAAGTTAGTTCTTGTTATTATTACGAAATAATACTTATTATTATATTAATTATTATTTTTTTAAAATTATTACTGTACTATATTTTGATTAGATAATTTATATTATTTTATGATTTTTTTGCTAAATTTTTAAATTATAACATTATTTTTTTTTTCAAAATTGAGTTTTGTTAAAATCAAAGTTAATTTTTTTATTAAATTCTAAGTTGCTATAATAATTTAATATTGTATTATTAATTTGTTATTATAATTTTTAAAATTGTGAATTGATAAGCTATCTAATACTATTAATTATTATTATTTTTATGATTAAGTCCAATAATATTTTGTGACAATTTTCAAATGTTTTGAAATTCTGTAAACTGTTTTTAAATGAAATATACTGTTGATTTTTTTAATAAAATATTCTAATTAATAGATTATTGTTTTGTTAAATACTCTAATTGAATCTTTTGAATATAATATTTGTATATTTAAGTGTTTTTTAAATATTGACTAAGATTTTGTAAAAATAATTGTTTATTGTTTTTATAATAAGTAAATTGATAATTTTTATGTATGTTTTATTCTTAATAAATAGTTAACATTGGCATTTTTAATATTTTTTTTGTATTTAATAATATAATTATATAATTATATAGTGTTAATATTTGTAATTATTTAGCATATTTTCCTTTTAGCACTTTTTTGTTATTTAATCAGATTAAACTTTTATAATTTATAATAATATTAAAAAGTTTATATCATAAATATATATTAAAGTAAATATAATTTCAGATTATTGCTAAGTATTTTAGTTTATGTACTATATAGTTTTGTTTTATTATATTGAAACTTCTACTAATATAAGCAATTATATATTCTTTTTTATTATTATTATTTTATAAAAAAATAGTTCTAAGTTTAATTTTAAAGACATTTCTAATTAAAATAAATTTTTTGTTGAAATTTATATAAATTATTATTAATAATTTAATAAGCTTTTGTCTAAGATACTAAAAAGCTTTTTATTATGTTTTAGTTTATTCAAAGTTTATATTTTTGGATAGTAAATAATTAAAAAATTTAAAAATATTTGAAAAATTTTCTACAAAATAACAATAGTAAGATATAAGTTTTAAAAAGTTTTTAACTTCTAAAATATTTTAAAGTATTAAAAAAATTTTTACTTTGTTTATTTTTAATAAATCTGGTTTTATTTTATTTTTTTCAATTATATATTCTAGAAATACTAATTTATTTTTTTCAAAAAAACATTTTTCTAAATTTAAATTAAATTTAGTATGTCTTAATTTCTTAAAAACTTGTTGTAAATATTGGAAATAATTCATAAATCTTGGTAAGAAAATATTTGTATTATTCAAATAGACAATAATAAATTGCCACAAAATTTCAGAGTAAAAATGTTCATTAGTCTTTGGAATATTACAAGAGTATTTGTCAATCTAAATAGCATTATATTGAACTTATAATTGTTATTTTGTATTATAAATACTGTTTTATGCTTGTTTTTTGAATTTATTTCTACTTATTAATATTTATTAGTCAAATTAAATATAGAAAACCATTTTGTTCTTTTAAAAATATTGAAAATTTTATTAATTAATAATAAAATAAAATATGAGTTTTTAATTATTTTGCTGTTTAATTTAAAATAGTTAATACAAAATTTAGTTTTTCTGTTTTTTTTTCTTATTAAAACAACTAATAAGAATCATAAATTTATTAATAATTAAATTATCTTTTTTTTTAATATTTTTTAAACTTCTTCTTTAATAAAATTATGCTTTATTAATAAAATACAATAAGTATATTGTTTTTTAAGTCTGGTGTTTTTAGTAAAAATTTGATGCTAAACTTAATTAATTCTTCCAAATTTACTATTTTATGAAAATATATTAAGTATTTTAAAATTAATGTTTTTAATTATTACTATTGGTTAGAATTTATTGTTCTAATATTTAATTTGGCCAATTTTTTTGTTGTAAATTAATAGTATTTTAATAGTTGTTGTTAATTTATTGAAGTAAGTTAAAATAAAGTGTAATTTCTAAAAAGTTTAGAATTTTTGTAATATTAACACATTTTTTAACTTTGTTTTAAGATATTTAATGATAGTATCTTTTAAAATATAAACAGATTTTTTATGGTATTTATAATAAAAATTTTTATCTATTGAGTTTTATCAACTAAAATAAAAAATTATTAAGTTTTATATAAAACTGTTAACAAATTTCTGAATAAAACTTAAATATTAGATCTTTTTTTTAATTGTTTTTTTTATTTTTATTTTTTATTTTTTATATAACATAAGTATAATAAACCATTTAGTTTTAATTATTTCACTTTTTTCTCTATTATTTTAACAAAATTTCTTTTAATTTTTTTTGTTAATCTAAGACTAAAAGTTTTTTTTATTGTTTGTATTAATTCTTTTTAATTTATTATTAATACAAATTTATCAATTTTTACCAATAGTAGAAAAATTGCTTGTGCAATTTTTTTTTTAAATTCAATAGTATATAATTTTTCTAAGTTGTTTTGTTATAAAACTATCAAATTTTTAATGTATTTAGAATTTATTACTCTTTTTTAAATACTTATTTTTTTTTTATAAAACTTGATAACAATACTATTTAAATTATTATTTCTGGTAGAATTTTAATTATTATTTTCAGATTAATTTTGGTAATATTTCTGAATGACAACATTGTAAATTGGTTTTTTAGATAATATAAATTGAATTTAATATTAGTTAAATATTTTTTTTTTATATATTATTCTTAAATATCTATTTTTAAAGTATTGAATATTAATTTTTTGTTTTAAATTAATATAAACTACAAAATTTTCTAACTTATAACTATTAGATAAGTTTTGTTAATTTATTGATTAATTTTAATACTTTTAATTTTTAATTTCAATTTTTTTTTAAGTTTTTATTGTATTAATATTCTTTATAGTACTGACTTTAGTATAGAATAAAATAGTTTTTGTAAAAATAAGTATTAATCTAAATAAAGTACGGTTTTTGCTTTTGGTAAGTGAAACATAGCTGTTAATTTTTCTGGAATTTATCTACTGAATTAAATATATTATAATTAATAATTTTGTTAACTATTTTAATTAATATTTTTTATCATATTTTTTTAACAGTTTTTTTTTTACTTTGGCCTATATAATATTGTATAATTTGTCTTTATTATGTAGATAATATTATAGTTTTTTTAATGCTCTGTTAAATGCTGTTTTAAATAGCATTTTTTTTTATTTAATTATAGATAAAAATTGTATATTAGCAAGTTGTATTATATATTTTTTTCTGTCTAATATATTAATTCAATTATACTTTTTTGACAATAGTTTTTTATTGTTACTAGAGATTTTTGTCTTTTTTTAAATGTTGTTAATATTGTTTTGCTATAAATTTGCTATTACTAAAAGCTGTTAAATCTCTAATAACTGAATTTATTTTCAAATTATCTTCTATAATTTAAATTGCTGGGTTTATAAGTAAAATAGCCAATTCTGTACCAGTTATTTATATAGTCATTTTATGGTGAAAGTCAATTCTTTCTTAGGAATTGTTTATCTAAAAGCTTATTAAAATATGTAGTTATTTTGCTGTAAAAGTTAACTCTTTTTTAGAAATTATTTGTCTAAAAACTCACTAAAATATGTAGTTACTTTGCTATAAAAGTCAACTTTTTTACAGAAATCTTATCTGTAAGATATTCTAATATATATAATAAAAAAAGTAAAAGAAAAAAAAATTTTGTTAAAAAAATTGTTTGTTGTTCAGACCTGAAATCACTAACAGATTACTGAAATAATAGCTAATTAATTTCAAAATATTAGTTAAATTTTGGAAAATACTAAGTACAAATAATTAATGAATTTGTTTTTAAAGTATTTATTTTATTAATAAGAGTAAAAGTATTTTTAAGATAAAATAAAATAATTTTGACTGAAATAAAATACATTTTCTTGAAGAAAAAAGCTTTTTTTTTATACAATTTATTATAGTATTAGTCTTTAACTTGTAATTTTTTTTTGCTATAATTTCAATGAATTTAAAAATATATTTTAGTGAACTACAAGTTGTTTTTATGAACTATAAATTATTTTGGAAATTTTACGAATTTTGGTGAATTCTTAAATGTTACAAAATTTAGTATATTGCATAATCTAATTATTATAATTATGTATTATACAAATTGGATTATTAATTGAATAATAATATTTAATAGTTTGATTATATAATAAGTAAAATTGAAATAATAATAATATATATTAATTGA
Organism: Geosiphon pyriformis; assembly: GCA_016748015.1. NCBI lineage: Eukaryota > Fungi > Glomeromycota > Glomeromycetes > Archaeosporales > Geosiphonaceae > Geosiphon > Geosiphon pyriformis. Next base: position 559,143 of record JAAOMT010000295.1, read on the forward strand.
TGATAGAAATTATAAGAATAATTTTATGTTAATTAATGACTAAAATTCTACTAGTAACATAATATTTTTTTTAAGACTAAGTTCTATTAAAGTTCAAGTACTATTTGTAATATTAAGATAATAATCCAAAATTATTGAATTAATTTGGTTTAAAAATTTTTGAAATTTCAGTTCTGTAAAATTGTTAATATATTAAATTTTTATTGGTTGAAGTATTGGATTTTGTAGAACGGTTTTGCAAATATTGAATAAGTTATAGAGTTTAAAAGCTGCTTTAAGTTTATAATAAACATTTATTAATCTAATTGTTGTTTTGAATTTGTTGTGAATTTGTTTTTATATAGCTTTAGAAGTAAGATTGATTGCTTTATGTTCTAATTTTTGTTGATATAGTGTTTTTTCAATTTGAAAATATTAATAAATTGGAGTATATTTACTGTTTTTGTTAAAACATATTTGAAGTTTTTGTTGTATTATAGCATTTAAAGAAATACTAATAGAAGTAAACAATATATTTTTTTTAAAGTTTGTTTTAAAAGTTATAGTAAGTAATTTTTAAATAGCTTCTTATGTTTTTTTATAAAAATAGTAATTCTGAAAATTATTTATTATTAGGGCTGTAGTTTTTTTCTAAATATAATTAATTTGACTTTTATTAATTATTATAGATAAATCAAAAAGTGTTTCAAAGTTAACATTAATTTTTGGAATATTTGTTGAATGTTTTAGTGTTATAGATGATTATTTAGGGTGTTAAAATAAATAACAAATCCATAAATTAATGCTCAATAGCTGTTAATAATGATAGTTTCTAAAGATTTTTGAGTATTTGAAGATTTTAATTAAGTTTTTTGTATAATAAACAAAGATTCAATTAATGGTTTTTTTTGTGAATTTCTTTTTTCAGCATAATAATTGGTTTAATCTGGTAGTTATATCCTTCTAATAAGTTATTTTTTAAGTTTATTATCTTTGTTTTACAGATTTTTTACCAAGCTATCTTTAATGTCAATATTTTAGCACTTAATCTTTTAATTAATTAGTAAACAACAAAAAAACAAAAATATAAAAATATAAAAAAATATAAAATTAGTATTTCATCAATATTTATAATTAAAAACTATTGTTTTAATATAGTTAAGTAATAGATATTATTAACATAAATTGCCAATTGAATTAAAAAATAACAATGTTAATTTAATAATATTGTTATGGTTGAAACCTATACTTCTTATTAATTATTATATGTATTAGTTATTGATGTTATATAATTAGCCACTCTATTTTTAGATAGTGATTATTAATCTGATTATTAATCTAGTCATTGACCTGATTATTGACTACTTTTAATAGCTATATAAGCAATGAATCTCTTAACTATAGAAAAGTATAATAGAATCAAAAAAAGAAAAGAAATAAAATAACAACTTCATTTCAATTCTTTTCTTTTCACTAATTTTCCTTTTCTTACCTTCAAGTATCTGAACATTTTGGAATAAAAGATTACTTGTTGGTTATTTCCTACTTTTTTCTTGAAACATATAATTGTAGCATTTAAAGATTATTAAATAAAATATAACTAAAAAGTACATTTGATATCTGATATTGAATTCTAAAAGTGCTAATGTAAGACATAGAATTATACTAGTGTGTGATCATTTGTTGACAGTATAAACTATCTCTCTACTTTCAGATTTTTTGGTTATTTTTTGAAAAGTATAATGACTGAAATATTTTATGAGACTAATTTTGCATATTAAATCCATATTTATTCAATTTGCTTTTTAAAGTTAAATTCTCTTTGATTTTTTTCATCACCCTACAATCTTGTTCTCTCTTGCTATTTGTTAGTTTGTTACTCTAATCTATAACATAAAAGTGGTGCTCTCTGTGAAGTTGTCAAAATTCACTTTGTTTACTATTGTATAAGTAATTATTTATACCTGTCACAACAATCAGAAGAACACTTTAAAGCATACAACAAAAACAATCTAGATTTTATTGAACTCAATCCTTTGCCTTTCTGCTTAATTTGCTTCCCCATTGAAGAACAATTCAGTAGACAATTTTAAGACTTTTGGAACTGGTTCCTAAATAAGCATTTAGCTAAAATCTATATAGCTTATATAATCTATTACTTTAATCAAGCTTATCTTGAAAACAACTTTAAAGAAAAAAACAACAGCATTAATCAACTTTTATATTCCACAGCCTTTGAACAACAGCCTTCTAATTTCGAATACTTGAATTACCAAATTTACATCTGAATTGCTGTCCATTAGCTAACTAAAACACCCTTTGAAACAGAAAAAAAAAGCTATCAAACCACTCCTGTTTTTGATTTTTTTTCAAACAAATCAGAACATTCTATACAAACAGCTACTCCTAAACCAATGACTAATAACTCTATGCAACAAAACATTCTGATCACCTTTCAAGGCATACAAACTGCTTTAGGGCGAAGAAACAATACCCTATTACTATTATTTAGAGATGATACATAAGATTCAATTAAATAGTTAGATGATTTTAAAAAAACAGTCATTGCCAATTAATATGATGCTGAGTATAAATTCTAAATTGTTGGTGGCTACTTTCAAGGCTCTCTTGCTACTTGGTTCTCACAAAAAACCAATGCTGGTGCTCACCAAAAAATTATTAGATGGACACCAACAAATGCTGGAGAAGAAAACACCTCTTTTACAATTTGGTTTGAAACTAAATTTAGAACTCTTATCTTAATATCCAAATGGCACATGAAATTAGAAAAAAGAACTCAAGATTCTGGTAAAGTTGTAACTGAATATGTCAAAGCAATCAAAAAATTAATTAAGCAGATAAACTCTGGAAAAAACTAGACAGAAGAACAAAAAATTCATTCTTTTATAAAAAAATTAAGAACTGATTTTTTCTATGCTCTTTGGTCTCTTCTGGCTCTGAAAAACAATCTTACAATAGATATGGCCATTGAACTTGTCCAGAGAATAGAAAACAATCAAAGAATGCATTTAGGATTCACACTTCTAGTTTTTGCTTTTGCTCTTGTTATAACTTCTGCTCCCCAAATAGCCACTACCTTTTTTGCTATCCAAACTCAAAATTTAAATGAACAGTTAATAGATAGACTCACAGCTAATTTTGCCCAGTTACTTAAACTCTTAGCCCAAGTAATTAGAAAGAATCAACAACTCCAAAGACTCAGATTTGAATTTTATTTTAATCAACCTCAGCAACCTCCTTATCAAAGACAACAAAATTATGGTCCACCTGTGTGTTATTGCTGTGAATTAATTGAACATTTCTCCAGAGATTGCAACAATCTTCTTTTGCCTTTTTTAGCTTCCAAAAACAATGACAATTAAAACAACAGAACCATCAACAATAATGTCCCCAATCAAAAACCCAATTATGTCAACATCAATTTCTTTGAAGAAGATCTCTTAGTTAAAGATATTGTTTATCAGTCTTTAAACTGGTAAGTGCACCTCCAAAGAGTAAGAGTACAAGCCAACCAGAAAAAAATCTCTTTTATGCTTTTAACTTAATTGATGATAACCACAACATAGATAAACTAGCAATTAACCTTCTGAATCAACAAGAAAGAAGAAAAAAGCCAAGATTGATTTCGTTCTGAATCCAAATAAAGCATTTACATCAACTGCTAAAAACAATGAACCACCAAAGCAAAAATTTTTAAGAATTTTTTAAAGTTAGAACCTTCAGAAATAGTACAAAAATCTGGTCCTTATTCTGTTGTCAAAGATCTTATGAAAACCCCAGCTTACATTACCTTTGGCCAGCTAATAATCCATCTGCAATTCAGAAAAAATCTTCATAAATCCTTGATTCCAAAAAAAAAGACAACAAAAACCAACAAGTGTTCTTACCAAATTGAACTTACTAACAACAGCAATATTACTCCTCTGATTTGCAAAGCCCAAGTGGCTGGCTACTTTATTGATCTGATCCTAGACAGTAAATTATCTGTCAGTGTTATTGCCAAATATTTTCTTAAAGCAATTGGCAGAAAAATTAATGAACTCTCAACTAAACCAATGACCAATGTATATGATGACAAAAAAAAGGGCTTGGTATAGCCAAAGCTGTTCCTGTTCGCATTAATAACATCAGTATTGAGATTAACATAGAAGTATTTGAAGCAAAAAAATATATCATAATTGTTGACAATAAGTGATTTAAGAAAGCCAAAGCACTACTTAACTATAAACTTTGTGAGCTAATCATCAGATGTGGTAAAAAACTTATTGTAGTTAAGTGCTGTTATTAGACAACTCCTCTAGTAACCAAGCAAAACCAAGAAAAAAAACAATCAGATGATGATAAGAGTAATGAAAAAGAAAATTAGAAAGAATAAGAAAAAACTGCTGAACTTGTCTATACTATTTTTACCAGCAACAACAAGCCACTGAATAATGTTAAAGCTAACAAAAAAGGAATCATGGTAAATAACAAGCTGATTTACTGGCCCTACTATGATATTTTTAGAGGAATCTTTGATAGAAAACCTGACAAGAAAGCCAAATACAGCTATTGGTAACATGGTTTTTGTGCCAAGTGCTAGTACAATAAATCTTTGTATTTTTCTAGTAATGAATGCAAATCCTGCCTAATCTATTACAAAGATTGGGAGCCAATTAGTTTAATATCCAGAGAAGAATTAAAAGAAGTACAGAAGTTCTTTGAAAATGAATTACTTGAAATTCAATCTCTAGTCATAGAACAAAAAAAACTTTCTTCTAAAGAAAAAAAAGTAGATATTGAAAATCTGTTGGCTAAAAATAGCCCAGTTATCTCAAAAGAAAGTGATACTCCTAGACAAACCCATGTAATACAACACACTATTACCACCAAAGAAACTCATCCAATTTATTTGAAGTCTTATTAATCCAATCGACACAATAATAAATTCATCAAGAAAGAGATAATCCAAATGAAAAACCTTGGATTTATACAAAAAACCAAGAGTAAATAGGCTTTTTCAGTTGTAATAGTATTCAAAAAAAGTGGAACTTTATGCTTTTGTGTTGACTACTGCCAATTAAATGCCATTACTATAAGAGATATATACTCACTTCCCAAAATTAATATAATGTTAGACAAATTCAATGATGCTGCTTTCTTCTTAACCATTGACTTAACTGCTGAATTTTGACAAGTAAAAATGGATCCAGAAAGCAAAAAGAAAACTGCTTTTATTACCAAGTATAGCACCTATAAATTCACAATTATGCCTTTTGGTCTTACCAATGCCTCTCCCACCTTTCAATATTTAATGGACAAAGTATTTGAATTAATAAAAAAAAACTTTGTTCTGGTCTACTTGGACGACATAATAGTATACTCAAAAATCTAGAATGAATATCTTGAACACTTACAAAAAATTTTTAATCTCCTTAGAAATACTGGTCTTAAGATAAATCCAATAAAATTTTTTTTTGAATAACAATTCACCCAGTTTCTTGGTCATCTTATTACAAAAAATAAAATCTTTCCTAATTCAGCTAAAGTTGAAAAAGTTCAAAACATTAGACAATTAATAAATGTTCTTAAACTATGCTTTTTTTTTGGTTTGGCTTTTTACTATCACAAATTTATCAAGGATTTCTCCAAAATTGCCTTTTCTCTCAATCAGCTACTCAAAAAAAATGTCAGTTATCACTGAAGCACTTATTAACAAAAAGCTTTTGAAACTCTGAAAGAAAAACTTGTTACTAAACCTATCTTTAAACAACTTGATCTGAATTAACTTTTTATCCTGCACACTGATGCATTTGGCTATAGACTTGGTGCTGTCCTTTTACAAAAAGATGAAAATAGTAGAGAACATGCTATAATATATGCCAGTAGAACCTTTACACCAACAGAAAAAAACTATTTAGTTACTAAACAAGAATGCTTAGCAGTAGTTTGGACTACTAGTTACTGAGATCAATAACTTTTTGGTGTGAAATTCTTAGTGGTAACAGATTATTAAGCTTTGGTTTGGCTGCACAATAAAAAAAAGCTGAAACACAAACAAATAACTCACTGGATACTCCACTTAAATGAATTTAACTATAATATTTAACACCACAAAAGAGCAAATTATCAAAACACTAATGCTCTCTTTAGACTTACTATCTAATAACAGTACAAGCTTCTCAAACCAACCCATTTTAATTATTAGTAACTTCACTTTTGACAAACACAATAATGGACTTGGACAACTACTCTGCCTTAATAGAATTTTTAGATAAAAGACAATACCCACCAGAATACACTTGACAGCAAAAAAAACATTTGTGCAAACAATTAAATTTTTATTTGATTTGCTAAAACCAATTATATAAAAGAAACAGAAAAGATTTTGACTGCCCCCAAAGAGTCATTAGATTTGAAAAAGAAGAAATTGTAATATACAATATACATACTGATCTATTAGCTAGACATTTTAGAAAAACAAAAACAATTCAGAAAACTTTAGCTTGCTATTATTGGTCTATATTGGAAAAGAACATTGTTGAATACATCAAAATCTGTAACATTTGTCAAAAAAAAAACAAACCCAATTGTAAAGAAGATATCCATCCAATCTCTGTTGGTCAACCATTTGACAAAATTAATATAAATGTTGTTGGGACTTTAACAATAACTCCTGATGGCAACAGATATATTATCACAGCTACTGACTATTTTACAAAATGAGTAGAAACAAAAGCCATTCCAGATTAAACAGCAGTCTCAATAGCCAATTTCATTTATGAAGATATTATTTGCTGTTATGGCTGCCTCAAAAAACTTTTATCTAATAAAGAAAGAGCTTTTTTTAGTACACTGGTTAAAAAACTTTGTAGAAAAATGGAAATACATCATAAACTTTCTTCTTATCACTCTTAAACAAATAACTTAGTAAAACATTTCAATAGAACACTATATAAAACCCTAGCCAAACTAGTGAAAAAACAAACTTATAAGACAAAGTATTGCTTTCAGCTTTGTTTGCTTATAGAACTGTAAATCATGACATAACAAGTTATAAATCTTTTTATCTGCTCTATAGATGCATGGCAACACTACCAATAGAAACTAACATTAAAACAATACTCTTTGAAGAAATCACAATAGAAAATTATAAAGACATTTTACAAAAAAAACTTGATACTATTCTTAACTCATTGGTAAAAGCACGAATAATTGTCTTTAAAAAGATAAAACAGTTCCAAAAAAAGCTTAAGAAAAAGAAAACTTAAAAAACACTTTTCTTAAGTATTGGTGACTTAGTACTAAAATACTATTCAGACAGAAACAATGTCTATGGTAATAAATTCTCTAACCAATGGAAAAAACTCTTTTTAATCAACAAAGTTTTGAACAATGATTCTTATATTCTTCAAGATTAATCTGAAACAATTTTTAATGATCATCTTATTCATAGTATATAACTTAAAAAATATCATAATAACCTAATTGGTTGCCTGTTGTGGTAATATTGACTCAAATAATCAGCAAAATTCAAGTATAAATAAATACATCATTCCTAAAACAGAGATATCTTCAATTGACATGAACAATTATTTTTTGGATCAAAACATTCAAAATGTCTTTTATATTTATTATAAGTATTGGATCAAAAACTATCCAAATGCTACTTTAATTATTGGAAAACAAACCATCATAACTGATAACAGTAGAATATATATTGTTATTAGACCAAAGAAAACCACTACCAGAAAAAAAAAAATTGGTAGCAAAATGAATAAATATCTGTTAAAAAGTATAACAATAGCTATACTCTTACCTTCTAGCACAATTGGAAAAACAATTCAAGAAATCTTGTCTATAAACAAAAACTTGTCATATGAAAGGCAATTAAAACTCTAATACAAAGATTTGGTCTCTTGAATACAAAACTTATTTTGCCTTAAGTATTAGATACTCTATTCACAAAAAACTTCAACAAAATAGTTAGTTTTGAGTTAGATAAAACTCTTCAAATAGATTATACTATGAATAACTTGATTTTACTGGAGCTCAATCTCTTTGAAAAGAATGATATTATGGTTGAAATCTATACTTCTTATTAATTATCACATATATTAGCCATTAGTGTCATATAATTAGCCACTCTATTTTTAGATAGTAATTATTAACCTAATTAATGACCTAACCATTAACCTGATCATTGACCTAATTATTGACCTAATCAATGACCTGATCATTGACTTAATCATTGACCTAGTTGTTAACCTGATTATTGACCACTTTTAATAGCTATATAAACAATAAATCTCTTAACTATAGAAAAGTATGAAAGAATCAAAGAAAGAAAAGAAATAAAATAACAACTTCATCTTAATTCTTCTTTTCTTATTAATTTCCCTTTCCTTACCTTTAAGTATTTGAATATCTTGGAATAAAAGATTACTTGTTGGTTATTTTCTATCTTTTTTCTGAAATGTATAATTGTAGCATTTAAAGATTATTGAATAAAACATGATTGAAGAGTACATCTAATATCTGATATTGAATTCTAAGAGTGCCAATGTGAAACATAGAATTATACCAGTGTGTGATCATTTGTTGACAGTATAGACTATTCCTCTACTTTCAAATTCTTTAGTTATTTTTTGAAAAGTATAGCAACTGAAATATTTTATGAGACTGTTTTTGCATATTGAATCCATATTCATTCAATTTGCTCTTTAAAGTTGAATTCTCTTTGATTTCTTTTATTATCCTACAATTTTGTTCTCTTTTGCTATCCATTAACTTGTTACTCCAAATCATAATAATATAAATAACATAAATTGGATAATAAATGATGATTTTATTTGATATTTGGATGATTCTACTTTAAAGTATAGAAAACTAACTTTTAAAGAAAGATGTATTTTATTACTTGTTAGTTAGAACTTGTCTAAATTTAATTAACTATTTTTTTTGTTTTTGATACTATTACTATATACACATATTTCTTGTTATACAAAATTTTTTGAAATTTTTTAATTCTTCAAAAAAAATTTTGAAATTTTGGAATCCTATAATTTCTTGAGAAGAATTTTGAAATTTTTTTTTTACTATGTTAATTTTTTATTGGTTATTTTTCTATTTATTATGATTTTTATTTTTCTATAAATAATATTATTTTCTCTTTTTAATATTAAGCTCTATCAAAATTTTCTAAATTTTCATTTTAAATTAGTTCCATTACTTTTTTTTTTAGAATTACTTGGACAATTCTGATTTGTAATTTTTCGAATTGGGTATTAATAATCTTTCTTAATTGATTAATGGTTACTATATTTATTGTTGAATATAACAGTATTTCTGGATAGTTTTAAAATCTTAATTGTAATTAGTATATTGTTTATACCTGTATAAATAAATTGTTCTTTTTCACAAATTGTTTTATTTGTTGTAATATTGTCATGTTAAATATTCACTTTATTTTATCTATATACAAGTTTTAAATATTAAAATTTTGTTTCAAGTAATAATAACAAAAGTTTCTAAAAAATTGTTGTATCTATTATTTCTAATTTTTTTTAGTTAGTTTACTATATAATACTATTATTATTAGTATTTTTAAAAACATTTTTATTTTTGCTACTATATTATTTACTATGTTTTTAGGTCTTATATGTTATTACAGATAATTAATTGAGATCTCAAATCAAATAACAAATCCATAACTTGGTGCTTAATAGTCAATACAATTGGTATTTATCTGAAGATTTTGGTTAAGTTTTTTGTATAATAAACAAAAATTCAAGTATTGTTTTATTTATTGCTTTCTGGAATTGCAATTCTGTTAAATTTTTTTCTCAGCATAATGGCTGGTAATCCTCCTGATAAGCTATCCTTAATCCTTGAGTGTTCTATCCTTATTCCTGAGTCTTTTACCAGTTACTTTAACATCAATAACTTTACATGTTAATTTTTAATCAGTTAATAAATACAACAAAAAAAAAGAAAAAAAAGAAAAGAAAGAAAAAAATAAGCCAAGGCAAGAAAAGTTAGTATCTTATTAATAGTCATAATCAAGAGCTATTGTTCCAGTATAATTAAGTATTAGATACTATCAACATAAAGTATTGATAGTAGAAAGAGTGATTTAGACAGTGAATAATTATTTTATTAATATTAATAATTCTAACTAAGATGTTTTAATGAGGTAATCTTAGTATTGATTCTGTTCTTTCTGCTTCTAATACTCTTGCTATATATATATAATTTGGGTTCTACAAAATTGCTTACATTCTCAAATGATATGCTATAATTTCTCAAACAATGTGCTTATGTGTTAGCTACTATTTTCTTATTGGTCTATCTGTTTTTTCTACTATTTTTTTGTATGCTTTTTCTATGAGTAACATTATCTCCTCTTTTTAATATTAAGCTCTATTAAAATTTTTATTTTGAATTAAGTCTATGACTTCTCTCTCTAATATTGTTTGTTTAATTCTGCTTCTTATATCTTTGATTTGCAAGTTGTTTATTCTTTTTCACTGGTTAATGATTATTGTTTCCATGTTAGTGTAGCAATGTTTTTAGGTAGTTTTAAAATATTATATATAGTTAATAGATTGTTCTAATGTGTAGTATCAGATTTGTTTTCTTTTCAATAATGTCTTTAATATTCTATATTATCTCTTGATTAAATATTCTCTTGGTTTTATCAAGATATAATTTTTGAATATCCAACTTTTGCTTTAACTAATAGTAGCAGTATGGTATTGGAAGTTATTCTATTCACTGTTTCTAATTTTTTTTTAAAAATTTTTCTGTTGGAATCATGATGGGTATTTTTCCAAATGTGTTCTTCACTTTTTTTACTATTTTATCTGGTCAGTTTTTGGGTTGGTTTTGTAGTTTCTGGTATGGTGTACTTTTTTTTTTGTTTGGTGTTTTGATAGTAGATTGTTTGGTAGTTAATGGTAATTTTTATGTCTAATTGTTGTTGATTTAAGACCTGAAATAATTGTTGAGCTAAGGTGTAAATATGGTCTGGTATTTTCATTTTTTTTGTTTCTTTTTGTCACATATACTATGTTTTTATATACTCTTTTGGTCAATCAATTTGATGGATTTGAATCAATAATTATAATTGGTTTAAGATTTTATAGAATCTTATCTAGTTGGATTAGTATTTGTTGTATTCCTAGTTATAGAATATTACTGGTAGATAATAATACTATATTGTGATATAGTTTTAGTTGATCACCATGTGCTGCTTTGGTTAAGATTTTGTTGTCCCATCTTAATTTATAAGCTCTATTTTTCAGAATTTTTTCTATGTGAAATAGTCTATTTTATTTGAAATTAAATTTTCCATTCTATTGTTTTCTACTTTGGTATAATGTAAAAATACTTTGTCTCTAATCTTGAATTCTACTAGTTTATCTGGTAACTAGTTATCATGTCGTTTTTTTTTGTTTTTCTTGTGATTTCTAAATGTTATCAACTGCTTTTCATCTTTTGTTTTCCAATGTTTTTATTAAGTTGTATATTCTTTTTAGCAATGTTTTTTGAAAATTGGCTTCTGTTATTGGTTTAGTTAGATATATATTGACTTTTATCTCAACTGGTAAAATTGTTGTTCTATTATAAACAAGTTCAAATGGTGTTACTTGTGTGATATCTTGTTTTATTGTCTGATAAGCAAATAATACTGATGATATAAACAAATCTTATTCATTCTGGTTTTTTTGACTGATTTTGGCAATTGCTTCACACAATATTCTGTTGAATCTTTTAACTAAACCATTGGTTTGTGGATAATATGGTGATAATAATGGTCTTTTGATTCCAAATCTTTGGCTTAATTTTGCTAATATTCTGTTTACAAAGTGAGTTCCTTGATTTGATAATAATTTTTTTAGACATCTATGTTAATAAATCAAATCTTGGTGAACAAATTTGACTATGGATTCTGTATCTGCTCTTTGAATTGCTTTTGTCTCTGGCCATTTGGTAAGATAATCCATGGCTATTGCTATATAATAATTGCCTCTGCTGATTATTGTTAATAGTCTGACTAAGTCAATTTTAATTCTATTAAATAGTTGTCTTACTTTAATTGGTTTTAATGGTTTGCTGAATCTTGTTCCTTCTCTTTTTTGACAAACATCACAATTTTAAACATATTGAATAATGTCTAAATACATTAATGGCCAATAATATCTTTTTTTGGTTTTTTTTATGGTTGCTTCTTTATGAAAATGTCCTGCTGTTGAATCTGAATGCATGTTGTATAGTATTGTTTCTTTTTCTGTTTCTGTGATTACTTTGAGTGATTGATCTGAATTCTTTCTGTTTTTCTGATATAATATATTTTAGTAAGTAATAAAATATTTTGATTGTTGTTTTATTTCTTTTGAGATAATTTCTCCTTGAACTGCTAAGTATTAATATAGTATTGAAGTTGTTAATATTTTTGTGTATTCATCTTTTGTTATATTTTTGGGTTAAATTGTTCTTAGATTTGTCTTATTTACAATAAACTGTTAGTGTTTCTATTTTCTTTTCTCTTTTTATAATGTACTGTATATTTAAATAGTAAAAGTTCTATTTTCTATCTGGCATAGTAATTATCTTTAAATTTTTGCTTCTGGATTAATGTCAATTCTTTATGATTAGTATATACTTCAAACTTCTGGCTTAAATACTTTTTCCATTTCATGATTGCCCAATAGATAACTAAGTGTTCTAATACTGATGTTCCATAGTTTTTTTCTGCTGGACTCAAGTTTTGGCTATTATATATTACTGGATGTTCTCATTTATCCAGTTTTTTCTGTAATAGTACAGCTTTTAATACTTGGCCAGATGTATTGGTGGTAATAATGAATAGTTTGCTGTAATCTGGATAAATTAATACTGGTGTTTAAATAAGTTTTCTTCTTAAAATATTGAAAGTTTCTTGCTGGGCTTCAGTCTATTTATATTTCATGTTTTTGGTTTGAAGTTGGTAGAGTGGTTAAGCCAATTTAGAAAAGTTCTGGATAAAGTGGTGGTGTTACCTGAGTAGAAAAACCGATTCAAAGTTATGAAAAAACATGACCAAAACATAACATAATACAATAACATTGGATAACACATTATAACTTAAGATAATGCAAGATAATATATTATAACATAGAATAACACAGAATAACATGTAATAACACCAGATAACATATTATAACAGAGAATAACTAGGAATAATATAGAAGAACAAAACAATAACAAAACAATCAAAAGCAATCCTGTAAAACCAAAAAAATGTATAAAAGCAAGTAGTTGCAGAAGTTAGAAAGAAATATCTAAATACAAACCACTAGACAGGAATAAAATATCCTTACCCTTTTCATTATTTATTCTATTTCATTTTCATCTTTTGAAATAAATCAATTATTGAGAAATCAGAATCACAAATTTATGTTTTCAAACTTTATAGACTTTATATAAATTAATCATTATTTTATACCTTTGTTTCAGAACAGATGCTTTTAGCATAATTGCTTTGAACTATTAACAATTTAGACCAATTGCTTTTGATCACAGCAATTGACAATACTAATTATTTTTTTTTTATTTTTTATTTTATTCTTTTGTGGAATGGCAACATAGTAAAATTGACTGTCTAGAAATAAACTTCGTGATAGCCTGATAAAAGAGAGAGACTTCTCCTAAGTTTTAGATATTAACATTATTTTAATAGCTTACCAGAAGTGTAAAAAAACAACACCAAACTCTAATAACTGTGCTTATTAGCTCAGAGAAAAAAGCTCATCTTTATAAAAAGTTGCAATTAGCAAAAACCCAAAACTCTATGCCTTATAACCAAAGAACTCAATGGGTAAATTCATAATCAGTAAAATAAGACTTTCAGAAACAGATAATCAAAGATTAAGCTACCAGAATTATGTAAAACATGCATTACCAATAATTAAGAACACCAAATGTTACTATTTACATACCCCACCAAGTTTATCCATAACATTTGGTGCTTCTTGTAAGATTATAAATACACAGAGACAAAGCACCCCAGAAATTTACAAAAGTGGTGACTATTGAAACAGTAGAAAAGGATCACTTCCCATACAAAAAAGCATTATTTCAATACTTTTGAAAAGACTTAGGAATACCAGCAGAAACCACTTATACAGAGAGTGATTTTTATAACTATATTAATGCAAAAATTAACTGCCTATTAGGCCATGCAACCAACACAGAAAGACTGAAAGAACAAATCCATTAAAGCTTATTAGAATACTCAACAGCCACAACTACCTAAGCAATCATTAAAACTCTGTGTATAATCAATACAGACATTAAATATTATATGACAAAACAATTCTTTCAAGTACAACAATCAGTAAAATTCAACCCTGAGAAATACAAAAATGAATCCAACAATTCTGGAACTGTTCAAGCCAAGTCTATAGTCAACAAAAAACCAAGGTTCCTCTCCTTAACAACTCCATCATACTATCAGACATCTTAAAGTAAAATTGTATTCAACTCACTTCTGGAAATCCAATCAGAAACACCATGAACTCCTGGAAATCCACACTCCTAGAGTCAATACAGTTGGACCAAATCACTAGGAGAATATAGATTGCTGTTTGGAAATCTTATCCTAACAGCCAGTCAAACAGGAGGAAACCCATCAATCTGAGAAGAACCATCAGCACAAATTCCAGCAGAATCAGCATCTCTTCTGATGAAAAGAATAGCTATCTTACAACCTATTAGTTTGAGTAACAAAGAAAAACAACCAGCACTAATACCCAGAGAACACTTGGACATACAGATACCAATACCCTTAACATCAAACAATAACACCCTACTCATCAATCAGATTATAACTTACCAAGATATTGCCAAATTAGAAAAATTCTCTGGTAAAAAAAATGATGCATATACATAGATCATGGAAGCTGAGAAAGCCATCACTACCAACAATTGAGATAGTAATAGAGCCATTCAAGCATTGCCATTCTTTCTGACTGGAACCACAGACTCATGGTATCAAAGCCTTGCAGAGAAACCAACCAACTTTGCTCCCTTTAAACTTGTCTTTTTGCAATACTTTTGTAATTCCAACACTCTTATTAGATTACAAAATTAGTTCAATATCATAAAACAAAAAAATCACAAAGCAGTGACCATTTATCTTGAATAATTCAACCAAATCTTTTATCAAATCCAAACCATTGAAAGGAATTACTACACTGTAGTGCAAATTTTTAATCAATTCGTCAAAAAATTAAAGAGCAGCCTCCTCTGATTCATAAGACTCTGCCACCTAATAAATCTACAAAAAGCAGTTACTCTTGCTTATGACTTTGAGTCAGCAGAACAAAAAGCTAACTATACTCAAGCTGTTAACTTGGCTATCAATAGAACATCTAATATCGACACAAAAATAACTCAATTAAGTGAAAAATTAACTCAAAAAATTAAGGAATTTTTAGCCAGTACCATAGAATACTACCAGCTATTACAACAAAGAAATAGTAATAACAACAGATACCAACAACAACAGAATTATCAGCAACAACAACAACCTTGAAGATCTGATTCTCACAATTGTTATTATTGCCAGAAACCTAAACACATTACCTGGAACTGCCATAAGAAAATAATGAACCAAAATCAAGGAAATCAATATCAGCAACCAAGATACTTTTAAAATATGGTATCCCAATATTCCATGCCTCAATATCAACCACCTCAATACTCACAACAAATTCAGTATACTCAGCAATTACCTTAGAACTACTATCAGTGATTGCAGCCAATGGCTTAAACAGTACTCCAGTACCAAAACCCCATTTATAACCAACCTAAACATCATGTAATTAACTACAATTAAGGATGAAAAAATCCCAGCAACAATCAGATACCAATTCACAATGTATCATTGCAATTCCTAAATTATAATAATGCTCCATCTTGACCAGCACCAACCAGATACCCTAACCAAGTCTTATATCTTAGTCTTATTAAAAACCAGAATTTTTATAGCTTTACACCTTTAGAAGAGAAAAATGTAGAAAAAACTCCCAACTTTTCGAGGCAAAATCAAATCAACAATACTATTCTACCCACTACTATTACTGAAAACACTACCCTTGCCACTATTTTTCTCTTTAACATTGACAATCTAAACACCAATAGTCTTTTCAGTGGAGCCATTATTAATCAAGATAAACCAATAACTGTTCTATATACTAACATTAGAGTTGGAAACATGGACATCAAATTAATTCTTGATAGTGAATCAGCAGGTAGTATAATTATGAAGCAACTTATGGATCAACTAAATCACCAAATAGACCATACAACTACTGCCCAAATCATAACTACAGACAGAAATACTAAAACCCCAATAGGAAAAATTGACAACTTCCTCTTTAAAATTGATGGAATTCAAATCTCCACCAAAGTGCTCATTATAGAGACCACCTAATATCAAGCCCTCTTAGGAAATAATTAGTTAGCCAAAGCTAATACCACCATTGACTGAAATACGCAGGAACTACAGATTACTTTTAATGGACAGTATACATAAGTTCTGGCTATGTGTAAACACTTCAAAGCTCAAAGCTCAAAAAAACCACTGATTGAATTTGAAGACTCAATACTACCACCAACAATAGAGGCCTATCAAGTTTTTTGGGCTAACAATTACCAAGCAGAGTTATCCCCATCACCAACTTGGGAAAAAAAGAGAAAAAAAAAAGCAGAAGAACTACAATTAGCATCTGTAGGCTATCATGCCCTAAGTCAAGGAAGTCAATGATATTGAATCCCAAAATTAATTTGTGTTGACTGTGAGAAAAAGTTATCTTTTATGAGCACATGTATTGGAAACAATAAGGAATGGCCAACTACTACCAAACATTATTGCAGACTTTATGTGTTGGAAAGATTTGACAAACCAAAACAACAAGGTAAATGGGACAATACACCATGTCTTGCCTATAGTGAAATCCTGCTGAATAAAAGACTATAAAACAATGTTCTCGGCAGAGGAGGAACATATAATAAAGCATGTTAATATACAATTTTAATCAATAATTGGGTATGGAAAGAAACTTCTATCAAGAACACCTGAAGACAAACACTCAGTAAATTAAACAAATACTTGCATAATAAACACAAAATATGGAAAATAGCAAGTGCCAAAGCTGAAGATATTACACTCAATGAAATATGAAAAATCAAGAAAAATTCATTTGTCCCCAAATATGATAGATCTGACTATATCATGGATGATTTCTTTACAGATAATCCAGACACATTATAAGATTGATACCAGAAACTGGCTCTATTCCGAGAAGAATAGAAACAATGACTGGCCAACTTAAATACGAAACTATGCAATTATACCAATTTCAGTAATCTGTTAATGACTCCAGATTTGGATAGAAAACGTTTTCCTTAATAAAATTCTATTTTTTTTACATTTTTTTATTTTTCCTTTCTTTTTTTATTATAATCATTAGGGTAGCCTACAAACAAGATTCCTGTAGAAGAGTTAACTTTCACAGCAAAGTAACTACACATTTTTAGTAAGCTTCCAAACAAGCAATTTTTGGGAAAGAGTTGATGTTTATTACAACATAACTACACAAAGTAACTGGCATAGAATTGGCCATTTTATTTATAAGTCCAGCAGTTCAAATTATAGGAGATAATTTAAAGATAAATTCAGTTACTGGAAGTCCAATTACTTTCTGAAAACATAAATTTACAGCAAATTGACATTAACAATATTCAAGAAAAGAGACCAAAAACCTCTGGTAACATTTGGTGCTTTTTCACGGAAATAACACAACAATAACAACTTCAAAATGGCAACCACACCAGACACAACAACTCTAGAGTATTATCAGTCAATTTATACCCATTGCAAGCAAAGATTCAATATTCCAAACGGAATTGAAATTGTTAAGAAGACTCTTTACCAGTATATTGAAAACCATATTAATAATTATCTTCTTGGAAATTACAATATTTCAGAAGTTAGAAGCAACCTCTACAATAATTTAGTGCACTATTTACAGTTGGGGACTGAAGACCTTAACAGTGAAACACTTGCCACCTACTTTCAAAAACTTAATTTTAACATTATCAAGTATTGTAAAGAAACATATCTAGTACAGTCTAAATATTCTATTGACTTTGAATCAAAAACAAAAACAAGCAACAAAGGCAAACAAAAACTAAAACAACACTTAAATACCATCCCAAATACTCCAAAAACACCAAAGACAACTGCCAAACACTTATAAACACCTGAACAAAGAACCAGTGTTAAATTACCACTTTCTATTACACTATTTCTAATTTTATTTGCTCAACCACAAACACCAAATTTACCACTTAACTGTTTCTTCAGACTAGAAGACTTTTAGTCACCTAAAAATTCTATTTAATAGCAGGAATCAATATCAATCAGCACCAATATTATTGATTACTTACAGGAAAATAAAAGTAATCATTCAGAAAACTTAGAAAGTGAAAAAACTAAATCAAAACAAGAAGAAACTATAGAAAACAAAAAAGAAATGACAACAGCTTATATTGCAAAGATTCCAGAATTTACTGGTGAAGATAATAATACCAGCCCTTAAGAATGGTTTGACAAAGTTCAAAAAGCAGAAAATGCAAATGGTTAGAATGCAGCAAAAATGCTCAAAGCAATCCCATACTTTCTCCAAAGAACTGCAGAAGAATGGTTTAAAAACTTAGAAGAACCATTTAAAAACTGGTAAGCATTCAAAAATGCTTTCTTATAACAATTCACCAACAACAATACCTCTATTACTCTCTGCAATTACTTTC
Source organism: Geosiphon pyriformis (assembly GCA_016748015.1). NCBI lineage: Eukaryota > Fungi > Glomeromycota > Glomeromycetes > Archaeosporales > Geosiphonaceae > Geosiphon > Geosiphon pyriformis. Next base: position 577,983 of record JAAOMT010000295.1, read on the forward strand.
ACAATATCAAACAAAAAACATCTGAAACTGTCATGACCTATCTTGGAAGATTCAACAAACTTCTTTGATGAATTTAACAATTGGAAACCAATAAATACTATTCCAATGTTTAATGTTATAGATGATTATTTGGGGTCTCAAATCAAATAACAAATCCATAACTTGGTACTTGATTGATATTTTGGCATTGGTATTTGAAGGTTTTGTTGATCTAAAGGTTTTGTTGTAGAGATCTTAGTATAATGAACAGAAATTCAATTGTTGTTTTAGTAGCCTTCCAGAATTGCAATTCCATCAAATTTTTTTCTTAGTGTGGTGGCTAGTAATCCTTTTGGTAAGCTATCCTCAAATTTATAAGTGTTCTATTCTTGTTTCATGGGTCTTTTACCAGTTCCTATGACATCTGTATTCCAGTGCTTAATCTTTTAATCAATTAGTAAATAACAACAAAGAAAAGAAATAAAAATAAAAGAAATAAGAAATAAGAAATAAGCCAAGGCAATAATAGTTAGTATTCTATTAATAGTCATGATCAAAAGCTATTGTTCCAGTGTGGTTAAATATCAATTATTATTAACATGAAATGTTGATAGTAGAGAGTGGATTTGAGATAGAGAATAATTATTTTATTGATATTTGTGAATTGGAAGGTCATTTAGATTAAATCTAAACTAAGAGGTCTGTTTTTTCTACTTCTAATGCTACCAATATATATACATAATTGAGATTCTTTAATTCCTCAATTTTTCATATCAGAAATTCTGAAATTCCTGGAATTCTACAATTCTTTTGAGAAAAATTCTGAAATTCTGAAATCTTGCAATTCTTTGTATAAGAATTCTGAAATTCTTGGAATCCTGCAATTTTATTAAGAGGAATCTTGGAATTCCACATTTACTATGACTATTTCTGATTGGCTAATTTATATGCTAACATACTTTCTATATTCTATGAGTAACATTATTCCTTCCTTTTTAATATTAAGCTTTATTGAAATCTCTTAATTCTAATTCTCCATTTTTGAGTATTTTTTGAACTTCTTTTTCAAGAATTACTTATGCTATCTTGTTCTGTAATTCTTTAAATTGAGCATTTGTTATTTTTTCCATTTGGTTAATGGTAACAGAGTTCATTTCTGGATTGAGTAAAATTTCTGGTCAATCTTGAAATCCAGTATGTAGTCGATAAATGGCTCTTGCTTGTCTGGTCAAATTGTTTTTCTCCACAAATTGTTCCAGTTGTTGTAGTATTATTGTGTCAAATAATTATTTTGTTTTATCTGTATACAAGCCCTGAATATTCAAATGTTGTCCCAAATAAAAGTAACAAAAGTTTCTTGGAAATTGTTGTATCCACCAATTCCAAGTTTCTATAGTCAACTCTTGATATTGAGTGACTTTTGGTTGTGTTTCTATTGCCAATTTCACTTTTGTGATTATTTTGTTTACTGTGTTTTCTGTTTTTCTCTGTATTTTATCTCGTAGTCTTTTTCTGGTGTTTGTGTATTTAATAGTTTGTTGATTAATTGTAATTTCTATCTCTTGTTGTTGGATTAGTTGAAAAAGTTGTTGTGCTAGTGAGTAAATGCTGTCAGTAATCTCCATTTTTCTGTTGTCTTTTGTTACATATTTTGTGTCTTTATATACTCTTTTGGTTGTTTGATTTTACATGTTTGGTTCAATGATTATAATTGGTTCTAGATTTCATAAAATCATATCTGGTTTGACTAATATTCTCTGTACTTCTAATTGTGGAATATTCCTGGTAGATGATAATACTATATGGTAATATTGTTTCAGTCAATTACCATGTATTGCTTTGGTTAAAATTTTGTTGTTTAACCTTAATTTATAAGCTCTATTTTCCAGAATTTCTTCTATGTAAAATGATCTGTCCCATTTGGAATCAAATTTTCCACTCCATTGTTTTTCCACTTTAGTATGATGTAGAAGTACTTTGTCTTTAATCTTGAATTTAACTGGTTTCTTTGATAGTTGGTTATCATGTTTTTCTTTTTGTTTTTCTTGTGACTTTTGGATGTTATCAACTGCTCTTCATCATGTGTTTTTTAGTGTCTCCATTAAGTCATATGTTCTTCTCAACAATGTTCTTTGAAAATTTTCTTCTGTTATTGGTTCTGTTAGATATGTTTTGACTTCTATCTTAACTGGTAATGTTGTTGTTCTACTGTATACTAATTTGAATGGTGTTGCTTGTGTAGTGTCTTGCTTCATTGTCTGATAAGCAAATAATACTAATGGTATTATTATGGGTTGGAGTAACAAGCTAATGGATAGCAAGGGAGAACAGGATTGTAGAGTGATAGAAATAATCAAAGAGAATTCAACTTCAAAGAGCAAATTGAATAAATATGGATTCAATGTGCAAGATCAGTCTCATAAAATATCTCAGTCGCTATTTTTTTCAAAGATAATTAGGGAATCTAAAGGTAGAGGGATAGTCTGTACTGTCAACAAATGATCACACTTGGTATAATTCTATGCTTCACGTCGGCACTCTTAAAATTCAATATCAAGTATTAGATGTGCTCTTCAGTTACATTTTATTCAATAATCTCCAAATGTTGCAATTACATGTTTTCAGGAAAAGGGTAAGGAATAACTAACAAGTAATCTTTTATCTTTAAGATGTTCAGATACTTGAAAATAGGGAAAGAGAAATTAGTGATAAGAGAAGAATTGAGATGAAAGTTGTTATTTTATTTATTTGATTTTTTTAATTTCTTCATACTTTTCTACAGTTAAGAGATTCATCACTTATATAGCTATCAAAAGTAGTCAATAATCAGATCAATGATCACTTACTAAAAATAGAGTGGCTAATTTATATGACATCAGTGGCTAATACATATGATAATTAATAAGAAGTATAAGTTTCAATCATAACATCATCCTCTCCAAAGAGATTGAGCTTCGGTGAAATTAAGCTATTTATGATGTATTCTATTGGAAGGGTTTTATCTAACTCAAAGCTAACTAGTTTGTTGAAGTTTTTTGTCGATAAGGTATATAATACTTGAGACAAAATAAGTTTTGTATTCAAGAGACTAAATCTTTGTATTAGAGTTTTGGCTCTTTTAGCAATAGTTAAAACTTTTGAGACATCTAATTGTATAATACCCAAAATTTCTGCCTGTATTTCTGAAGTTGTTTTTTTTATGAGTTTCATATCCTCTATGATTTTACCAAAGCAACCATAGAGTTTTAATTGTCTTCTATATGACAAGTTTTTGTCTATGGGTAAGATTTTTTGAAGTGTTTTTTCAATTGTGTTGGAAGGTAGGAGTATAGCTGCTGTTATGCTTTCCAACAGATATTTATTCATTTTACTACCAATTCTTTCTCTTTTGGTAATGGTTTTCTTTGGTCTAATAACAATATGTGTTCTACTGTTATCAGTTATGGTGGTTTGTTTTTCAATGGTTAGAGTAGCATTTGGATAGTTTTTGATCCAATACTCATGAAGAATATAAAAGATGTTTTGAATGTTTTGATCCAGAAAATAATTGTTTATGTTGATTGAAGATATCTCTGTTTTGAGAATGGTACATTTATTTATACTTGATTTTTGCTGATCATTTAAGTCGGTATTACCACAACAAACAGCCAATTAGGTCGTTTATAGTATTTCTTGAGTTGTATATCATGAACAAGACGATTATTGAAAATTGTTCTGGATTGATCTTGAAGAATATAAAAACCATTGTTCAAAACTTTGTTAACTATAAAGGGTTCTTTCCACTAGCTAGAAAATTTATCACCATAAACATTGTCTCTGTTAGAACAGTATTCTAGTACCAAGTCATCAACACTTAAAGAAAGTGTTTTATAGGTTTTCTTTTTTTTAAGCTTTTCTTGGAACTGTTTTATCTTTTCAAAGGCAATTATTCATGCTTCTACCAAGGAGTCAAAAATGGTACCAAGTCTTTTTTGCAAAATGTCTTTGTAATTTTCTATTGTGATTTCTTTAAAGAGTATTGTTTCAATGTTAGTTTCTATTAGTAGTGTTGTTATGCATCTATAAAGCAGATAAAAAAATTCATAACTTGTTATGTCATGATTCACATTTCTATAAGCAAACAAAGCTGAAAGCAGTACTTTGTTCCATAAGTTTGTTTCTTTACTGGTTTTGACTAGAGTTTCACATAATATTCTATTGAAATATTTCACTAGGCCATTTGTTTGAAGGTGATAAGAGAAGGAAAGTTTATGACGTATTCCTATTTTTCTGCAAAGTTCTTTAACCAGTGTATTGAGAAAAGCTCTTCCTCTATTAGATAAAAGTTCTTTAAGGCAGCCATGATAACAGATAATATCTTCATAAATGAAATTGGCTATTGAGACTGCTGTTTGGTCTGGAGTGGCTCTTGCTTCTACCCACTTTGTAAAATAGTCAGTAGCTGTAATAATATATTTGTTGCCATCAGGAGTTATTGTTAAAGGTCCAACAACATCTATACCAATTCTGTCAAATGGTTGACCAACAGAGATTGGATAGATATCTTCTTTGCGATTGGGTTTGCCTTTTCTTTGGCAGATGTCACAGGTTTTAATGTATTTAGCAATGTTTTTTCCCAAGGTAGGGCAATAATAGTGAGCTAAAGTTTTCTAAATTGTCTTTGTTTTTCCAAAGTGTCTAGCTAATAGATTAGTGTACATGTTGTATATTACAATTTCTCTTTCTTCAAATTTGATGACTCTCTGGAGGCAGTCAGGATCTTTTCTGTTTCTTTTGTATAATTGGTTCTGGTAAATTAAATAAAAATTTGATTGTTTATGCAAATGTTCTCTTTGCTGTCGAGTGTATTCAGGTGGGTATTGTCCTTTACTCAAAAATTTCATTAAGACAGAGTAGTTGTCCAAGTCCATTATTGTGTTTGTTTATGAAGGAGTTACTAACAATTAAGTTGGTTTAGTTTGAGAGATTGTACTGTTACTGGATGGTAAGTCTAAAGAAAGTATTGGCATTTTGATGATTTGCTCCTTTGCAGTATTGAATATCATAGTCAAATTCGTCCAAGTGGAGTATCTAGCAAGTTATTTATTTGTGTTTCAGCTTCTTTTTCTTGCACAGCCAAACCAAGGCTTAATGATCTGTTACCACTAAGAATTTTGCACCAAAAAGATATTGATCCCAGTAGTTGGTAGCCCAAACTACTGCTAAACATTCTTGTTCAGTAACTGAATAGTTCTTTTCTGTTGGTGTGAGGGATCTACTTGTATATGCTATGGCATGTTCTCTGTCATTTTCATCTTTCTGTAAAAAAACAGCACCAAGTCTATAGCCAGATGCATCAATGTGAAGGATAAAAGATTGGTCCAGATCAGATTGTTTAAGAATTGGTTTAGTAACAAGTTTTTTCTTTAAAAATTCAAAAGCTTTTTGTTGATGAGTGCCTTAGTAATAATTAACATTTTTCTTGAATAGCTGATTAAAAGAAAAGACAATTTTGGAAAAATTCTTGATAAATTTGTGATAGTAAGAGGCCAAACCAAGGAAAGAGCATAGTTTAGGAACATTTATTAGTTGTCTAATGTTTTGAACTTTTTCAACTTTAGCTGGATCAGGAAAGATTCCATCTTTTGTAACAAGATGACTAAGAAATTGGGTGGATTGGCATCCAAAGAAAGATTTGATTGGGTTGATCTTAAGACCAGCATTTCTGAACAGGTTAAAAACCTTCTGTAAATATTCAAGATATTTATCCCAGGTTTTTGAATATACTATTATGTTGTCTAAGTAAACCAGAACAAAGTTTTTTTTTACTGATTCAAACACTTTATCCATTAGGCATTGAAAGGTGGAAGGAGCATTGGTGAGACCAAAAGACATGACTGTGAATTCATAGGTGCCATACTTAGTGATAAAAGCAGTTTTCTTTCTGTTTTCTGGATCTATCTTTACTTGCCAGAATCCAGCAGTTAAGTCAATAGTTGAGAAAAAAGCAGCACTATTGAATTTATCTAGCATTGCATCAATTTTGGAGAGTGGGTATATGTTTCTTATAGTGATGGTATTTAGTTGGCGATAGTCAACACAGAAGTGTAGGATTTCACCTTTTTTGAATACCATTACAACTAGAAAAGCCTATTCCCTCTTGGTTTTTTGTATGAATCCAAGATCTTTTATTTGGTTTATCTCTTTTTTGATAAACTCATCATTGTGTCAATTAGATTAATAAGGCTTCAAATGGATGGGGTGAGTTTCTTTGGTGGTAATGGTGTGTTGTATCACATGGGTTCATCCAGAGATGTCATCTTCTTTTGAGATAACTGGGCTATTTCTAGCCAACAGATTTTCAATGTTCACTTTTTTTTTTTCAGAAGAAGGTTCTCTTTGTTCTATAATTAGTGATTGGATTTCAGGTAATTCATTCTCAAAGGACTTTTGTACTTCTTTAAGTTCTTCTCGAGGTATCAAACTAATTGGTTCCCAATCTTTGTAGTAGATTAAGCAGGATTTGCATTCATCACTTGGTGAATACAAAGGTTTATTACACCAGCACTATGCACAAAAGCCATGTCACCAATAACTGTATTTTGTTTTTTTGCTAAGTTTTCTGTCAAAGGTTTTTCTGAAGATATCATAGTAGAGCCAGCAGATCAACTTGCCATTTATCATAATTTCTTCTTTGTTAGCTTTAACATTGTCTAATGGCTTGCCATTGCTGGTAAAGATAGTATAGACAAGTTCAGCAGTTTCTTTTTGTTCTTCTTGATCTTTATTATTACTCTCATCATCATCTGATTCATCTGATTGTTTTTTTTCTTGGTTCTGTTTGGATACTGAAGGAGTTGTCCAATGACAGCTTTTAATCACAATGGGTTTCTTACCACATCTGATAGTTAGTTTGCAAAGTTTATAGTCAAGTAGTGCTTTGGCTTTCTTAAGCCATTCATTATCAACAATGATGATGTACTCTTTTGCTTCAGATATTTCCATATCTGTTTCAATGCTGATACCATTAATGCAAACAGGAATAGCTTTGGCTATGTCCAGGCCTTTTTTCTTGTTACCATATATATTAGTCATTGGTTTTGTGGAAGACTAATCAATCTTTCTGCCAATTACTTCAAGAAAATGTTTGGCAATTACACTAACAGATGATTTATTGTCTAGGATCAGATCAATGAAGTAACCAGCCACTTGGGCTTTATAAATCAAAGGGGTGACATTGCTGTTATCAGCAAGTCCAGCTTGGCGAGGGCATTTGTTAATCTTTGGTGTCTTTTTTTTTGATATCAATGATTTGTGAAGATCTTTTCTGAATTGTGGATGAGTCATCAGTTGGCCAAATATAATGTGTGCTGGGGTTTCCATAAGATCTTTAACAATGGAATAGAGTCCAGATTTTTGTACAATTTCTGGAGGTTCTAACTTTGGAGGATTTTTAAAAATCTTAGTCTTTGGTGGCTCATTGTTATCAGCAGATGATTTGAATGCTTTGTTTAGGTCCAGAACGAAATCAATCTTGGCTTTTTTCTTCTTTCTGGTTGATTCAGAGGTGTTGATTGCTAGTTTATTCATATCATGATTATTATCAGTTAGGTTAAAAGCATAAAAGAGGTTTTTTTCTGGTTGGCTTGCACTCTCACCCTTTGGAGATGCGTCTACCAGTTTAAAGGCTGATAAACAGTAGCTTCAACTAGAGAATCCTCTCCAAAGAAATTGATGTTGGCATGATTGGTTTTTTGGTTGGGAACATTATTGTTAATGATTCTGTTGTTTTAATTGTTATTGTTTCTAGAAGCTGGAGGGGGCAATGGAGAATTGTTGCAGTTTCTTGAGAAGTGTTCAGTTAGTCCACAATAATAGCACACAGGTGGGCCACAATTTTGCTGTCTTTGATATAGTGGTTGTTGGGGCTGATTGAAACAGGGTTCAAATCTGGATCTTTGGAGTTGTTGAGTTTTTCTAACTGCTTGGGCTAATGGTTCTAATAGCCGGGCAAGATTAGCTGTAAGTCTATCTATTAACTGTTTATTTGGGTTTTGAGTTTGGACAGCAAAAGAGATAGCAGCCATTTGGAGAGCAGAAGCCATAACAGGAGCAGAAGCAAAAACTGGAAGTGTGGATCCTAAGTGCATTCTTTGATTGTCTTTTATTCTCTAAGCAAGTTCAATGGTCATATCCATTGTGAGATTATCTTTCAAGGCCAGGAGAAGCCAAAGAGCATATGATAGATCAGTTTTCAGTCCTTTTGTAAAGAAATGTATTTTCTGCTCTTCTGTCCAATTTCTTCCAAAGTCTATCCATTTAATGAGTTTTCTTATTGCTTTGGCATATTTTGTTACAACCTCACCAGGGTCTTGAGTTCTTCTTTCTAATTCCATGCCATTTTGAAATTAAAATGGGAGTTTTAAATTTAGTTTCAAATTGGTGTTATAGGTGACTATTTCTGGTGTTGGATTAAATAACAAACCTGTAACTTGATGCTCAAATCTAATTACAGTCAATAGTGATCTGAAGGTTTGTGTCTGAAAGGTCTGTATCCAAAGGGTTTGGTTGAGTTCTTTGTATAATAGACAGAGATTCAATGGTAATAGTTTTATCCGTAGCTTTCTGAAACTGCAGTTTTGTCAATTTCTTTCTCAGCTTAATGGCTGGTATTCCTCCTGGTAAGCTATCCTTAATCGAGTGTTCTACTCTTATTTCTGGGTCTTTTACCAGTCATGTTTATTCTGACGTCAGTACCCCATGTATTAATCCTCAATAGAGTTAGTAAACAACAATAAAATCAAGGCAAGAAATAAAGAAAATAAAATAAAAAAAGAAAAGAAATAAGCCAAGACGATTTGCAAGTTAGTATTCTGTCAATAGCCATGATCAAGAGCTATTGTTCTAGTGTAGTTAAGTATCAATTACTATCAACATGAAGTGTTAATAGGGGCAGTGGGTTTGAAATAATAAACAGTTATTTATTTGTGGTTTGGAAAGTTGTCCAGATCAAATCTAAACTGAAAGGTCTGTTTTTTTAGCTTCTAATCTTACTGCTATATATATATAATTGAGATTCCTCAATTCTTCAATTCTTCACAACAGGAATCTTGGGATTCTTGGAATCCTACAATTTCTTTGAGAGGAATTCTGGAATTCTGGAATCCTGTGATTCCTTATAAGAATTCTGTAATTCCTGGAATCCTGCAATTTCTAAGAGAAATCCTAGAATTCTACATTTTACTATGTTTACTTCTGATTGGTTAATAACTATGCTAATATATATTCTCTATATTTCTATGAGTAACATTATTCCCTCCTTTTAATATTGAGCTCTGTCGAAATCTAACTCTGTTAATTCCCCTTCTTGAAGTATTTTCTGAATTTTATTTTTGAGAATTAATTGTGTTATTTGAGTCTGTAATTCTTCAAATTGAATGTTGGTGATCTTTTCTAATTGATTACTGGTAACCATATTTATTGCTTTGTTGAGTAAGATTTCTGTTCAATCCTGAAATGCTGTATGTATTCAGTATATGGCTTGGGCCTGTGTGGATAAGTTGTTCTTTCCTACAAAGTGTTTTAATTGTTGTAGTATTCTTGTGTCGAATAATCACTTTGTTTTATCTGTATATAGATTCTGGATATTCATGTGTTGTCCCAAGTAAAAATAACAATAGTTTCTTGGAAATTGTTGTATCCACCAATTCCAAGTTTCTTTAGTTAACTCTTGGTATAGTGACTCTTTTGTCAACTCTTTTATTACTAATTTTACTTTTGCAATGATTTTGTCAACAGTATTTTCTGTTTTCTTCTGTGTTCTATGTGGCGATGTCTTTTTAGTGTCTTGATATCAGATGGTTTGTTGATTAATTGTAATTTCCATCTCTTGGTGTTGAATTAATTGAAAGAGTTGTTGTGTTTGTGAGTAGATGTTGTCTGTAATTTCCATTTTTTTGATATTTCTTGTTGTATCTACCATGTCTTTATATATTCTTTTGATGAATTAATTTAACATGTTGTTGTTAATGATGATGATTGGTTCCAGATCTCATGGAATCTCCTCTGGTTGGACTAGTATCTTTTGTACTCCTAATTGTGAAATATTACTGGTGAATGGTGGTGTGATGTTGTGGTATGGTTTCAGTCGATTTCTATGTGCTGCTTTGGTTAAGATTTTGTTATCCAGTCTTAATTTGTAAGCTCTATTCCCTAGAATTTCTTCTATGTAAAATGATTCATCTCATTTGGAGTCGAATTTTTTACTCCATTGTTTTTCCGTTTTGGTATGATGTAAAAGTACTTTGTCTCCAATCTTGAATTCAACTGGTTTGTCTGGTAGTTAATTATCATGTCTTTTTTTCTGTTTCTCTTGTGACTTTTGTATGTTATCAGCTGCTCTTTTTTGTTTGTTTTCCAATGTTTCCATTAAGTTATATGTTCTTCTTAACAATGTTTCTTGGAAATTTTCTTCTGTTATTGGTTCAGTTGGATATGTGTTAACCTCTATCTCAATTGGTAATGTTGCTGTTCTACCATATATCAATTTAAATGGTGTTGCTTGTGTAGTGTCTTGCTTTATTGTCCGATAAGCAAATAATACTGATGGTATGAACAAATCCCATTTGTCCTGGTTTTCTTGGCTGAGTTTCACTATTGCTTCACACAATGTTCTATTAAATCTTTCAACTAATCCATTGGTTTGTGGATGGTATGGTGATGATAGTAGTCTCTTAATTCCGAATTTTTGGCTTAGTTCTGTTAATGTTCTATTCACAAAATGAGTTCCTTGGTCTGATAATAGTTCTTTTGAACATCCATGTTAACAAATCAGATCTTGATGGACGAATTTGACAACAGATTCTGCATCTGCTCTTTGAATTGCTTTGGCTTCTGGCCATTTAGTAAGATAGTCCATAGCTACTACAATATATCTGTTGTCTCTGCTAGTAATTGTCAATGGTCCAACTAAATCAATTCCAATACAGTCAAATAGTTGTCCTACTTTAATTGGTCTCAATGGTTTGCTGGGTCTTGTTCCTCTTCTTTTTTGACAAGCATCACAATTTTGCACATATTGGATGATGTCTGGATATATTAATGGCCAATAGTATCTTTTTCTGGTTTTTTCTATGGTTGTTTCTTTATGAAAATGTCCTGCAGTTGGATTTGAGTGCATGTTGAACAGTATTGTCTCCTTTTCTGGTTCTGTAATTACTCTGGTTGGTTGATCTGAATCTTTTTTATTTTTCCGATAAAGTATATTTTGGTGAGTAATAAAATATTTGGATTGTTGTTTGATCCTCTTTTGTTTTGTTTGAGATAATTTTTCCTTGAACTGTTGAGTATTTATATAATATTGAAGTTGTTGATATTTTTGTGTGTTCATCTTTTGTTATATTTTTGTGAGTATTGTTTTAGTTTTGTTATATTTTTGGGTTGAAATGTTCTTAGATTTGTCTCATTTGCAACAAACCATTAGCATTTTCATTGTTTTTTCCCTTTTTATAATATATGATATAAGTATATGTTGAAAGAGCCATTTTCTATCTTGACTGTCTTTTGTCTCCAAATTCTTGTTTTTGGAGTGATGTCAATCTTTTGTGATCTGTGTACACCTCAAACTTTTGGCTCAAGTATTTTTTCTATTTCATAACTGCCCAATAGATTGCTAGATGTTCTAATTCTAGTGTTTTATAGTTCTTTTCGGCTGAAGTCAAACTTTGGCTGGCATATGTGACTAAATGTTCTCTTCCATCTAATTCTCTCTGAGATAGTACTGCTCTTAATGCTTAACCTGATGTATCAGTGGTGATAATGAATGATTTACTATGATCTGGATAGATCAATACTGGAGCTTGAATAAGCTTTCTTCTTAAGATGTCAGATGCTTTTTGCTGGGTTTCAGTCTATTCATACTTTGCATTTTTGGTTTAAAGATCATTGAGTGGTTGTGCTATCTTTGAAAAGTTCTTTATGAAGCATCTATAATAGCTCACAAATCCCAAGAATGATTTCAGCTCAGTTACGTTGGTTGGTATTGGAAAGTTCTTTACTATTTCTATTTTCTCCAGATCTGTTTTTATGCCATCTTTGCTAAATATGTGTTCCAAGAATTTTAGTTCTGTTTTGTCAAAAAAACACTTTGTTGCATTCAATTTTAATCCTGCTCATCATAGTCTTTCGAACACTTGTTGGAGATGATGTAGATGATCATCAAATGTTTTTAAGAACACATTGGTGTCATCCAAGTATACAACCACTGATTTCCATAATAAGCCAGTATATACAATTTCTATTAGCTGTTAGAATGTAGCTGGAGTATTGTTTAAGCCGAATGGCATAACTTCAAACTTAAAGTTTCCCTCTCTTGTAGTGAATGCCATTTTTTCTTTGTTGGCTTACTTGCCAGTACCCACTATTCAAGTCTAACGTTGAGAACCATTTGTTTTCACCGAAAGTGTCAAATAGTTCTTGTATTCATGGAGTTGAATAGCTGTCTCCATGAGTTACACTATTGAGTTTTCTGTAGTCTACACAAAATCAGATTTTTCCATTCTTTTTATGGACGAATACTACTGATGACGACTATGGGCTCATTAATGGCTGAATTAACCTGTTGTCAAGCATTCGGTTGATCTCTTGATAAATGATTTTATGGCTGGCTGGTGGTACCCTATATGCTTGCTGTTTGATTGGCATTGTATCTCCAGTCTTGATCTGATGCTGGATAATATCAGTTCTGCCAAATTCATTTTTACTAGCAAAAATGTTATTGAAATTATTGAGTAACATCTTTAGTTGCATTTGTTGAAGTGGGTCTAGATTTCTTATGTTCATCTGTTCCAATTGTTCTGGCTGTAACAGATAACATTCATTTTATCTGTAGATAGTTTGTAATGTAATGTCCACATATTCACAAAGCTGTGGAAAATCTGGAATGCTGCTTGGTGCTTGATCTTCAATTTTCATGGTTAAATATCTGAAAGTGGTTTTTTCTGGTATCTTTACAACATTTTCAGTATTGTTGTAAATGGGAATTTTGATATGGTTATGGCTTTTGACTGGTATATGTAGATTGATAAGTCCAATTTCTCCTGATTCACAAAGGGTTGCTTCTGCTTCAAAAATCTGTTCTTGCTTCTTTTCTCTTCTTTCTATTGCTAATATGTATTGGCTATATGGTGGAATGGAAATTGTTTGACCAGTTGAGATAATTTCTTCTTGGCCAATAATTTCTTCCTCTATCATATTAACTGGTACATTTATTCTACTCATTAATTCAAATCCCTGTATCCCTTTTGTTGTTATCTCTAATTCTTCTCTATTTTCCACTAACACTAACTGAGCTATTTTAACCAGAGACAGAAATATTGCCTGTGTTATTCTTTCATTTGGCTCTATAACATAGGTCTTTTCTGAGTCATTTTGTAGTATAGCAATGATATTTCTTATATATCCTGTATCAATTATTCCTTCTCTGATGTTTATTCCCTTTTTCGCTAAACTACTCCTAGATGCTAATTGAACTATTGTTGTTGCTAGAATTTCCAGTGCTATTTTCAGATCAATGCAAATACACGAATGGGGTTCCAATTTGATGGCATTCTTTTCTGGATATCTCAGATCAAATCTTGCATCAGTATCATGCACATGTTCTGGCATGATACTTTCATTCTTATCACTGAACCATTTCAGTTTTTGCTCTTTGGTGAGATCAGGGAGTGTGATATATTGTTCATAGTTTGAATTAGAGTTTGAATCTGAGTTGGAATCATTGTCATTGTTATAGCCATTTTGAACGGAGCTGGAACCATTATTTTCATTATTGTTATTGTTAAAGTTTGAATCAGGGTTGGAACTCAATTTTGATTCTGATGCACAGCTGTTGATTGGTTCTTCTTCTTTAGGGATTGTGTAGATCATGCGTGGTGGTGGATTGTAAATGAGGTCACAATTATCACAAAATTGGAAGTCACATGGAATCAAACAGTAGTCATATAATTGGATGTTGATTTCTTTCAAGCGTTGCTCTTGCTCTTCTCTTGTGGGTGCTAAATTCTGATAGTGTTCATAGAATTTTTCTGGGCTGTTTTCTAAGTCAATAAAGGCATCCGGATTGAGAACCAAAACAATGTCTGTTGGTTCTGGAGGGTTATTCTTGATCTTCAGAATTTCATTGGGTGAAGCACCTTCTATTTTGGCATTGGCCATTCACCAGATCTCATCCTTGTCATGTGGATAGCCGTCTAGGCGGGATATAGCTCAGTGCCATGCTGCTGTGATGAGCGTACCATGACTCACCCAGTCACTAATGAGGATCATGTATTGGCATGAAACATCGCACATTTCTCCTTGACCAGGAATGTTGTTTCACATTTCTTCGTCAAGTAATTGTTCACTGCAAGCAAAACATGGTTTGTTGTCCTACTTGCTTTGTCTTTTTGGGTAGTCATATTGTTCTCTATGGCAGGGCTTACAATAGTAATGGGTTCACATCCAGTAGTCTTTATCTGATACTATCCAAGCTCCCATTAAGGACAGTTTCTTTTCACAGTCCTTGCATTTGAAAAGTATATATGACGGCTCTTTTATTGGTTCACGTGAGTATTTCCTTTCCCAGCCACTAGTTATTTTTTTTGCAATGGTGGTTTCTTCAAGTATGTTTTCTTCCCTTCCTTTTTCTTTTTCCTTGTTTTTTTCTTTCCAATCTAGAATTGATAGCATCTTGCTTTGGTTGTTGTCAGTTCAAGCATTGATGATGGCTTCCCAAGTAGATTCTTCTCTTTGTTTCTCCTTTCCATTGTCATTGTTGTCCCAAACAAATATTGGCAGCAGTTCATTGTGGTTGACATTGGCCCATGAGACTTGGTACGCTTCCCAGGTGGGTTTCACTTTTTCTTTCTTGAATTTGATAAGTGGTGTTGATGGCATAATGATGGGCTTGAAGTGGCCACACGTGGCTGGTACCCATGTGTGTCAACCATTCTGGCTAAGCTGGAGCTCTTGGGTGTTCCAATCTAAGATTGTATTGGTTTTAAACAGCCAGTTGTTTCCAATGAGTGCTTGGTATTAAGTGGCTTCCATAACGAATACTTTGATTGGTACTATGATGCCATTGACTTCTATGGAAAAATCATCAATCTCTTCAATGGGTGTTTTGGTTGCTCCATCAGCTGTAATAATCCTGGTGCTGGCAGCATAATCAACTCGGTGACCTAATTGATCTATGAGTTGTCTTGTGATGATGCTGCCAGCTGATCCACTATCCAGGATCAGTTTGATGGAGTGATTATCAACTTTCACATCAGTGTACATCATGGTGATGAGTTTTTCCTCAAGTGCTGTTCCATTGAACAAAGATGAGTTGATGGTTTCCTCCAATTCGAAAGGAAAGATGGCTGCAAGAAATTCATTTTTGGTGACCATTGCTGGTGGAATATTGTTGGTAAGTATTGTTTGAAGTGGGTTGGATTCCGAGTTGTTGGTCATGACATCTTCTGAGATAACCAGAAGACTTAAATAGTTCTGAGAATTTGGGTTTTGGGTGGAACCAGTACCTGAATTCTACTGTTAAGAGCCTAATGGTTGGTAAGAGAAGCTGAGGATTAGTTGATGAACAACTATTGCCGATCTCCAGTTTTGAGTGATTCTAGGTCTTGGGTTTCCTGATGTCATTTGAGTGGGGTTTTAGAGTGGTGTTTGAATTGGTTGTTGGGGCTGATAAATTATTTGGGGCTATGGCTGATAAATTACTGGTGGCTGCAGTTGATAAATTGAAGATTGATATACTGGTAGTTGATAGATTGGTTGTTGCATTATTGGCAGGTAAGTGGTTTGATATTGGTCTTGATTTGGGTAGTGATTCTAAGTCTGAAATCTGTGATCAAGATTTTGATATTAATTTCCTGATCATGAATTGTTGCTATAAAATTGACAGTTGGCTCTAATGTAACCTTGTTTACTACAGTTGTGGCAAACACACATTTCTGGCTGTCACAGCTGATTGGATAATGTTGATGATGATGATATTGATGGACATAGCTGATTTTGGAAACGATTCGTGTTTCTTGAATTATTGCATTATTGTGGTAGTTAATAGATTGCATGATTGTCAGCTAAGTATCCCTCTAGTTTCTGATTGATTGTATTACTGAATTGTTTTAGTTTGGAATCCAAGTCAGATGATCTGTTTATTACTAAATTTACAGCTTGGGCATGATTGGCTTCTAGCTTGGCTGCTTCAAAATCTCTGGTGTGGTTAATGGCAGTTGGGAGGTTAACTGGATGCATTGGATGTATTCACTAAAGGATGCTACTGTGCAATCCTCTAATGAACTGGTTTAAGATCTGTGGTGCTGTAAAATAATCAGCTTAGATTGCCTGAATTTGGCACAGATTTCTATAAAAGTGTCCCAAGTAAGTAGTAACTGCTTCTGTGTCCTCTTGTTTGATGGTGGTAAATGTGTTGGTCAAGTGATTGATACTATTGTTATTACTAAAGTATCTCAAAAATTCTGTTTTAAACTCATTGAAGATTTGTGATTTAGCAGCTAGGCTCTGATACCACGAGTTAGCAGTATCTTTGAGAAAATAGGGGATTGCTTAAAAGGCTCTACTGTTATTCCATCCATTGGCCACTATGGCTTTTTTAATGTTGTTGAGCCATATTTGGGCATTGTCCTCTTTGCCAGTAAAATTGTCAAGTTTTGCAATTGGTACATAGGCCATTGGATCTAAGTTGGGTTGTTGTGGTGGTAGTTGAAATGGTTGTTGTTGTATAGATTGTTAGGGTGGTAATTGAAGTGGCAGTTGTATGAATTCGGCTATTGGATTAATCAGTGGTTGATTGATGACAATTACTGGAGATAAGTTTTGTTGATTTATTAAATTGGAGTTTTAATTATTCTGAGTTGGTGGTGTCTGAATATTCAGAGTTTCAATTTCTGGATTTTCTGGGTTTAGATTTTGCTGGGTTTGAAGATTTGGGGTTTCAAATTCCGAGTTTTCAGTGATTGGGTTCTGGTAAGTGAATTCTTGATTTTTAGCTTCTTTTTTTTCCTCTTTTTCTGATTTCATTACTTCCTACAAATCAGAAATTCCGAAATCTGAGGGAGGTGGTGGCAATTGAAGTCCTGATGGCATTAATGATTGTGAGTTAAATCCTTTAAAATACATGCTGTATGGTTCTAATAACTCTGCTTTCCTTTGTTTACTTTGGAATAGGAATTGTTCAAATGCTGATGTTATGTTTAATGTGGCTGCACCAGTAGATGTAATATTAATGACACTTTCAGGTGTATAGTGGTATGATGGATTAGTTGGGGACTCAACTCTTGTTTTCTTCCAAGTAGGTGATTGTATTCTTTTGGGTATTACTGCTGGTGTTTGCAGTTTTCCTTTGCCTTTGCTCACATAAGTAATAGAATATCTTTGCTATATATAGTGTTCAATTTTTTTGTTGATTTCCATAATGATGAAGACGAAATTGTGATTTGTTGGCAGGTTGGTATTTTGAATTAATTCACTGTAAAAGGCTTCTCTTGCCGATTCAATATTTACTGGTGTTCCTAACAGATAGGCAATTCTTTTGTTGATGTAGAAATTAAAAGCTAATTTTGCTAATATGTGGTTGTGATTTAATCCCAAATGTTGACAGTAGTATTGAAATAAGAATTTTGTGAATTTTAGATGGTTTGCTCCTATGTTTTCTGATTCTGCCACTTTTAGATTTGTGTTGGTGCTGGTTCTCTGTAGGATTATACCTCACAGAGAGCACCAAATGTTACAGATAACTATTTCTGATGTTGGATTAAATAATAAACCCATAACTTGATGCTCAAATTTAATTACAGTCAATAGTGATCTGAAGGTTTGTGTCTGAAAAGTCTGTATCCAAAGGGTTTGGTTGAGTTCTTTGTATAATAAACAGAGATTCAATGGTAATAGTTTTATTCGTAGCTTCCTGAAATCACAGTTTCATCAATTTTTTTTTCAGCTTGATGGCTGGTATTTCTCCTGATAAGCTATCCTCAATCGAGTGTTTTACCCTTATTTCTGGGTCTTTTACCAGTCACATTTATCCTGAAGTCAGTACCTTATGCATTAATTCTCAATAGTATTAGTAAACAACAATAAAATTAAGACAAAAAATAAAAAAAATAAAATAAAATAAAAAAAGAAAAGAAATAAGCCAAGGCAATTTGCAAGTTAGTATTCCATCAATAGCCGTAATCAAGAGCTATTATTCTAGTATAGTTAAGTATTAATTACTATCAACATGAAGTGTTGATAGGAGCAGTGGGTTTGAAATAACAAACAGTTATTTATTTGTGATTTGGAAAGTTGTCCAGATCAAATCTAAACTGAGAGGTCTGTCTTTTTAGCTTCTAATTTTACTGCTATATATACATAATTGAGATTTCTCAATTCTTCAATTCTTCACAACAGGAATTTTGGGATTTCTGGAATCCTGCAATTTTTTTGAGAGAAATTCTGGAATTCTGGAATCCTGTAATTTCTGAAATCCTGCAATTTCTGAAAGGAATCCTGGAATTCCACATTTTACTATGTCTACTTCTGATTGGTTAATAACTATGCTAATATATATTCTCTATATTTCTATGAGTAACATCGAGTAGTAAAAAAGGTGTTGTCTTTTCCAGCATTTGCCAGTACCCATCTAATGATTCTTTGCTGAGCATTAGCATTGGTTTCTTGTGAGAACCAAGTAGCAGAAGAGCCTTGGAGATAACCACCAACAATTTGGAACTTGTATTCATTATCATATTGGTTTGCTGTGGCAGCTTTCTTAAAATCATCTAGCCATTCAATTGGATATTAGGCATCACCTCTGAATAATGGTAATGGGGTGTTGTTTCTTCGCCTTAAAGCAGTTTGTATATCTTGGAGGGCAATCAGAATGTTTTGTTGCAGAGGGTCTTGAGCCATTGGTTTAGGTGTAACTGTTTGTGTGGAATGTTCTAATTCACTTGAAAAGAGATCAAAAACAGGAGCAGTTTGATAGCTTTCTTCTTCTGTTTCAAGAGGAGTTTCTGTTAATTGATGGGCAGTAATCCAAATGTGGATTTGATAATTCAGATATTCGAAATCAGGGGGCTGTTGTTCAAAAGTTGCAGAATATAAAAGCTGATTAATACTGTTGTTTCTTTTTTCAAAGTCATCTTCAAAATAAGCTTGGTCAAAGTAATAGATTATATAAGCTGTATAGATTTTAGCTGAATGCTCATTCAAGAACCAGTTCCAAAAGTCTTGGAATTGTCTGCTGGATTGTTTTTCAATGGGGAAGCAAATCAAGCAGAAGAGCAAAGGATTGAGTTCAATAAAGTCTAGATCATTTTTGTTGTGTGCTTTAAAGTGTTCTTCTAATTGTTGTGGCAGGTATGAATAATCACCCATACAATAGGAAACAAAGTGGATTTTGACAACCTCACAGAGAGCACTACTTTTATGTTATGGGTTGGAGTAATAAGCTAACAGATAGCAAAAGAGAACAGGATTGTAGAGTGATGAAAATAATCAAAGAGAATTTAACTTCAAAGAGCAAATTGAATAAGTATGGATTCAATGTGCGAGATTAGTCTCATAAAATATCTCAGTCACTATTCTTTTCAAAGATAACTAGGGAATCTGAAAATAGAGAGATAGTCCGTACTATCAATAAATGATCACACTTGGTATAATTCTATGTCTCATATTGGTGTTCTTAGAATTCAATATTAAGTATCAGATGTGCTTTTTAGTCATGTTTTATTCAATAATCTCCAAATGTTGTAATTACACATTTTCAGGAAAAGGGTAAGAAATAACTAACAAGTAATCTTTTATTTTTAAGATGTTCAGATACTTGAAAGTAGGGAAAGGGAAATTAGTGATAAGAGAAGAATTGAGATGAAAGTTGTTATTTTATTTATTTGATTTCCTTAATTTCTTTATACTTTTCTACAGTTAAAAGATTCATCACTTATATAGCTATTAAAAATAGTCAATGATCAGATCAATGACTAGGTCAATGATTAGGTTAATAATCAGGTCAATAATCAGGTCAATGATCACTTACTAAAAATAGAATGGCTAATTTATATGACATCAATGGCTAATACATGTAATAATTAATAAGAAGTATAAGTTTCAACTGTAACAGTATAATCAAATCTCATTTGTCCTGGTTTTTTTGACTGATTTTGGCAATGGCTTCACACAATGTTCTGTTAAACCTTTCAACTAACCCATTTGTTTGTGGATGATATGGTGATAATAATGGTCTTTTTATCCCAAATCTTTGACTTAATTCTGCCAATGTTCTATTCACAAAGTAAGTTTTTTGATCTGATAGTAGTTCTTTTGAACATCCATGTTGATGAATTAAATCTTGATGAATGAATTTGGCAATGGATTCTGCATCTGCTCTTTGAATGGCTTTTGCTTCTGGCCATTTTGTGAGATAATTCATGGCTACTGCAATATATCTGTTGTCTCTGCTGATTATTGTTAATGATCTGACTAAGTCAATTCCAATGTAATTGAATGGTTGTCTCACTTTGATTGGTCTTAATGGTTTACTGGTTTTTGTTCTACCTCTTTTTTGACAAGCATTACAACTTTAAATGTATTGAATAATATCCAGATATATTGATAGCCAATAATATCTTTTTCTGGTTCTTTTCATGATTGTTTCTTTATGAAAATGTTCTGCTGTTGAATCTGAATGTATGTTAAATAATATTGTTTCTTTCTTTGATTCTGTAATTACTCTGATTGGTTGATCTGAATTTCTTTTGTTTTTCTAGTAAAATATATTTTAATGGTTAATAAAATATTTTGATTGTTGTTTTATGTTCCTTTGTTTTTTTTGAGATAATTTCTTCTTAAACAATTTAGTATTGATATAATGTTGGAGTTGTTAATATTTTTGTATATTCATTTTTTTGTTATATTTTTGGGTTAGAATGTTTTTAGATTTGTCTTATTTGTAACAATTTATCAGCATTTCTGTTTTTTTTTCCTTTTTTATAATGTACTGTATAATTAAATGGTAAAAGTTTTATTTTTTATCTAGCATGACAATTGTCTGCAAATTTTTGTTTCTGAATTGAAGTCAATTTTTTATGATTGGTGTACATATCAAACTTTTGATTCAAGTATTTTTTCCATTTAGTAACAGCCCAATAAATAGCTAAGTGTTTTAGTATTGAAGTTTCATAGCTCTTTTCAGCTGGACTTAAGTTTCTACTAGTGTAAGCTACTGGATGTTTTCTTCCATCCAGTTCTCTCTGCAATAATACTGCTCTCAATGCTTGGTCTGATGCATTAGTGGTGATGATAAATGGTTTGCTGTGGTTTGGATAGATTAATATTGAGGCTTGAATAAGTTTTTTTTTTAGTGTGTCAAAGGCTTTTTATTGTATTTCAGTCTACTTGTATTTGGTGTTTTTTGTTTGAAGTTGGTGTAATGATTAAGCTATTTTGGAAAAGTCTTTGATAAAGCAGCAGTAATATTCAGCAAATTCCAAAAATGCTCTTAGTTCTGTCAAGTTGGTTGGTACTAGAAAGTTCTTGACCACTTCAATCTTGTCTGGATCTATTTTGATATCATCTTTGTTTACCATATGTCCCAAAAACTTGAGTTCTATTTTTCCAAAGAAACATTTGGTTGTATTTAGCTTTAATCCAGCTCTTCTTAGTCTTTCAAACACTTGTTAAAGATGATGCAGATAATTATTAAATGTTTTTAAGAACACATTGGTGTTATCTAAGTATACAACTACTGATTTTCATAGCAGTTTTGTATAAACAATTTCTATTAGTCATTGAAATATGGCTGGAGCATTTATCAAGCCAAATGGCATTATTTCAAATTCAAAGTTTCTTTTTCGAGTTGTAAAAGTTGTTTTTTCTTTGTCTTCTGATTTCATGGCTACTTGCCAATAACTGCTGTCTAAGTCTAAAGTTGAGAATCATTTTTTTCTTCCAAAAGCATCAAATAGTTCTTGAATTTTTGGAGTTGGGTAACTATCACCTTTGGTTACTCTATTCAATTTCTAGTAATCTACACAAAAGTGTACTTTTCTATTTTTCTTATGGACTAGTACCACTGGTAATGACTATGGGCTCATTGATGGCTGAATTAACCTATTGTCAAGCATTCGATTGATTTTTTGACAAATAATCTCATGGCTGGCTAGTGGTACTTTGTATGCTGTTTGTTTAATTGACATTGTATTTCCTGTCTTAATTTGATGTTGGATGATGTCAATTCTGCCAAATTTGTTTTTACTGGCAAATATATCATTGAAATTGTTAAGTAATATTTTGAGTTGCATATGTTGTAGTGGATCCAAGTTTCCCATGTTCATTTGTTCCAATTGTTTTGGTTGGAGCAAATAATATTTATTTCATCTATATATTGTTTGTGATATAATATCTACATATTCGTACAGTTGTGGAAAGTCTGGAATGGTATTTGGTAGTTGGTCTTCAATTTTAATAGTTAAGTATCCAATAGTGGTTCCTTTTGATATCTTAATGATGTTTTCCATATTGTTGTAAATGGAAATTTTGATGTGACTGTGGTTTTTGGCTGGTATGTATAGATTGACTAATCCAATTTTTTCTAATTCACACAGTGTTGCTTCTGCCTTAAAAATCTAAACTTGATCCTTTATTTTTCTTTCTATGACTACTATGTACTGATCATATGGTAGAATAGAAATTAATTGATGGGTGGAGATAATTTCTCCCTTGTCAACAATTTTTTTCTTTGCCATATTAACTGGTATATTTATTCTACCTATTAATTCAAAACTCTATATCTCTTTAGCCGTAATCCCTAATTCTTCTCTGTTTCCTATTGACACTAACTGAGCTATTTTCACCAGAGGTAGGAATATTGCCTGTGCTATTTTTTTATTTGGCTCTATGATATAGGCCTTTTCAAAGTTATTCTGTAGTATTACAATGATGTTTTCTACATATCTTATATCAATTATTTCTTTTTTGATGTTGATTCCCTTTTTTGCTAAACTGCTCTTAGATGCTAATTGAACCATTGTTGTTGCTAAAATTTCCAGTGCTATTTTCAGATTAATGCAAATATGCAAATGTGGTTCCAATTTGATGGCATATTGTCCTGGATATCTCAGATTAAACCTTATATCAATATCATGTATGCATTCTGGCATAATACCTTTATTATTATTGCTGAACCATTTTAGTTCCTGCTCCTTGAAGAGATCAGAAAGTGTGATGTATTGTTTAGAGTTTGAATCTGAGTTCCAATCATTGTATTTTTTGTTGTCATTTTGAGCAGAGCTGGAACTATTGTTTTTGTTATCATTGTCATCAGAGTTTGAATTGGAATTGAAAATTGATTCCAATTTTGATGTACAGCTGCTGATTGGTTTGTCTTCCTCTGGAATCATGTAGATTATGTGTGGTGATAGATTGTAAATAAGATCATACTCATTACAATATTGAAAGTCACATGAAATTAAACAGTAATTACATAGTTGGGTGTTGATTTTTTTCAGGCATTGTTTTTGTTCTTCTCAAGTGGGTGTTAATTCTTGGTAGTGTTTGTAGAATTGCTTCAGATCCAGGAGATTTATGACTGGTTTTGGGTTCCAATCAAGTTTTATGAGTTCTGGAGAGTTATTTTTCATTATTCTGATTTCCTCTGATAATGTGCCTTCGATTTTGGCAAGTGCTATTTGCCATATTTTGTCATTATTATATGGACAACTGTCCAGATGTTTTATTGCTCTTCTTCAAGCAGTTTCTATTGGTGTTCTTTTTCTTACTTAGTTATTTATTAGGATTGTGTACTGACATAATTTGTCGCATGTTTCTCCTCTCCCAAGAATGTCATTCCACATTTCTTTGTTGTGAAGAGTTTCATCACAAGCCAAGCAGAGTTCTTTGTTCCATTTTTTTTGTTTTTTTGGTTGTCTAAACCATTTAATGTTGTATGGGCAGCAATAGAATTTAGTTGTTATCTGCCATTTTTCATCATCACCACAGCATGTGCCTATTGTGGACAACTTCTTGTCATAGTTGATGCATACTAGTTTTGGTTAGCAATAGTTAGATGGTAGTAGTATGGTATAGGTATAAGGAATATAAGTAGTAGTGATGGTTGATATTGGCTCTTTTTTTTTCCCTTTTCCTTTTCCTTTGGTATTTTTTTCTCATTTTCAAGTTGATGGTTTATCCAGATTATTGTCAGTTCCTCAGGCTTGGTCAACATTCTAAATAAGTTCTTCTTTTTGTTTTTCTTTTCTGTTGTCATCCCAGAAAGGTATTAGTGGTAACTTATTGTGATCATTTTCAGCCCATAATACTTGATAGGCTTCCCAGATCAGTTTCTTCTTTTCTTTTTCAAACTTGATAAATGGTGCTGACATATTGGTGGTCTTGAAATGACCATACATAGCTAGTATGTATATGTGTTGACTGTTCTGGCTAAGTTGAAACTTCTGTGTGTTTCAATTAAGTGTCACATTGGTTTTGGACAGCCAATTGTTACCAATGAATGCTTAGTATTGAGTGGCTTCTATGACTAATACCTTGATTGGCACAATAATGCCATTGACTTTTATAAGGAAGTCATCAATTTCACCAATTGGAGTTTTGGTTGCTTCATTAGCAATAATGATTTGTGTACTAGCAACTCAATCAACTCAGTGACCTAATTGGTCTATGAGTTGTCTTATGATAATGCTGCCAGCTGATCTATTGTCTAGGATCAGTTTGATGAAGTGGCCATCAACTTTGGCATCAGTGTACATTGCAGTAATAAGTTTTTCTTTGAGGGTGGCTTCACTGAATAGTGGCATTTTAACTGGTTCTTTGAGTTCAAAAGGGAAAATAATAGTAAATGATTCATCCTCAGTAATGGTTGCTGATGGGATATTGTTGGTAAGTGGCTGTTTTTGTTTGGTTTCCAAGTTGTGGGATGTGGCATCTTTTAAAGTTACTAGGAGACTTAAATAGTTTTAGGAACTTGGATTTTGGGTGTACCCAGTTTCTGAACTCTACTGACATAATCCTAATGGCTGGTTTGAGAAGCTGAGAATTAGTTGGTGAACAACCATTGCTAATTGCCAGTTTTAAGTAATCCTTGATCTAGAATTTCCTAATGTCATCTGAGCTGGCAGTGTTGAAATTGGTTGGGGTTGATATATTACTTGAGGCTGTGACTGATAGATAGGTTGGGGCTGTAGTTGATAAATTACTGGTGTTGTCAGTTAATAAACTGGTGGTTAATAGATTGGCTGTTGCATTATAGATAAGTAATTTAGTTGATATAGTTTTGGGTTTGATTAATAATTTGGAGTTGAAAATCTGTAATCAGAGTTTTGATATTAATTTCTTGATCATTGGTTATTTAATCTTAACCTATAGTTAATTCTCAAATGTCTTTGTTTACCACAGTAGTAGCAAACATGCATTTCTTGCTGCCATTGTTAATTGGTTGAGGATGATAGATGCGACTGATTCTGGAAACAATTTACATTTTTTTGATTATTGTGTTGTTGTGGAAGTTAATAAATTGTTTGATTGTTAACTAAGTATCTTTCTAATTTTTTGTCAATGGAATTACTGAATTGTTTTAACTTAGAATCCAATTCAGATAATCTATTTATTACTAGATTGACAGCTTGAGTGTGGTTAGCTTTGAGTTTAGTGAATTCAAAATCCCATGCATTGGTAACTGTGTTTTGGAGAGTTTGTGAGTGCATTGAGCATACATGTTGGAGGATACTACTGCACAGTCTATGAATGAACTGGTTTAGAATCTGTGGTGCTGTAAAATAGTCAGCTTGAATTGCATGAATTTGGCACAAGTTCTTGTGAAAACATCCCAAGTAAATAGTAACTGCTTTAGTTTCTTCTTGTTTAATTGTGGTAAAGGTGTTAACTAGGTGATTAATACTGTTATTATTACTGAAATATCCCAAGAATGCAATTTTAAATTCCTAGAATGTTTGAGGTTTAGTGGCTAAACTTTGATACCACAAGTTGGTGGTATCTTGTAAGAAATAGAAGATGGTTTGGAATGCTTTGGTGTTATTCCATCCATTGGCTGTGATGGCTTTTTCCATATTGTTTAGCCACACTTGTGTGTTATTCTTTTTGCCTGTGAATTTCTCAAGTTTTGCTATTGGGGTGTAGACTATTGGATCCATATTTGGTTGTTGTAGTAATTAAAAAAATAGTCATTGAAGTGGTATTGGCAGCTGTTGAAGTTGTTCAGCAATTGGATCAATTGGTTGTTAATTAATGATGATTTCTGGAAATAAGTTTTCCTGATTAATTAACTTGAGGTTCAGATTATTTGGAGTTTGCTGGGTTTGAATATTCAGGGTTTCAATTTCTGGATTTTCTGTGATTGGATTTTGATAATTAAATTCTTGATTTTCTTCTTTTTTTTCTTCTGATGCCATTATCTCCCAGAAACTTGCATTTTCAAAATCTGGTTGAGGTGGCAGTAATCGGAATTCTGATGGCATTGGTGATCATGATTTAAATCCTTCAAAGTAATTGTTTTTTTTTGTTTACTTTGAAATGGGAGTCATCCAAATATTGATGTCATGTTTGATGTGGACACATTTGTTAAGGAGATATTAATAGTACTTTCTGGTGTATAATAGTATGATGGATTGGTTGATGATTTAACTTTGGTT
Source organism: Geosiphon pyriformis (assembly GCA_016748015.1). Lineage (NCBI taxonomy): Eukaryota > Fungi > Glomeromycota > Glomeromycetes > Archaeosporales > Geosiphonaceae > Geosiphon > Geosiphon pyriformis. The sequence goes on from JAAOMT010000295.1 coordinate 604,646, forward strand.
TTCTTCCAAGTGAGTGGTTGTATCTGTTTTGGTGTTACTGCTGGTGTTTACAATCTTTTTTTGCCTTTGTCTGCATAGATAATAGGAAATTGTTGTTGGGTGTACCTTTTAATAGTTTGATTGATTTCCCTAATGATTGATGTAAAACTGTAGTTTTTTGGTAAGCTAGTATGTTGAAACAATTCTGTATAGAAATTTTTTCTTGCAGATTCAATGTTAACTGTTTCTCTTAAGTAGTCTGTGATTTTATTATTGACATAAAAATTAAAGGCTGATTCTGCTGGGAAATGGTTATTGTTCAATCCTAATTGTTGGCTGTATTGTTGAAACAAAGATTTGGTGAATCCTAAATGGTTTGCTCCTATGATTTCTGATTCTGCCACTTTTGGATAATTGTTGTTGGTACCAGTTTTCTGTAAGATTATACCTCACAGGAAGCACCAAATATTACAGATGATTATTTGGAGTCTCAAATCAAATAACAAATCTGTAACTTGGTGCTTGATTAATATTTTGGCATTGGTATCTGAAGGTTTTGTTGATTTAAAGGTTTTGTTGTAGAGATCTTGATATAATAGACAAAGATTTAATTGTTGTTTCAGTAGTCTCCCAGAATTGCAATTCTGTCAAATTTTTTTCTCAGCATAGTGGCCAGTAATCCTCCTGATAAGCTATTTTCAAATCTATAAGTGTTCTACTCTTGTTTTACAGGTTTTTTACCAGTTTCTATGATGTCTGTATTCCAGTACTTAATCCTTTAATTAATTAGTAAATAACAATAAAAAAAAGAAATAAAAGAAATAAAAAATAAAAAATAAGTTAAGGCAATAATGGTTAGTATTTTGTTAATAGCTATGATCAAGAACTATTGTTCCAGTGTGGTTAAGTATTAATTACTATCAACATAAAGTGTTGATAGTAGAGAGTGAATTTAAGATAGAAAATAATAATTTTATTGATATTTGTGAATTGGAAGGTCACTTAAATTAAATCTAAACTGAAAGATTTGTTTTTTCTACTTCTAATGTTACCAATATATATACATAATTGAGATTCCTCAATTTTTCAATTCTTCACATCAGAAATCCTGGGATTCTTTGTATGAGAATCCTGAAATTCTTGGAATTCTGCAATTCTGTTGAGAGAAATCCTGGAATTTCACATTTACTACAGCTACTTCTGATTGGCTAATTTATATGCTAATATACTTCTTATATTCTATGAGTAACACCAGATTTTGGATCAGTTTATAACAGGATTAAAAGACAAGTTAATCAAAAAAGTTCACCCATATGTGCCAGAAGACTTAACAACAGCCATTAGACATGCAAAGAATTATGAAATGGCAATAAAAGAAGCAAATTATACCAAACTTGTAAATCTTGCTATTGGAGAAACCAGTTTAGCAGCTGAAAAAAAAATAGACCAATTCACAAAAAAAGTTGAAAACTATTTTACTAACCAATAACAGCAACAACAGACACAAAGATATCAACCACCACAATGATAAAACCAAACCAACTACTCATCATTATCAAACAGTCAAAACCAAAGTTTTCATTATTGTGGAATTCTAGAATATTGGAAACAAGATTGCAGAAAGCTACAAAGAGACCAACAAAACAGGAGTAATTAGTGTTACTCTTTAACACAGCAATCTCATTACCAGTCTTTACTACCAGTCTACTATTTCTCAAGACCTCAATAACAAAACAATTACTATTAATCTGCCCCACAGCAGCAATATCAACAATCTCTACTAATCCAACAGTATTAACAACCACCTACACAATAATACCAAGTACCTGCTTAAAGATTGGTTTAACAAAACCAATTTACACCTCAAAATCAATTCCAAAATAACAACAACAGAATCAATCCAAACAACTAGTTGGTTTCTCGAAATTCTGGTCAACAAAGATCCAATCACTACCACACTCAACCCAGTTATCTTACAATGCCTGAAAAATTGGATTTTCAACAAACTGCACTTTTTGAAAATAAAGTTGCAGGACTACAATCAAATCCTTCCAACAATACTATTCTATCAGCTCAAATTGCCCAAAATGCCAACCTTTCAGATATATTCCCATTCGGATTTGAAGCAAATGAATTACCATTCTTGCTTAGCAATGCAGCAGTCAATGAACAAAAAGCAATTACAGTAATATATATTAAAGCAAAAGTTAAAGGAAAACCCATTCAGTTAATTTTAGACAGTAGATCAGTTAGAAGTATTATCATCTACCAACTAATACAACAGCTTGGAAGAAATGTTAACAGACCAGCTCAAACTGTCATTGTTATAGCTAATGGCATGAAAAAGACTCCAGTAAGAAAAATTGATAACTTTCTATTCATTATTGACAGAATTACCATTCCAGTCAAAGTTCTGATCATGGATGTACCACAATACCAAGCTCTGGTCGGAAATAATTGGCTTTTCAAGACCAATGCAAACTTAGATTGAAAAACTCAGGAATTAAAGATTTCATACCAAAAACAATACACCAAAGTATCTGCCATCTGTGGTACTTTCAATAAAAAATCTAAGAAAGTCCCAGTATTCAAATTTGAAGAAGAAAAAGAACTACCAGTTACTAAAACCTTTATGGCTCTTGAATCAACATCTAATTTGGACTGAAGAAACAGAACAAGAAATTTTTGAGGAGACCAGAAGATAAAATGTTATTTAATACTCTACACCAAAACTAAAGAAACAACCACCCTATATTCCACTCAAATGCAGAGATTGTAAAAAAAAACTTTTATCAATGAGAACATGTATTTTTTCAGAAAAAGAATATGAAACTTGCACCTGTTATTACTGTAAAGCATGCCATAGAGAACGATTTGGATATCCCAAAAGAAGTGGAAAATGGAACAACACTTCTTGTTTCACATGTAGAAATATGCTACTAGAAGAATGCAACTGGATTGATGTTGCAATAAGAGAAGGAGTATGTGATCAAACCTGCCAATATGCTCTATCAATCTTGGAAAAAGTTAGAAAAGGAACATTATTTAATGCAGCATACAATAGCACTTTTAACAAACTCTATTACTATTCTTATGATGCTGAAATGATCTTTAATCTAGCAATGGCTTTAATTAATGGAGCCACACAAAAAGATGTCTGTTAAATGAAAGAAGCTGAGTACATTGAATATACAATGAAATTAGTTGGATTCAACTATGAAGATGAAGTAGAAACATACTATCAAATCACAAGTCACATATATTCAACCCAAGAAGCTCAAATTCAATGATTAGAGCAAATGAACATTCAATTGTGTGAAAAATACATCATGCCTTGTAATAACAAATGGTGTCCAAAATGCTATGCTTTTAGCATCCCCTTACTCAGTGAAAATAACCAAGAAGAAATCGAATTTGGAGAACATAAGCCAGAAGAAAAAAAAACAACAATTCCAATCTATCTTACTGAAAACCAGTCTGCTGTACAACTCAAATACTTTGACAACAATGGAAAAAGAATAAAACCAAAAAAAGCCCACGAAATTAATGCAGAATATGATCTAAGATATCCTGGCAAAGATACTTTAATTCTCCAACCAAAATTCTTAACCAAAATCAACCTTAGAATTGCTCTTAAAATACTACTAGGAGCAATGGTACAAATTGCTTCCCAATCATTATTGGCAAGCAAAGGAATCAATATTAGAGAAGAAGTCATAGATGTAAAATATATTGGAAACATTACTATTATGTTACAGAATGAAACAGACAAACCATTTAGAATTGAACATGCTGAAAAAATTGCCCAAGCAATTTATCTACTCTTAATCAAAATTTTGGGTTTACAATCAATTAACAACAGAGAACAGTTGGGAAAAAGTAAAAGAAGAATGCAAGGTTTTGGTTCAATTAGATGATTTACAGTTTCAGTAAATATAGCTCTTGATGCACAGAATAAATCTTACCAGATTTTTCAACTTCCTCAACCAATTACTATTTTATTTTTTGGAGAACATCACGAAATTTACACTTGCTCAAAACCCACTACTACCCAACAAATCTTTGAATCCAATGAACAAATCTGTTTAAAACATGAAATCTCAATTCCAAATGTTTATATTCCCAAAGGAATGAAAAAATTTCAAGTTACATTCTATAACCCCAACAATTACTCTATTGTCTTATTGAACAAATTAAAGATTGGAATCATACACAGCAGTATCTTCCAAGATGAAAACCCTCAAATTGTCTTTAATTTCATCGAAATTATAAGACATACACTACTTCCAAATTCAAATATTATCTCTACTACTAAAAACTACCACCTTTTGAAAGAAAAACTCTCTTAAATTAACATGGGTCCCTTAGAATTTCAACAACAAAGACAATTGAAACAGCTAATAAATTTGCTGACATATTTGCAAAAAACAACAATGATCTTGGAAAAACTGATATTGTTCAACATCAGATTCACACAGAAGATGCTCTACCAAAATGTTAACAAACTTATCAAGTGCCACCTGCCAGACCAATTTATTAGAGAATAAGTTCAAAGAATGCTCAATAATGGATTGATTCAACCATCAAGAAGTTTTTGGGCCTCACCAATAGTTCTTGTTAAAAAAAAAACGGAAAAATCAGATTCTGTGTAAATTATTGTCAGCTTAACAGTGTGACAATTGGAAATGTCTATTCTCTGCCAAAAATTGATGACATGCTAGATGCTCTGGGAAAAACCAAGTTCTTCTTAACTTTAAACTTAAAAAGTGGATACTGGCAAGTTGAAATGGACCCAAAAGATCGACCCAAAACAGCATTTACCATTCAAAGAGGAAACTATAAGTTCAATGTTATGCCTTTTGAACTCTGCAATACACCAGCAACATTCTAGTGACTCATAAATGTTGTATATAAAGGACTTTTATGGCAGTTAGTAGTTGTCTATCTTAATGACACTGATGTGTACTCATCAAACTTTGAAGCTAATCTCAGTCACCTGCAAGAAATTTTTCAATAATTACAGAAAGCAGGATTAAAGTTAAACATTGAGAAATGTTACTTTAGAAAAACAAACCTAATCTTTCTTGGATACATTGTTAGCAAATATGGGTTCAAACCAAACCCTGAAACAATTAGTGCTGTCAAAAACTTTTAAACACCCAAAAATACCACAGAGCTATGAAGATTTGTAAGATTAGCCTTATACTATCAGAAATTCATCAAAAAATTCTCAAAAATTGCCAAACCACTTAATTATCTCACCAACAAAAATGTGCCATACAAATGGACTAAAAAACAACAGAGAGCTTTTGAAACTCTCAAAACAAAATTAACAACAGCTCCAGTTTTTGCTTATTCAGATTTCAACACAGTTTCAACTAGTCACTGATGCTTTACACATAGTATTTGGTGCCATTCTATTACAATTAGATAAAAATAGCCAGAAGCAAGTTATTGTCTATGCTAGTAGAACACTTAAACCAACAGAACTTAAATACAGCTCAACTAAATTAGAAGCTGCTACAGCCATTTGGGCTATTAAACATTTTCAACAATATCTAAAGAATGAAAAAGAATTTAACATCATAACTGACAATATTGGTCTCAAATGGCTTAACAAAAAAAAAACTGAACAAAGTGTCAAACAATCTCAATAGAATGACTTTCTAGCAAATTACAAATATATTGTACACCACAAACCAGGAAAACTACACACTAATGTTGATAGTCTTTCAAGAATGAGACAAAATTAACACCAACAACAAATCCACTACAACTTACCAACTTACCAACAAAATAATCAAACAACAATAGATCTCAGAAATTACAACAATATTAAAAACTATTTGGAGACTTTTATCATGCCAAAAAATTGGTTTCCAAGTAAAAAACATTGATTACAGCACCAATTCAAACAATATTTCATATATTATAACAAAATCTATTACAAAAATTGCAGAAACTCAAATCAACTACTCAGATTAATACAGGAAAATAAAAAAGAAACAATTTTATACAACATGCATACAGATCCTTCTTCAGCACACTTGGAAAGAGATGGAACAATTCAAAAAACTCTTGAACATTACTTTTGGTCTTACATGCAAAAAAACATTCAACAATATGTAGAATTTTGTGATAGCTGTCAAAGAAAAAAAGGAACTCATTCCACAGAATCTTTAAATCTAATCAAAGTTGGACAATCTTTTGACAGAGTTGAAATTGATTTAATCGGACCATTACCTATTACAACCCAAGGAAATCATTATATTGCAGTTGCAGTAGATTATCTCACCAAATGGCCTGAAGCTAAAGTCATCCAAAGAGTAGATGCAAAATCAATAGCAAATTTCATTTATGAAGACATTATTTGTAGACATGGATGCCCAATTGAACTTTTATCTGATCAAAGAACACATTTTGTGAACAACTTGATACAAAAAATTTGTGAATGATTTAATGTTAAAAGACTTCTATCATCACCTTATTACCCTCAAACAAATAGATTTGTAGAATGTTTTAATAGAACATTGTGTAAATCTTTAGCCAAAGTCTCAACAGATTTTGAGCAGGAATGAGATATTTTTATTCCATCAGTGTTACTAGCATACAGAACACTAAAACAAGATACTATGAAACACATATCATTTGATATTACTTATGGAAAGACAGCAACATTACCAATTAATTTCACAGTGGAAACATACCCAGTACAACCAATCAATGAAAAAAACTTTCAAGAAACACTCCAAAGAAGAGTCTACACTCTTTTTAGTATATTAGAAGGAAAAAAACACATAGCAGCCACCCATATTAAACATTCTCAAGCCCAACAAAAAAAAAACATGACAACAAACTGCCACCAGTTATCAACGAATTTAAAGTTGGAAATAAAGTTCTTTTACACAAAACTAAGACTGAAAAACAATGGAATGGAAAATTTGAACATAAATAAAATGAACTATTTTATATTCATGAAATTTTAGGTAATAGATCATACAAATTAAGACTTGATGACAAAGTACTAGCAAAAGTTATACATAGAGATAAATTGAAACACTATTATTCCAGAAACAATTCTGAATCATTAATTCCACAAATTGGTACACACTCTCCTTTAATTAATCCTGAAGATATTTTCCGAAATTTAGAACCAATAATTATAATAAAACAACAACCAAACTTGAATACTTAATTTAACATATTTTTACAATAATCTTTTTAATATCACACAAAAACAGAAAACAAAAATAATAAATAATTATAAGAAACACCAAACGGAAAAACAAATAAAAACCCTCACACCCAAAAAATAATTTTCTTTATTCTTTTTATTAGTTAGTCATTTTTTTATCATGATTATTTCCCGAAATATCCAACAAATATCCCAAAAATTAATGTTAGCCTTGAAAACACTTTCTGACTTATCCATAACAATTAATAAAAGTCAAATTAATTACATTCAGAAAAAAACCACAGTCCCAGTAGTAAACAATTCTCGAAATTATCACTCCTATAGAAGAAAAACAAGAAGCCACTCTGAAAATTAATTACCAGAACTTTTAAAGCAAGCACTAAAAGAAAACTTTTTATTTGCCTCTATTGACATTTCACCAAATGCCACAATTCAACAAAAACTTCTATTATTTTTTAATGAACAGAACAATGAACATACCCTTATATATAGATATTTCCATATTGAAAAAACACTTTATAAACGAAAACTGAAACTTGAAACAACCAACATTACTTCTAAGACTATACAAAAACAAATTCACAATGAATTCAAGACAGCAGCTGGACTAACAAACACTCACTACAAACTTAGAGCAGCATTTAGACTCTATGAGTTATTCAACACTTATGAAAACATTCTACAAAATCTAATACTTTATCCAATAAAGATTCAATATATTGGAAAGCTCACAGAACTGAAATTTCAACAATTTTCAGACCAAATCACTTCAATTATTTTGGACCACTATTTTGATATTATGAATAGTACTTGAACTTCAACAGAGCTCAGTCTTGAAGAAAAGATTATATTACCAGTAGAATTTTAGCCATTAATTAGCATGAAATTACCCTCATAATTCCTATTATTAATTAGCATACATTATTATTATTTCAATTATCACTTATTATTTAATCAAATTATCTAATATTATTACTTAATTAATAATCTGATTTGTACCATAGAAATTAAGATGATCAAATTACACAATACCCTAAACCATTTAATATAGTTAAAATTCGTCGAAATTAATGAAAATTGGCCGAAATAATTAATAGTTCAGTGAAATAACTTGTAGTTTACCGAAATGTATTATTAGTTTACCAAAATTATAGCAAAGAGAAAAGGTCAAGTTCAAAGACTAGTACTATAACAAGTTGTATAAAAGAGGAGCTTCTCTCTTCAAGAAAATGTATTTTCTTATAGTATTTTATCATAATATTTTACTTTAGATATCTTAATTGAAACAAATCACCTTTTTACAAAATTAAATAAAAATTAAATATTCAAAAACCAAATCTTTTGATTATTACACTTGAAATTCCCTTAACACAAACTAACATTTTGAAATTGATTAGCTACCAATTTCAGTAATCTGTTAGTAACTTCAGGTCTGGATAGAAAATATTTCCCTTGATAAAATTCTATTTCTTTTACATTTTTTTATTTTTTTATTTTTTTCTTATTATAATTATTAAAGTAGTTTACAGACAAAATTCTTGTAGAAGAGTTGACTTTTACAGCAAAGTAACTACACATTTTTAGTGAGCTTCTAGACAAGCAATTCCTGAGAAAGAGTTGATGTTTACTACAATGTAACTACATAAAGCAACTGGCATAAAATTGGTCATTCCACTTATAAGCCCAGCAGTTCAAATTATAAAAAATAATTTGAAGATAAATTCAGTTATTGGAGGTCCAACTACTTCTTGAGAACATGAATTCACAGCAAATTGACATTAACAACATTCAAGAAAAAAAACCAAAAACCTCTGGTAACAGCATGATGACTGGTAATCCTCCTGATAAGCTATCTTTAATTCTTAAGTATTCTATCTTTATTCCTGGGTCTTTTACCAATCACTTTGACATTAATAACTCTGTGCATTAATCTTTAATCAGTTAGTAAATACAACAAAAAAAAGAAAGAAAAGAAAAGAAAGAAAGAAATAAGCCAAGATAAGAAAAGTTAATATCTTGTTAATAGCCATAATTAAGAGCTATTGTTTCAGCATAATTAAGTATTGAATACTATCAACATAAAGTGTTAATAGTGAAAAGAGTAATTTAGACAGTAAATAATTATTTTATTAATATTGATAATTTTAACTAAAATGTTTTAACAGAATAATCTTAATATTAATTCTGTTCTTTTTGTTTTTAATGTTCTTGCTATATATATATAATTTGGGTTCTATAAGATCATTCACATTTCTGAGCAATATGTTATAATTTCTTAAGCAATACTCATATTGATAAGCAATATGCTCATTAGTTAACTACTATTCTTTTATTGGTCTATCTGTTTTTTCTACTATTTTTTTGTATGCTTTTTCTATAAGTAACAATGTATTCTGTATTATAAATTGTATTGAAGTTTTGGTTTTTTTTTGTGTCTTTATATTAAATAATTTGTTAATTAATTGTAATTTTTATTTTTAATTTCTAATGTTTAATAAGTTAGAATAGTTGTTAAGCTAAGAAGTAAATATTGTTTGTAAATTTCATCTTTTTTGTTATTTTTGTTATGTGTATTGGTTCTTTATATACAGTTTTAAGAAATTAATTTAATGTGTTTGTTTTAATAATTATGATTAATTTCAAATTTTATAAAATTTTATCTGGTTTAATTAGTATTTTTTGTATTTTTAACTATAAAATATTACTAATAATTAATAATATTATATTGTAATATGGTTTTAATTAATTATTATGTGCTGTTTTAGTTAAAATTTTGTTGTTTTATTTTAGCTTATATGCTCTATTTCTCAATATTTTTTTAATGTGGAATGAACTATTCTATTTATGATTAAATTTGTTATGTTATTGTTTTTCTGCTTTGGTATAATATAAGAATATTTTGTCTTTAATTTTGAATTCAATTAGTTTATTTAATAATTGACTATCATATTATTTTTTTTGTTTTTTTTGTGTTCTTTATATATTATCAACTGCTTTTTTTTTGTTTTTTAGTGTTTTTATTAAATTATATATCTTTTATAACAGAGTTCCTTAAAGATTAACTTCTGTTATTGGTTTTCTTGAATATATATGAATATCTATTTTTACTAGTAATATTATTATTTTACTATAAACTAATTTAAATAGTATTGCTTATGTAATATTTTGTTTTATTATTCAATTTTTTTTTTATTAATGCATTTAATGAGTGTAGCCCAATCGCTATCTAGTACATAGAACCAAACTAAGAGGCTCAAACTAAACACGACTCATGCACTTTCTACATGTGGCTAGCCATTCAGGCCAGACAAGGCAACACTACACATCTATAACTACCTGCACACTGCCACCCAGACCAGAAAAGAAACAAAAAGGCTTCCGATGACCAAAGCTAACAGCAAAGGAATTGGCCAAACCAAGCAATCTCACAACACCGTCAGACAAAACCAAAGACACACCACAAGGGAGCCCAGAAACAACACCAACATCACAGACCAGAC
>JAAOMT010000295.1:615339-743558 GCA_016748015.1 Geosiphon pyriformis
CGCTATCTAGTACATAGAACCAAACTAAGAGGCTCAAACTAAACACGACTCATGCACTTTCTACATGTGGCTAGCCATTCAGGCCAGACAAGGCAACACTACACATCTATAACTACCTGCACACTGCCACCCAGACCAGAAAAGAAACAAAAAGGCTTCCGATGACCAAAGCTAACAGCAAAGGAATTGGCCAAACCAAGCAATCTCACAACACCGTCAGACAAAACCAAAGACACACCACAAGGGAGCCCAGAAACAACACCAACATCACAGACCAGACCAGCCTTCTCCATCACCATCCAGTGGCTGGCTCTAGCCAACCATACCTTAGCATGATGTAAACCAACAACGAATCTGACATAATCAACAATCCTAGCAGTGGCCACCTTTCTATCCTCAAAAACATTGCAAGCCTTCTCATACCACTCTTCCAGCACAAACCCTTTGCACACCAAAGTGTACAGCCCAACATCAATGGAACATTGAGACAAAACCCACAACACAGCAAAAGCAGAGGAACCACCAGCCAAAGCTGACCAACGAGCAGAAGCCTCTGCCAAAATTTCACCACGAACGCCAGACTCATGAACACAAGTAAAAACGTGGTCAGAGAACTCCACCTCATCGCAAAACAAACACAACACACTAGGGTAGCATTTATCATACAACCTCTTCCTAATGGCCACCGGCAACCTCCTGTGTACAGCCTTCATAACATAAGTGCGAAGTGATGAGGATGTGCGGCTAGTGAACCCAGCAAGCATATGAGAATCAGGATGCCACACCTTCGCCATGACAACCCAGTCTATGCAACCAATTAATGCATCCGGAACTACATCACAACCAGGTCCAGCTTCCCAACAAGCACAACGAATTGATCGAAAAATATTTCTGACAAAATGACGGGCATTACCAGAAACAGCGACACCCTCAGCAACCAAAAAATGTTCACGCACATCAGCACAAAAGGAAAAGGGAGACCCAGAGGCAGCCCCAGCAGCCAAGTCAGCTCTCACATTACCAGGAATCCCAGAGTGTCTTTTCACCTTAACCCAACTCACATTAAGATCCTTATCCCTGACCAAATTGAAAATATGACGCCTCTCCAGCCAGTATTGATTACGGAAATCAGGAGCAACCAAAGACATCTCAGACACACATGCGTCAATGGCAGCCTGGCTGTTAAGACGCAACACCACAGTACTTGAAAAAGGAACACACTCCAAAGCCAAAGCGACAGCCTGTAACTCGGCCATAGTAGATGACAAAAGACCACGAACAGCGACACCAATACTCATATCCAAGACCGGAAAGTACGCAGCAGTACCACAGGCGACCTCAGCAGAACCTGCATTCCTCAAAGACCCATCCGTGAAAACTTCAAAAGAGTCTGACCAAATGTCATGCAATCCATCTTTAACTGCAAAAAATTCCCCAGACCCCAAAATGTCCAAACCAAGCTTTTCTGCTGAGCCAACAGAACCAGAAAATGAGTAACTCTGACCTTTCAAAAACTCAGAAGAAACCATGAACCAGTGAGGCACAAGGCCACGCGGATCCAACCTCTTCCAACGACGAAAAGTTTTCCAATCCAACAAAACACCTTTCTTATCAAAAAGTCAATTACCAAAAGCGACACCAAAACGTTTAAGAGATTTGACTGAATCAAAATACAGAGACTTTTCAAGAACAGAGGACAACGGGAACCGACCAAGACTACGAAATGCAGTGGGGAGGTTGTTTACCAAAGTAAGCTCATTGCCCAGAAAAATCTTCACCATCCCAGCCAAAAAATTGTTCACCAGACTAACATGCAACCTGACCGGAAACTGCAAAGAATCCAAAAGAGCCCAACTAAGAACCTGTAGGTCCAAAAACCTATGTCTAAACAAACGCCCAAGAATGCCAAAAGCATTAGAGAACACCATCAAAGCAGCAACCTTTCCTTCAGACTGCACCTGCTCAAAAGGCTTTAGGCCATACAATGAGAGATGATGCAAAACAGCATCAGGAAAATCACGAGGAAGACAAGTCTTGGACTTAAGACCCTTTCTAACCAAGACATCCCACTTGTGACAAACATTAGATGAGACAAAACTGAACTGAGTACGATAGCTAACAATAGGCTGCAAAACAGCTGATACCAGATACAAGAATTGTTTGTCTGTAATAGTCTTCTTAAACACAACATTGACGAAGAAATGTACATCCGCATGAGCCTTGGCAACACTCGGCTTGGAGAGCCCCTCAGTCGACAGAAAAATACCCAGATACCGATGTGCTTCCCCTTTCTTGGCAATAGAGATTGGCTGACCACAAATGTTCAGTAAAGCAACTTTAACGCCCTGATTGATGGGAATAACCACTGTCTTCTCACTATTGATAGAAATGTCGTTGATCACAAAAAATTCACTGGCAATGTTTAGAGCATATTGAGTAGAAGCCTGACAATTTCCAACCCAGATTGTATCATCGACAAACGCACCAGCTGAAAAATACAATGTCAAACCACCACTGCCCTCAATTCTGCCAGATTTCGAAACAAACTTAGTATCAATCCAGTACTCACACAATTGTTCGTGCCTTTTAACCTCACACAAGAGCGGATTGTAAAAAATCCTCCAAAGAAGTGGCAAAAAGACCTCACCCTGGTCCAGCCCATTATGCACCTTATAACCACCAGACAAACCAAAGTCAGTCATCACCCTATTAACTCTATTCTTATGAATACCACCAAAAAACCTTATGAACCTCTTACACATCTTGACACGCTGCAAACTAGCCCTCAAATGATGCCACCCAACTGAATCGTAAGCTTTCCGCATATCTTGCAAGACCAACCATAACTCCCTATCCTTCTCAATGGCATCCTCAATTACCGAACCAACAGCAAACACCGGAGATTGTGTTGACGTACCCTTCAGCACCGAAAAGTTGTCCCCCTGAAGAACATTGAACTTGCTACAAGCCATTGAAATATGGTCAGACAGAATCTTGGAAAGAACCTTCCTGGCAGTCTCAATCAAAGCAATGGGCTGAGTGTTCATAAGAACTCCATCCCAGTCATAAGGCTTAGGAATCATAGACACCCAAGCCCTCTTCCACAAAACAGGCACCACACCACCTGACAAACATTTATTAAACAGCGCCAACAGGCACCCCAAAACTACCTCACCACCATGTTTCCATAATTCATTAGGAACACCAGACAAACCAGCAGCTTTGCCATCAGGAAGACCATCAACAACAGAAAGTAACTCGCCCATATTGATTGCACTCATAACACCTGAAAAAGCATCATCCTGAACATAGTCCAAAGGTGCGTACTGACGAGCCCAAAGATCAGGAAGCACTGACTGCACAGAGCGTTTCCTCGTCCACCCCTCCATTATTTCATCCACACTGGACTTCACCTCTTCAGGCAACAAAACCAGATCATCATCAACTATCAAGTGATCCAACACAACCTTGCAAAAAGGCTTTTCCAACACACTCCTGATCATACTACCCTTATCCGAACAGAAATTATCCATGTGCTTCTCAATTGCCTTCCTAACTGAAGCTTCCTCAGCCAACTTTGACTCAAACATCTTCAACCTCCTGTAATCTCTACGAACCAATGACAAATTCCTAACAACAACATCAAATTTAACACCCGAGCCAACCAAATCCTTGAAAGCACAAGCCTTCGCATCATCCAGAGTCGACCATTTACTCACAAGATGATCAGTGCCCAGCAAGTCACCAGAGCAAAATTTCTTAACAATCTTGGCCACCAACAATTCCAGACCAAAAAACCTAGAAGAATGTTTGTTTCTCGAACACTTGAATTCACTAAACCAATGCCTCGAAAATGTCACATCAGCAGAATCCACCACAGCTTCCACCAGAACTGCTCACATAGCATCCATATCACCACGTATTTCGGCACCAGAGAACACCTCACCCAAAGACAAAAGTTTAGCTAACAAGAGATCCTTAAACTTAGCCCATCCAACACAGTCAGCATTCCTGATTTTGAACTTCCAACGATCCTTATTTACCTGCTTGCGCAAACTGTTCAATTGTACATCTAGAAGCCCACCCAAACTGACCGAAACCACAACTGCCTTGTGATCAGTATCAAAGAAATCCGAAACAGAGACAACTTAATGACCAGCAACAGCAGAAGACAAATTACCACCAACAAAAATGTAATCAATTGTTTTCCCAACCCCTCTCAAATTGCCCCATGTATAAGAATTAGCCAAATGATGACCAACAAATGAATTGACCAAACCTAAACTCAAACAAAACTTGAAACTAGCACTCCTACCAGATCCATTCTCATTAAAGTCCCTACCCAAGACAACAAAATTGCTAAAGTTGACTGCCTTTGCAATGAGGATGTTAACTTCAGAAGCCTGACCAAATCTAGCCCCAGAGGAGGCACCAGCATACAACCCCAAAACAGTAACCGAGAGCTTGCCCTTAAACAGGAGCCAAACAGAAATAACCCGACCAGGAATCTCCTTCACCTTAGATACATGACGGGCCAAAGAAGTGTTCATAACAATCGCAACCCCAGCACCCATGAAACCCTTATCCAAGCCGGAAGAAAATACTCGCACTCCATCAAACTTATCTTTTATCCACAGCCCAGAAGAGGACCTCAACTTAGTCTCAGTGATAAAAGAAACCATATTTCCCGAGTTCACATGCCAACGAACAACATCTGCTTGTTTCGCAAGAACATTGATACCCCGAACATTGCACATAGCAAATTTCCAAACCAAACTACTCATTGAGATGGAGGAAAAGCCAACGAACCCGATCCAGAACGCAGATGATCCAATCTATCCAAGACCGAGCGAACTGAAGCCTTAAGAGCCATCATATTCGATTCCAAACTGCCAATCTTGGCAGTCAAAACCTTAGAACTGCTCAGACTGAAATCAACAACCGACCCACCAACCTTGGGAGAAGAAGAGGCAGACGACAACAACATGCCATCCAACTCCAAACCTGGGTCCATATCTGAAACAACGGCAGTTGGAGACACCAAAGGAAGAGCTGAGAGAGAAAACGCCAATGGCACCAAGTCAATGAAACTTAACTTCTTTAAAATAAGTGAGACTTGGTCTGAGAGAATTTCTACGGAACGTTCCAGCACAGCTAGGCGACCACCTAGATCAGCAGCACCAGACGAGGAGGAATCCATTGAGAAAGCCATCGAACCAGAGACCAAACTGACACCAGGAGCACCTGAAGAGACAATGCGAGAGGGGGAACTGCCTGCCACTTGGGCCCACGTCTTCCCACCAAAAGAAACTGGACGAGTGACAGGGGCCGACTTCTTCTTATATATCCCAGCTAGACGAACCCGATCTTGCTCAGAAACCACCCTTCTTCTTCGAACATCAGAATACACACCCAAGGAACAATTGACCGAAACATGACCAAATTGTTTACAACAAGCACAACTGGCCAAAGAAAGACCAGCCCAACGCAAACTCACATTCCTGAAAACTGGAATGGTACCAATAGCAGCCAATTTGGATGCCTCATCACCAAAACAAATTACAGCACATCTATCATGAACATATGAACTAGGGTTACAGCCGATATAACAAGTCTTCCCACCATATGATTCCAACAAATTGGAGAGGTCATAAGCATTAGTGCCAACTGGAAGAGTATAAAGTAAAGCCCGATGCTGATCCCTCGATACCCACGTTTGTTTATCAATATTTGCTTTTGCCATTCGGACCGAATCCTTTCCCATGAGCACAGACCATCTAGCTGCGACCAAATCAGCCATTTCAGATGATTCATATTCTACCAGGGCCTTTTGCCAAAGACCAATAAGCTGCACTTTAATTGAAACAATCTTGCCAAACTTGGAGAACACTGCCTCAATTGCCAATTTGGGAAGATCTACTGGGATTTCCCTGACAATCACCTCCCGATCCGAATGGCTGTTTATTTTTCTTAGATCATCATTTACCAAAATTTTTTTACTGATCGCCATTTCCCTCGCCTTAATCAAACTTTTTTCAGATGTAAATGATGACCTAATTATTCCAGGAAATTTTGAGGGAGTCGAAGCCCCCCCAAAACCATCAACTTGATAAAAAATTTTTTTCACACAAACCAACTTATCACCAATAGTTTTGCCAGAAACGGCAGATAGCTCAATATCCAATGCAAACAATTTCGACGAATTAAAACTCCATTTCTCCGGAGCATGTAACCCGACTGGAGGAAGGCTATTGGACCCACAAAATTCAGGACTCGGAAGAGGCAAAGTGTCTTCACCATCACTTAGACCGTTGAAAGAGAGAGGTGGCGGCTTACTGTTCAGAATATAGGTGCGGGTATGCGTTTTCCTTGGTGTGGCATCGTTCATGTTGTCGTCCAAACCCGAAACATCCAACTCTGCATAGCTAGTTTCTTCAGTGACGACGTTTTCCAAGTTATCCAAGTCTGAAATGCCACTTATGCTGTCCACTTTGCTGTTGACCTCGCTAGCCCATGATTGCCCAATGTTAGGTCCATCACCACTTTCATCTATAACGTTCGAGACACCAGCAGACGACTCCACCAAACCGCCAACCACCACAGGTTTCTTCGGCTTCTTATAGGATGCACCGCGAGATTGAGGACCAACCGAACGCTTATTTTTGACACCAGACCGGGTCCCCAATCCAGCCAAAATGGACCCAGAACCACCAGCAGCAAAGCCTACCGGTTCCATAGCAACAAAAAGGGGAATGTCTGAAGAAATAACTAAAGGAAACAGAAGGAAATAAGAGAAAAGGAAGATATTTCTTTGACTACTCTATGCTCTCGTTATGGTCAGGGGATCAATGAAAGAAAGAGTTTTTTATTATTTAATAAGCAAATAATATTGTTAGTATAAATAAATCACATTTGTCTTGGTTTTTTTGGCTGATTTTGACTATTGCTTTGTACAATATTTTATTGAATTTTTTTACTAAGCCATTTGTTTGTAAATAGTATAAAAATGATAATAATATTTTAATTTCAAATTTTTGACTTAATTTTGTTAGTGTTCTGTTAACAAAATAAGTTCTTTGGTCTAATAACAATTTTTTTAAACATCTATATTAGCAATTATATTTTAATATATAAATTTGGCTATGAATTTTGTATCTGCTCTTTAAATTGTTTTTGCTTTTGGCTATTTTGTAAGATAATTTATAGCTATTACTATGTATTAATTGTTTTTACTAGTTATTATTAATAGTTTAACTAAGTTAATTCCAATTTAATTAAATAGTTGCTTTACTTTAATTGGTCTTAATGATTTACTAAGTCTTATTTTTTTTTTAACAAACATTACAGTTTTAGATGTATTAGATTATATTTAAATATATTGTTGGTCAATAATATTTTTTCCAAATTTTTTTAATGATTGCTTCTTAATAAAAATATCCTGCTGTTAAATTTAAATGTATATTAAACAGTATTTTCTTTTTTTTTGGTTCTGTAATTACTCTAAGCAACTAGTTTAATTCTTTTTTGTTTTTTTGATTTAATATATTTTGGTAAATAATAAAATATTTTGATTTTTGTTTATGTTGTTTTATTTTTTTTAAGATAATTTTTCTTTGAACTATTAAGTATTAATATAATATTGGAATTGTTAATATTTTTGTGTATTCATTTTTTAATTTATTTTTGGATTAAAATATTGTTAAATTGTCTTATTTATGACAAGCTATTAATATTTCTATTTTTTTTATAGTGTATAGTATATTGAAATAGTAAAAGTTTTATTTTCTATTTGATATGGCAATCATTTACAAATTTTTGCTTTTAAATTAATGTTAATTCTTTATGGTCTGTGTATATATTAAACTTTTTATTTAAGTATTTTTTCTATTTAATAACAATCCAATAAATGGTTAAATATTCTAATATTAAGATGTTATAGTTTTTTTTAGCTGAACTTAAACTTTGACTAACATATATTATTAGATGTTTTTGTCTATCTAATTTTTATTATAATAATACTGTTTCTGATACATTAATTATAATAATAAATAATTTGCTATAATCTAAATATATCAACATTAGAGCTTAAATAAACTTTTGTCTTAATATATTAAAAACTTTTTGTTGTTTCTTAATTTAATAGTTTAATTAAAATTGCAAATACTGGCAAAAATAATGTGAAAAATTATTTTGATCAAAAAAAAGAACTATAATATTTATATATATAATTTAAAAAACTTTACTAAATAGTCCAAAAAAATTGCTATTAAATTTAATATTATAAATTTTTTAATTAAGCTTTTAATCATAAATACATTAAATAAAAGTAACATAATTAAGTAATATTTTTAAAATAGCAAAATTAAAAGTAAAAGAAATAGCTTTAATAAAATATTTAATTTAAAAAATTTAAAGAACATAATAATAAAATAAATAAATTATATTAATTTAAATAGTTCAAGCAATAATAACAAACTTATAAATGAGATTATGTCAAAAGGCATTTATATTAAAACTTACAATTTGGTTGTACTTTTAAGAAACTGTTTTTTAATATATTAAGCAATGATAAACTTTTCAATTTGTTATTATCTATATTTATTAATACTAATATATACATGATTGCAAATACCAAAAAAAATAAAAGTTTCAAATTGATTAAATTATTTGTGCTAAATATTAGTTTTATTGCGGTTTTTAGTAAATCTTTAAACAAAAAAGTAAAATTTATTAAGAAACTTTTTTATCAAATCAATAATTTTAAAGAAGTATCAATTTTTTTAAAATTTCAAAACATTATTAAGATGTTGTTTATGTTTAAAACTAGTCTAAAAGCTGTTAAATAATTGGCAGTAGATAAAAAATTGTGATTAATATTAATCTAAAAAAAATTAACATTAAATTAAATCAAAAAATTATAATCAAGAAAATTTTAGTTCATTTTTCTAAATTAATACTTAAAGCAATACTATTTAAATTTGGAAAAATTGTTTTTATTAAAATACAGCCAATTGGTTTTTGGCAAAAAGCATTTATTAAGTTTGAATGTTTTAAAGTTGCTAACTTAGTGTTTTCTAAATAACTAATTTTTTTAGACAAAAACTTGATTTGTATAATAAAAGTTAATATTAACAAATAGTTATAAAATGATAAAGACTATTATTGTGTTTTTCTATATATATTATTAATAAATATGACTGTTTATAATATTTATAATTTGATTTTGTTTTATAGTAGAAAAATGTGTATTATTATTTATAAATTTGTTTTATATATATATGTATATTATATTATTGTGTGTTTTAACTCTGTTATAATTAGAAATATCATTATTTTTTTAAATTCAGTCTTTAAAAATGTAAACTTAATTTGAACTAAACTTTTTAGTTTAATTTGTGTTAAATATAAAAAAAACAGTTATATTTTTATTATTTGTAAGCCAAGTTTAAAGTTTTTTTAATTAAAATTTTAAATTTTTTTTTTGATTTTAACAAAAAGCATTTCATTTTAATTTATGCAAAAAACAAGTTTTAGTGTTTTATTTGGTGTTTTTTATAATAAATAATATTTTAATTAGTCTTTTTTTCATGTTATTAACTGGTATTTTTTTAATAAATTTTTTGTTTAATGCTTTTAATAATGCTTTGATGGCTTTAATTTTGTCTTTTAAACTAAATATTTTAAAATACTTTTTAGGACTTTTTTTAGATCATATGGTCAAATTTTTTTAAAATTAGATATATTATTATCAAAGATTTTTTTACTTTTTTTTTAATATTGTTAATACTATTTGTTATTAATTTTACTGTTATTAAAAATTAATAAATTTTTAATAAACTAATTTTTTTTTAAAGTATCATTATATATTTTAAATTATATATATTATTGAATTTATAATAGAATAACCAATTTTATGTTAATTATTTATATAATTACTTTGTGATAAAAATTAACTTTTTACAAGAAAATTTTATCTTTAAGTTCTTTAAAATATGTATAATTACTTTGCTGTAAAAGTTAATTTTTTTACAGAAAATTTTAATTATAGACTACTTAATAATATAAAAAAAAATAAGAAAGTATGTCAAAAAAGTTGTTTTAGATCCAAATTTGGAAGTTACTATCAGTTAATTAAAATTGTTAGCTAATTAATTTCAAAATATTAGTATAAAATAGTTAATTTTAAAACAATAATAACTAAAAAATTTTATTTTTTCAAGAAAGTTTTATTGAAGTTAATTTGCAAAAAAAATTATTTTAAAGAAAAGTATTTTAAAGAAAAGTATTTGGTAAATAATAATTCTTAATTAAAATATATTTTCTTGAAAAGAAAAGTTTTTTTTATATAATTTGTTATTGTACTATTTTATAATTTAAACCTTTTTTTTTTAATATTTTGGTAAACTAAAAATACATTTTGTCAAACTATAATTTATTTCTGTAAACTATAAATTATTTTGGTAAATTGTTAAATATTTTATTAAATTACTAAATATTTTGGCAAATTCTGAATATTATATAGTTTAGTATATTATATGATTTAATCATCTAATTTGGTTATATTTGTGTTTTATATAAATTAGGTTATTAATTAAATAATAATTCAGATAATTTAATAAGATAATAAGTAATAAATTAAAATAATAATATATGTTAATTAATGATAAAAATTATAGAAATAAATTTATATTAATTAATATATCAAATTTTAGCTAGTAATAATGTTTTATTTATTAATATTGTTTCTAAGTATTAAAATACTACTTATATAATTTTTTGGGCCAAATTTAATTTTAGCTATTATTATATTATTATAAGTTTTCCATATATTACTAATTAATACTGTTATATTAAAAAATGTTTTTTTAGTAAGTTCAAAATTCTAACTATCAAAATTGGCAGCTTAAAAACCAATCTAATAATTATAAAAAACTTAATTAAAGCAATTTTAAATAAATTAAAATTTTTTGTTTAAGTAATAATATGATATATTTTTTTTGTTCTTAATAAATAAATTAGATTAAAAAACAGCTATATATAATATTAAAAATATGAATATCTTTGTTAAACAGAATAATATTATTAAATAATATAGAAAATCAAAAAATAATATTTTAATTATTATTAAAACTAAGCTTTATTTTAGTGTTAAATTATGAATTGTAAATAAGTTTACAAATATAAAAATATTTACTTTTGGTTTAAATTCAGATTATTTAAGTATTGATATTACTTTAATTGTAAATAAATATTTAACTAAGCATATTTTAAAAATTTTGAAAGTTTTTAGTATATTTTTAATAATTTGTGTTTGGTTTAAGAACAAACAATCAGTTTTTGTTTTAGGTTTATATCCAAAAGCATCTTTAAAAAAGCATTTAAATTAAATAATTATCATCAATTTTTTTATTATCAATGTATTTAATAAGAGTACTTTTGTTATTTTGAAAATAATTTTAATAAAGATAATATTAAGTACAATACTAGTTTCAAAAAATATATAGATTTGAGTTTAGTTAATTCTTTAATTAATAATTTATTTGTTAAGTTTTTTACATAAAAAAATTTTAAGAAAGTTAAAAAAACTATTGATTTTATTTTTATTTTGTCCAGCTTGGTAAATGTACCAATTAATAAAAAAATTACATATGTAAATAAATTTTATAATATTAATTATAATACTCTTCATATTATTATTAGTTTTAGTAGTTTTCTGAATATAATTTTAAGAACTTTTTATGTACAAATTAATAAGAATCAATAGAAATTCAATATAAAAAATATTATTAAAGTAAAATAAAAATTGTTTAAGATTTTAATATTTAATACTACTATTATATATACTGATAATTTTATTACTACAAAAAAATTCTTGAATATAGATAAGATATAAAATATAGTTTATAAAGTAGTTTGTTTTTTAGAAAATAAAATATTTTTTGAATCTTATTTTAAAAACCATAATAATGTTTTTACTAAATTTTTATTTTGTTTTTATAAATTAAAAACTTCAGTCTTTAACATATTTAATTTGCTTTTAAGCCTTTGGCTTTTTTTTAATACTAATAATATTTTTAAAGTAATAATATTTATTAATTTAAATGCTTATTTTGATGTTAGTTTGCTTTATCAAAGATTAGGAAGTTATATTAAGTTTTAAAAATAATAAAATTTTAGTATATTAAAAAATATATATAAAATTTACTATTAACAAAAGAATAAAGAGTTTTAAATTAGACAAAAGCCATATAATTTAAAGTATTTTGAAGTGTTTTTTTTATATAATAGTATTAAATTATTTAGTAATTGATAAAAAACTGGTGTTAAAATCTAAATTGATTAAATCTAAAGTAATATATAATTATAGAAAATTGAATAAAAAAACATAAAATATTAAAAAAAATGCTTAAGATATAGTATTGACAATATTTCTTATTAAATTATATTATTAATAATACTTTTTTTGATGTTATGTGTTTTATTAATTTTGGTAAATTGTTAAGTATAATAATAGATTTGTCTAATAAAAAAACAGCTGGTTTTTTTAATATTTCAAACTAGTTATAAAAATATTATAATAAAATAATAACAGATATGTTTTTAAATCTTATAAACTTTTGTTTAGTATATAAATTTATCTCCAATTTTGGAAAAAAATTTGAGTTTTAATAATTTTTAAACTGTATAAATAAGAGAATATTTTGACAAATATGTAAACTATTGCTTTAATTAAAATAGTTTAAAAGACTTTTTTTAATATTCTATTTAATAAAATTTTTTTGATATATAATAGATATAATGTTTTGTGTAATAATAATTTTTTGGTTTTAAAAAATACAATAATATAATTTTTTATATTTATAATTAAATTAGTAATAAAAAATACTTTAAAGAAGAATTATAAATTTTGGCTGGTTTTATAAGATATATACAAAATATAATTTTGTAAGTTAAAAATATTTAAAATATAGCTTGAATAGAATTAAAATATATAACAGATTTGTCAAATTTTTTGGTAATATTTACAATAATTATGTTAACTAAGTTATGATTAATTTTGACTTAACAGATAGATATTATGTTTATAATAAGCTAAATTAAGATAAAGTTTTTTATTTTTCTTTTAGCACATTTTTTATGATCTTTTTTTGTGTAAAGTTAAGAAACAAAAGAATTTAAATAGCTATAAAATTAATTCTAAGTTTATTACTAAGATTGGTTAAATTAAAGTTTAAATTAATTTAATATTATTTTTTATTACTAGTGCTTTTTTTAATAATATAATTTGGATAAAAAGCAATCAGACTATTATTCAATATATTTTAGACATTGTAAGTAACTTTTTTTGAGTTAATAATATTTTAATTAATAATAATAAAATTGTAATTATTTTTATTAATCACAAAGTTAATGTTTTTTCTTTAATAATTAGTAATTTGCCTATTTTAATTATTAAAAAGAAGAAAGCTTACAAATATTTGTGTATTTTTATGTTTACTAATAATTTATTAAAGTCCAATTTGGTCAAAACTTATTTAAATATTAGGTTTTTTACAGACAAAATTTTGAAAAAAGTTATTATTAACAAATAATTTCTATATTTAATCTTAATGATACTTTATTTTATTATTAGTTATAAAACTTAATTTAGTTTTATTTTTAGTAATATATATAATAAATAAACTATTCTAATTTATAAAAACTTGAAATCAAAGTTTGGTTTATTTTTGGATTTTTTAAATAATATAATTTATTATTTTTCTTTGTATGATCTAAAAACTTTTAATTAAGTATAAATTAAATGCAAATTAACTTCTCTTTTAAGTTTTTTAGATATTAATAGTATTGTAAACCAGTTTTTTGGTCACAGATTTTTAAATCTGCAAATACTAAGTTGTTTTTCTATTATCTTTTGCTATTTTTGATTTGTCTTTGTGTTAATTTAGTTAATAATTTCTTGGTTGGTATAATTAAAATTTTTTGTAATTATAATATATTCTTAAATAATATTTTGTTTTTAGTATTTTGGTTTTTTAGAAGTATTCTAATATTTACAATTTTTGATAATTCTGTTTTTTTTAGAATTTGTTGTTTGATTAAATATTTTAACATTGTTTTTATTAAATAATTATACAGTAAAAATAATAGAGTTCTTAATTAAAAAAATTTTAAGTATTGGAAATATTTCAATCTTTATGGTCTAGTTTTTTTATGGTTTTTACTAACAATAACATATTTGGATGTTTTTTTAATTTAACAGATTTTTTTCTTTTTTAGAAATATTTAGCTATTAAATATTTTGAATTTTAGTGAATTTTGTTAAGTATATAATATGTTGCTGAATGCTAATTTCTTTTGTATTTTTATTTATATTAATGGTTTTGTAAAAAATTTGGATTTAATAAACATAAAAATTAATATTATAATATTTTTTAATAGTTTGATTTTAGTATTAATGTTAAAATATTTAGTTTAATATTGTTTATTTTGGCTGAATTACAGGCTATTGTATTGGCTTTAAAGTGTGTTTTTTTTGTATAATTATAATTTTTTCAAACAGTTAAGTAGTTTTAAATACTTAATTATTGGAATTGGTTTTAGTATTATCCAATTTTTGTAATTATTATTGAATAAAATATTATTATATTGTAAAAGTAATTGGTAAAAAAAATTATGTGTGTCTTGGTTTAAAGTCAAAGACTATTTTGGTGTTTTTGATAATAATAAAGTTAATATATTGGCTAATACTATATTTTTTTTAAATTTAATGCTTTTGATTAAAGTTAAAATTTTTTTTAAAAACTAATAATATATGTATATTTAAAAATACAAAACATTTTGTTTACAGAATTTTTTAGACTGTTTATTATACTTATTGAAAAATCTGTTATAATGCTATTATTTTAGACCAAAATTTAATTAAGAATATAAATTGAATTAATTCTTTACAAATATAGTATTTAAACTTTTCTATAATAACTAAATACATAAGTTAAGTTATTATAAGTGTTTGTTTTTATTTTATAAAAATTTTTTATTATTAGTTGTCTATGGTTGTTTGCAAATATTTGTATAATAAATGCTATTATAGTGTTTTGTGTCTTTTATATAATAAAATTAAGATTTTTAATTAATTATTTTTATGTTTATTGAATTTTATTACTTATAATATTTTGTTGATTTCTTAAACTGCTGTATAAAAAAATTTTTCTGGTCTATGCTGGTTTTTATCTTATATGTCTTAATTATTGTTATCATGTTTCTTAAATTTTGTAATTTATACTGTTTTATACAAAAATTTTGTTTTAAAACTTGGTTTTTAAAGTCTTTTTCTGTTTTTAAAGATTCCAAAATTGCTGCTAATAAGATTACAGACTTTGTTTATGGTTTGGCTTTGGTTTACAAAGATAAAATTTGGCTTATATATTCTAAGTATTATGTAGTTATGAAAAAAAAAGGTTTAATTTTATTGAATAATTTAGTATTTTTTTTATTAACAGTTTTCCGAATGTATTATTAAAAGATATAATTAAATTACTTGGTATTGTTGAAGCTTTAAATGTGAGTTTTGGTACATATATTTTGTGTTTATTTATTTTTAATATTGACAATAGTATTAGTGTTTATATAAAAACTTAATATTATCTTAACTGGCTTAAGTGATTGATTACATGTAGTAAATAGATAATTCATACTTAGTTTAGATTACTTAATTTGATGTATTGTATTAGATAGTGTTTGGACCTTACTCATAAAATTAATAAAAAAAAATGTAATTATTCATTTAAATTAAATTAATTATTGCTTAAAATTGAATAATAATCATTTTTATTAAAAGTTGTAACTTTTAAAATTTTTGAAAATCCATGTGATCTTGAGTTACCTTTATTTGTCACATATTTAAAAGATATACATTAACTTTGCCTTAAGAGGTTGACAAGACGTTTGAGAATCTAAACAAACTAAGCTTGAATTTTGATGGACATTGTATAGGAACCATTGTCTCATGCATAGAAATATTTGCATCGTTAGAGATATCAAAAAGCACAAAGAAACTCTATTGTATAGTGAAGCTTTGTGCTTGATAAATTTCGCCGAAAAGCGGGAGAAGACCGACAAACTGGCGTAATTATACTCCAAATTTGATCCATGTAACTTTCACAAAACGTGTGAAGATTTCAAGTATCACCCGAAACACCCGCGCCTTTCTAAAAAGTTACCCGATTAGGGACGATTATTGAACTTTAAAAAATTCTGCATGACAGAATAGTCTACAAAGACATCCAATTCCTTAAAAAGGACGGCCTTTTCACTTTACTGGTCTTAGGTTTTTGTTTCCAATATTTGGTGTTGAACCTCTTCAATAATCTTTATTATAATGAACATTCTTGACTCCATTGGAGACGCAGCTGGTGCCTTTGTTGGGGCGATAGAGAATTTCATAAGCGGTGACTCGGCTGGGGGCTCGGGAAAAGTCAACCGCTTCGGCTCGTTCGCCTCTTCTAGACGTAATGCTCACGTAAAATGGTTTATTGACGGCAAAGATTATTTCTTCGCAGTCTCGGAGGCTATATCTCATGCTCAAAAAGAAATTTTCATTGAAGATTGGTGGCTTTCACCAGAATTGGTTCGTTAGGCCTTAACAATTTTTTTCTGCAGTTTTTGAGAAGCTTCTTGAAGAATATGTAAATTTGTTTCCGAAAAACCAATCCAAATCCCAAATTTTTTACAAGGGACTTCAAGCAACTGCTCTAGTTCCACAATTACAAATTTAATAGAACTAAAAATCTAATGTATCAATTATATTTCAATTGATGAATTCATAGTATCTTCGCAGGCCTCATGCCAATAATCAGGAATATCGTCTTGACCGTTTACTTAAGAAGAAAGCTGAAGAAGGAGTCAAAATCTATGTTGTGGTCTACAAAGAAATTAGTCAAGCCTTGACATTAGATTCTCACCACAGTAAAGAGGCTTTGAGAAATTTACACCCAAATATTACTGGTATGTTGGTCATACTTGTTACATCAACACCTTTATAAACTAAGTTTGTGGAATAATTTTGAATAGTTCAAAGGCATCCTGACCATCTTGTTGGTGGAACCTATTTTTGGGCGGTAATTATTTGTTCGAATTTTTCTTATGGAACTTTCAGGGATTCATTTGAAATTATAATATAAATCTCTAAATCAATATAATTTATAATTTTCTGAATCAAAATACTTTTAGCATCACGAGGTACAAAAATTTTTCCAATATTTTCACCAAAAAACTTTGAAATTATTCTTATCGAGTCGGAATAAAACCCTTATGAATTCTTATCTCTACAGAAAATCTGTGTTATAGATCAAGAAATCGCTTTCATCGGTGGATTGGATTTGTGCTTTGGCCGTTATGATACTGGTGGTCATCAACTTGTTGATTACCATCAGCACTCGAACTATGTGGAAATTTGGCCTGGTCAAGATTATTCAAATCCTCGAATTAAGGATTTCATTGATGGTAATTTTTATTATTAATCCTTTCAATTCTAAAAAAATTTCTTTTTGTATTGACGATTATATTTTTACTTAAAAATATATTGATTCTCTTCGTTCTTAGTCAAAAAACATTGGAATTGCTTGATTAGTAAATTCGAAACAGCTCGTATGCCATGGCATGATATATCGATTGGTTTAGTAAGTGTCTCAGTTCTATATATATTAATGAAAAACTTAATTATTTTATTTTCGATCTAACTTCATTTTGAACTAAATTTTTTTATCAATAATAAAAAAACAAGATTGGTCGACCAGTTCAAGACATTGCTCGTCATTTTATTGAACGTTGGAACTTTATTAAGAAAGAAAAGGGCGAGAATCGTCCTGATCTTCAAGTCTTGGTTTATAAATCCGATTTCCAACATGATCGTGAAAACCCTCCCCATTACAAGGATTATAAATATTTCGGAAATAACATTAAAGCTCATCCCTATAAGGGTACTGTTAATGTTCAAATTTTGAGAAGTAGTTCCAAATGGAGTCATGGTATTGAGACTGAGGTAATATATGACAAATATGTGGTTTGTGTTTTGGACAACCTTTGGTTATACTTACCTTTTCTCGAATTCTTTTGGTTTTAGAAATCGATTCAAAATGCCTACATTGAAACCATTAAAAATGCCCACCATTTTATATATATCGAAAATCAATTTTTCAGTACGTGTTGATTGAATCCTTGGAATATCATTCTTTTTGAAGAGCCTATAAATTATTCATTTAATGATCTTATATTAATTTAGTCACTGCCACCAAAGAATCCGAAAAATTTCCTGTTAAAAATCTTATAGGCAAGGTAAGTTGAACGTTTAATTATTATTTTTTAAAAATCAAATTGCAATTCAAATTATTCATTTCAAATCTTTATTCTTAATCATTTAAAGGCAATTGTTGAACGTATACAAAGAGCTGCTAGAAACAACGAAAAATTCAGAATTATAGTTTGCATGCCTTTGCTTCCTTCTTTCCCATGCGAAGTAAACTCGAAAGACGCTGGTACTCTTCGGTATGATTTATTACTATTACAACTGCTATTAATTCTATTTTAATAATAATGAAAATATTGATAATAATGATATTATATTTTCATAAATGTAAATGGAAAATTGATTTAACACAGTCTTGTCATGCATTATCAATATCGATCTATTTCTCGCGGTGGTCATTCCATTTTTGAGGCATTACGAAATTCAGGCATTGATCCTGAGAAATATATATCTTTCTTTGCATTACGTAATTATGGTCGTATTAGACCATCTGCAGTGCGTGAAGCTAAAGGAGCACTCAGGGAAGAGACAGGAGAGAGTATAGCAGACCCGATAGTTCCTCACGGCGTCTTGGATGATGATTCTACAGGCAACTTTGTCACTGAAGAGCTTTATATCCATACTAAGTTGTTGATTGCGGATGATCGTTATGTCATTATTGGTTCTGGTAAGTTTTTTCATTAACATGGTTCATCAATAAATGATATTTTTCACATTATTAAATTTCTGAACATCATTAATCATTGATATAAAATCATAGCTAATTTGAACGACAGATCCCAACTTGGTAATCATGATTCTGAAATTGCTGCCTATATAGAAGACACTGACACGATAGATTCTCAACTTGCTGGACGACATGTAATCATTTTCCTTTTTATTTATTAAATTTGAACGCCAAAATCAATAATATTCCAAACTTAATTCCTTCCTTCTTTAATTTCAGTATAAAGCTGCTAAATTCGCTGTCACACTGCGTCGTCAAATTTTCAGGGAACATCTTGGCCTTCTAAACGATACTGAGCATGAGCGAGCCACTCAAAACTCTTACCCACCACCATACCCTCATGATCCTGCGGTTGGCAAAATTAATGAAACGGATCGTATTTTAATTGATCCAGCCAGTGATGAATTCTATAAATTCTGGCTTAGCAGAGCTACTACAAACACCTTGATTTATCGTGATGTTTTTCATTGTCTACCTGATGACACCGTTACCACCTGGAAAGAATATGATGCCTTCTCTCCTGATTATCAAAAAATCGCTCTTGGTCATGTCGCTAAACCTGATGCAGATTTTAATCAAGTTGAAAGCCAATTGTCCAAAATTAAAGGTCATCTGGTCCAATTCCCTACTCGTTTCATGGAAAAAGAACAGTTGCAAGGATCCGTTGTCTTTGACTCCGTCACTCCAATGGAATTGTTCACTTAGATGATGATAATTCTTTGCGTTCGGACGAGGATTTGGAAAACTAGTGCATCAATGCTTTTTAACCAAAGGACGAGACAACAATCTTTAAACCATTTGTATAATTTTTATCTATTTATTTATCTCAAACAAAAATTTCTAAACACCGAAAATAAATAAATCAATTAGGGGCCTTTGTAACTAAAATTTCATTTGGGGTTTAAATATATTTATGAACTCACTGTTTTAATATACAATTTCCAAGTAACATTTTTAATTTGGAAATAATTTTATAATTATTGTTATAGTTTGAAAATTTAAATTCTTAAAATAAGATAAAAAACAATTTTGAATTTTTTTATAGTTGTAATGTTATCTTTAATTAATATTAATATTATTTTTTAAATTTTTAATTCAAGTTTTTTTATTTACTATTTATTTTGATTATAATTAGACAATTATAAACATGAATCATGCATTTTTTACATGTAATCAGTTATGTTAAACCAACATTAAGTAAATTAATTGTGTTTTATATATATTGTTTATTTTATTAAGTAAAAATAATATTTAAAAACAATATTTTAATTTTTTACATTGATTAAAAATTTAATTTAATATATATATATATTATTATTTGTAAATATATTATATTTTTTTAAGTATAATTTTTTTAATTAATTAAAAAATATTGTTTAATTATTATTTATTACAATAAAATTATAAATTTTTTTAAAATAAGTATAATTTATACTTTTTTTATACATAATTAGTTATTTAAACTAATTAAGATTATATTATATGTTTACAATATTAAAAACTATAACAAATCTATCAAAAAAGTTAAAAATCAATTATAAATTAATAATAAAACCAAAATAACAAGCCAATTTTAAACAAAATTTATATTATAAACAAAATTTCATAAATTAAGTATTATAAAATCATATATATTGTTATAAATTAGAATAATAAACTAATAACAAAGTAAAACAAAATTGTATAATAATAAAAATAATCAAAAAAAATTCAACTTTAAAGAGTAAATTAAATTAATAAAGATTTAATATATAAGATTAATTTTATAAATATTTTAATTACTATTTTTTTCAAAAAGCAATAAAAGAATTTAAAAGTAAAGAAATAGTTTATATTGTTAATAAAAAACATATTAATATAATTTTATGCTTTATATTAATATTCTTAAAATTTAATATTAAGTATTAATTATATTTTTTAGCAATATTTATTTAATAATTTTCAAAACTAATAATTATAAATAAATACTAATAAATAATTTTTTATTACAAAGATGGTTAGATACTTAAAAAAATTTAGAAAAGAAAAATAAGCAAATTAGAAAAAATTAAATATTTTAAAAGTGATTTTTATTATTTTAATTTATATATATTTTGTATATTAGAATATGTTTTTTTAAAACTAAAAAATATATTATTTATATAGTTATTCAAAGTGGTTAATGATTAAATTAATAAATAAATTAATTATCAGATTAATAATTAGATTATTGATTACTTTCTAAAATAAAATAGTTAATTATATAATATTAATAATTAATATATGTAATAATTAATAAAACTATAATTTTTAACCATAATATTATTTTTTTTAAAAAGATTAAGTTCTAATAAATTAAACTGTTTATAAAATATTCTAATTAAAAAGTTTGTCTAACTCAAAACTAATTAATTTAATGAAGTTTTTTGTTAATAAAATATATAAAATTTAAAGCAAAATAAGCTTTATATTCAAAAAATCAAATTTTTGTATAAGAATTTTGGCTTTTTTGACAATAGTTAAAACTTTTAAAACATTTATTAATATAATATCAAAAATTTTGTTTATATTTTTAAAGATATTTTTTTATAAGCTTTATGTTTTTTATAATTTTATTAAAGTAATCATAGAGTTCTAATTGTTTTTTATATAACAAGTTTTTGTTTATAAGCAAAATTTTTTTAATTATTTTTTTAAATATATTAAAGAATAATAATATTGCTAATATTATATATTCAAACATATATTTATTAATTTTATTACTAGTTTTTTTTTTAATAGTAATTTTTTTTGGTTTAATAATAATAAAACACCTATTATTATTAATTATAATGGTCTGTTTTTTAATAGTTAAAGTAGCATTTGAATAATTTTTTGTTTAATACTTATAAAAAATATAATAAGTATTTTAAATATTTTAATTTAGAAAATAATTGTTTATATTAATTAAAGATATTTCTGTTTTAAAAATAATATATTTATTTATAATTAATTTTTGTTAATTATTTAAGTTAATATTACTATAATAGACAACTAATTAGGTTATTTGTAATATTTCTTAAATCATATATTATGTATAGATTAATTATTAAAAATTATTCTAAATTGGTCTTATAAAATATATTGTTTAAAATTTTGTTAACTATAAAAAATTCTTTTTATTGGCTAAAAAACTGATTTTTATAGATATTGTTTCTATCTAATTGGTATTTTAAGACTAAATTATCAATACTTAGAGAAAATATTTTGTATATTTTTTTTTTAAATCTGTTTTATCTTTTTAAAGACAATTAATTATGTTTTTATTATTAAATTAAAAATTATATTAAGTTTTTTTGCAAAATATTTTTGTATTTTTCTATTGTGATTTCTTTAAAAACTATTGTTTTAATATTAGTTTTTATTAGTAGAATTGTTATTTTTTATAAAACAGATAAAAAAGTTTATAATTTATTATGTTATAATTTACAATTCTATAAGTAAACAAAACTAAAAGCAATACTTTGTTTTATAAATTTGTTTTTTTATTAGTTTTGACCAAAATTTTACATAATATTTTATTAAAATATTTTATTAGACTATTTGTTTAAAAGTAATAAAAAGATAAAAGTTTGTAACATATTTTTAATTTTTTATAAAGTTTTTTAATTAAAATATTAAGAAAAATTTTCTTTTTATCAGATAAAAATTCTTTAAAGCATTTATAGTAACATATAATATTTTTATAAATAAAATTAGCAATAGAAACTATTGTTTAATTAGGTGTGATTTTTGTTTTTATTTATTTTATAAAATGATTAGTAGCTATTATAATGTATTAATTATTATTAAAATATTAATACTAATTTTATTAAATAATTGACCAATAAAAATTGAATAAATTTTATTATTTAAGTAAAAAAACCAATTCAAATTATTGAAAAAACATAATTAATATGTAATAACATAAAAAAATGTGATAACACAAAATAATACAAAATAATACAAAATAATGTAAAATAATTTAAACTAATGTAAAATAATACATAATAATATAAAATAATACAGAATAATTAGTAATAATATAGAATAACTAGTTATAGCATAAAAAAACAAAGCAATAACTAAAATAGTAAACAATAATTAGTAATAACAAGCAATTAAAAGCAATCTTATAAAACTAGAAAATATGTATAAAAAGAAATAGTTTTAACAAATAAAAAAAAACAAACTTAACAAAATTTAATTTTTTTTAAATATTTTTTTTTTAGTTTTATAATTTTTTATTTTATTTTTCTATTTTCTGTACCAATTATATAAAAATTTTATTACTTAAAAATTCACAAAATACATGATTTTAATACTTTGATTTTTAAAATCAAATTAATTATTGTTTTTATTTTTATTTCGGGCCAGATATTATTAGTATGAATACTTTTAAAACTTTAAATAACTAGATTAATTGTTTTTAATTATAGCAATTGATGAAATATTAATTTTTCTTTTTTTTTCTTTTTATTTTTCTTTATTTTATTTTATTTTATTTATTTTATTTATTTATTTTTTTTTGTAAAGTAACAATATTAAAAATTGACTGTTCGAGAATAGACTTTATAATAGTCTGATAAAAAAAAAAGCTTTTTTTAGATTTAAATATTAATTTTATCTTGTTAATTTACTAAAAAAATAAAAAAACAATATTGAACTCTAATAATTATACTTATTAACTTGGAAAAAAACACAATAATAGCTATGTAATTAAAAAAACAATATTTTGTGTCTTATAACAAAAAAACTTTATGAATAAAACTTCAAACAAAAAAATCTTTAAAGACTAATAATTTACAATATAATTAAAACCAATTTATTTAATTTTTATATTGTTTTTATTATTAAATTATAAGCATTAAATATTATGATCATATTCTACTAAGTTTATTTGTAATATTTTGGTGTTTTTTATAAGATTATAAAATCTATAAAGACAAACATCCAAAAAATTTAAAAAAGTAGTAACTATTAAAACAGTTAAAAAAAATTTGTCTTTTATAAAAATATTAAATCAATACTTTTAAAAAGATTTAGAAATTCCAAAAAAAACTTTTACAGTCAAAAGTAATTTTTTTTATTATATATATATTAAGATTGACTATTATCTAAGCAAAACAACAAATATTAGGAAACTTAAAAAACAGATTTACCAAAACTTGTTATTATATTTAATTTTAATTACCAAAAAAGCAATCATAGAAACTCTTTTTTTTATTGACAAAAAATTGAGATATATACATAAAATTGTTATCTACAGCCTAAAAAAATTCACAATACAAAAGCTTTTTTTGAAAAATTCAAGTTAAATATAAACAGTAATATTTAGCAGCAATTTATACAAGAAAAATTCCAATTTACAGCAAAAAAAAAGTCAAAATTCTTTTTATTAACAACACTATCTTACTATCAGACTTTAGAAAACAGAATTTTATTAAATTAGCTAAACAAATTGCAGCCAAAAACTTTAAAAACTCTTGAAAATATTTATTTCTAAAATTTTAACAAAAATTTTTGAACTAAATTATTAAAGAAATACAGAATATTATTCAAAAATTTTATTCTAGCAATAAACACCATTTTTTGAAATATTTTTATTTGAGAATAACAAATATTATGACCACTAACTAAATTAACAATTATTTTTTTAGAAAAAACATTATTATTATAACTTATTGCAAAAACTAACAAAAAGAAACAACTAGCTTTAAATTTAATTAAACAATTATATATATATCTGTTAATTTTTTTTTTATTAACAAATAAACAACTTTTTATTATTTTGGTTATAACTTACAAAAACATTACTAAATTGAAAAAAATTTTTGATAAAAAAAAATGTATATACATAGATTACAAAAGCTGAAAAAGCAATTAGAACCAATAATTAAAATAATATCAAAACTATTTAGGCATTATTTTTTTTAAAAAAAACTGCTAACTCTTAATATTAAAGCTTTAATAAAAAGCCAACTAATTTTGTTATTTTTAAACTTGTTTTTTTATAGTATTTTTGCAATTTCAATATTCTAATTTAACTACAAAATCAATTTAATATTATTATTATAATTGAAACTCATAGTTTTTATTAATTATTACATATATTAGCCACTGATATTATATAATTAACCACTTTATTTTTAGATAGTGATTATTGATCTGATCAATAATTTAATCATTAACTTGATTATTGACTTAATTATTGATCTGATTATTGACTTAATTATTAATTTGATTATTGACTATTTTTAATAGCTATATAAATCATAAGTCTTTTAATTATAAAAAGTATTAACAATTGATTAAAAATAAATAAAATAATAACTATTATCTTAATTTTTCTCTTATTTCTTATTTTTTTTTTTATCTTTAAGTATTCAAACATTTTGGGATAAAAAATTACTTGTTGGTATTTACTTATTCTTTTTCTAATTTATATAATTGTAGTATTTAAAGATTATTAAATAAAACATAACTAAAGAATACATCTGATACTTGATATTAAATTTTAAGAACACTAATATAAGACATATAATTATATCAGTGTATTATTATTTGTTAACAGTATAATATTACAAATGATTATTTGGAGTGTGAAAACAAATAACAAACTCATAACTTAGTGCTTAATAGCTTAATAATATTGGTAATTTCTGAAAGTTTTGGTTGAGTACTTTATATAATAAACAAAAATTCAATTGTTGTTTTAGTACTTTCTTGAAAGCTTATTTCATAAATTTTTTTCTTAGCTTGATAGTCAGTTTTTCCTGGTAAGTTATTCTTAATTTCTGAGTTTCCAATCTTGTTTTATGGGTCTTTTATCAGTTTTTCTTAATGTTAATAATTTAGTATTTAATTTTTTTAATCAATTAATAAACAACAAAGAAACAAAACAAAAAGAAAATAAAAAAAATAAAAAAACAAATAAAAAAAAATAAAAAATTAGTATCTTGTCAATAGCCATAATTAAAAGCTATTATTTTAGTATAGTTAAATATTAGATTTTATTAATATTTTATGTTAATAGAATAGAAGTGATTAATATTCCTTAATCAAATAACAATAATATAAATTCAAGTAATAATTAATATTTTATTAATATGTAATTAGATTCCACTTTAAATTGTAGAAAACTACTTTTTGAAAAAAAAGTATTGGTTTTATTTAATTAATTATTGGTTTCAATTCTGAACTGAATTCTAATACTTTTATTATATATATATAATTTTTATTATATGAGATCTCATATTTTTTTAAACAATATGCCCTATTTTTTCTAATAATGTTTTTATTGCTAAGCAATATGCTATGATTTTCTGACAATATGTGTATTGTTAAACAGTGTGCCATAATTTACTAACAATATGTATATTGTTAAGCAGTATGTTCTAATTTGTTGACAATATACATATTGCTAAGCAATATGTTCTAATTTCTAACATTGTGTTTACTTGCTAAGTACTATTTTTTTATTGGTCTATTTTTTTTATCTGTTTTTCTTACTTTTTTTCTTTGAACTTTTTCTATAAGTAACAATAGACTATTTCTCTATCTTTAAATTTTCCAGTTATTTTTTGAAAAGAATAGCAACTGAAATATTTTATAAAACTGATCTTGTATATTAAATTTATATTCATTTAATTTGCTCTTTGAAGTTGAATTCTCTTTGATTAATTCTATCATTCTACAATTCTGTTTTCTTTTGCTATTTATTAGCTTATTACTTCAACCTGTAACATAAAAGTAGTGCTCTCTGTAAAGTTGTTAAAATTTACTTATTTTTTTATTGTATAAGTGATTATTTATACTTGTTATAATAATCAGAAAAACACTTTGCAATACACAACAAAAATAACCTAAATTTTATTATACTTAATTTTCTATTCTCTTGCTTAATCTGTTTCTCTAAAATCTATACAGTTTATACAACTTATTTTTTTAATCAAGTCTACTTTAAAAAAACTTCTAAAGAAAAAAACAACAATATTAATTAGCTTTTATACTCAATAACTTTTAAACAACAGTTTTTTAATTTCGAACATCTAAATCATTAAATTCATATTTGGCTTACTATTTATTAATTAACTAAAATCTTTTTTGAAACAGAAAAAAAAAACTATTAAACCACTCTTGTTTTTGATTTTTTTTCAAGTAAATCAGAACATTCTACATAAACAGTATTATTTGAGTAGAAAAACCAATCCAAGTTATAAAGAAATGTAATCAAAATGTAATAACATAAAATAATACAGAATAATACAAAAAAACACAGAATAACATGTAATAATTTAGGATAATACAATACAAAAATGCAAGAACATAATATAGTACAAAAAAACTAGTCAAACTTAAAATAATTAGTAATAATGTAGAGAAACAAAGCAATAACAGAAATAGTAAGCAATAATTAATAATAACAAAATAATTAAAAGCAGTTTTATAGAACTAAAAAATATAAAAAAAAAAAAGTAGTTATAGAAGATAAAAAGACAGACAAATAGACAAGAATTAACTTCCTTCTACCTATACCTGTTATATATCCTTTGTTACATTATATATCTTATATTACTAAAATAAAAGAAATATTAAAAACCCAAAATTCATGTTTATATAATTTTTATATTTATGTATTTTAGCTGAATTAATCTTATTTTTACCTTTGTTCTTGGTCAAATGCTCCTAACATAAAACTATCTTGAATCATTATGACTTAGACCAATTGCTTTTGATTATGACAATTGATAATATTAATTTCTCTTCTTTTATTTTATTTTATTTTATTTTTATTTTTATTTTATTTTTATTTTTTCTTGTAGAGCAGCAACATAAAAAAATCAACTGTCTGAAAATATACTTTATGATAGCTTGATAAAAAAAAAAGCTTCCCCTAAGATTGAATATTAACATTATCTTGTTAGCTTACTAGAAAGACAAAAAAACACTGCTAAACTCTAATAATTATGTTCAATTAGTTTAGAGAAGATAGCTTATATACACAAAATTATAATATTGTGAAACTATTTCTTTGTGTCTTATAACCAAAGAACTTCATAAATAAATTCACATTAATTAAAAAAACCTTCAAAGACTGATAACACTGATACTACTAAACAAGCCTATTAACAGAAAATCTTTAAAAACTCTCTAAAAACCCAAATTTTGAGCACCAAATATTACCACTATATACTTTCAAGTTTATTTATAACAACAGCTATTTCTGAACCAATAACTACTAATCTTATATAAGCAAACATTTTGGCTGTCTTCCAAGATATACAAACTGTTTTAGGACAAAAAAACAATACTTCATTATTATTATTTAGAGAAGATATATAAGATCCAATTGAATAGTTAAATAATTTTAAGAAAACTGCCACAGCCAACCAATACAATAATAAGTACAAGTTCCAAATTGTTAATAGCTACCTCTAAAGCTTTTTTGTTACATGGTTTTTACAAGAAACTAATGTTAATGTTCATCAAAAAATCATAAGATAAACATCAGTCAATACTAGAAAAAACAATACTTCTTTTATTACTCAATTAAAAACAAATTCAAAACTCTTATCTTGATCTCTAAATGGCATATAGAATTAAAAAAAAACCCCAAAGACTTAGTAAATTGTAACCAAATATGCTAAAACAATTAGAAAACTAATCAAATGAATAGACTCTAAAAGAAATTGAACAAAAGAACAAAAGATTTATTTTTTTATAAAAAGATTGAAAACTGATATTTCATATACTTTTTGGCTCTTTTTGGCTTT
This sequence comes from Geosiphon pyriformis, assembly GCA_016748015.1. NCBI lineage: Eukaryota > Fungi > Glomeromycota > Glomeromycetes > Archaeosporales > Geosiphonaceae > Geosiphon > Geosiphon pyriformis. Next base: position 644,144 of record JAAOMT010000295.1, read on the forward strand.
AAAAATAATTTCACTATGAATATGGCTATTGAACTTGTTCAAAATACTAAAGATAACTAAAAAATGTATTTGGAATTTACACTTCTAGTTTTTGCTTCTGCTTTTCAAATAACTGCTATCTTTTTTGCTGCCCAAACTTCAAATTCCAATAAACAACTAATAAATAGGCTTATAGCTAATTTTGTTTGGCTATTAGAGTCTTTAATACAAACAGTTAAAGAAAATCAACAAACTCAAAGACTTAGATTTAAATCTTATTTTAATTAGCTTCAGTAGTCTGTTTATTAAAGACAACAAAATTGTGGTCTATTTGTGTACTATTGTTGTAAATTAACTCAGAAATTACAACAATTTTATATTGCTTTTTCCAGCTTTTAAAAACAATAATACTCAGAACAACAGATTTAACAATAATAATATTCTTAATTAAAGACTTAATTATGCCAACATCAATTTTTTTGAAGAGGATTTTTTGGTAGAAGCTATTGTTTATTAGCCTTTAAACTAGTAAGTACACTTTTAAAAGATAAGAGTACAAGCCAACCAGAAAAAAACTCTTTTTATGCTTTTAACTTAATTGATAATAATTATAATATAAACAAATTGACAATTAACCCCTCTGATTTAATAAAAAAAAAGAAAGCCAAGATTGATTTTGTCTTGAATCTTAATAAAGCTTCCATATCAACTACTAATAACAATAAGTTACCAAAAGCTTAAGTTTTTAAGAATTCTCTAAAGTTGAAATCTTCAGAGATAGTACAAAAATCTGATTTCTATTCTGTTGTTAAAAGTCTTATAGAAACTTTAACACATATAACTTTTGGCCAATTAATAACTTATCAATAGTTTAAAAAAAAATTTTACAAATCCTTGATCCCAAAAAAAAAACACTAAAAACTAATAAACACTTTTGTCAAGCTAGATTTGCTAACAATAGCAATATTACTCCTTTAATTTGCAAGGTTCAAGTGGCTGGTTACTTTATTAACTTGATTCTAAACAGTAAATTATCTGTAAATATTATTGTTAAACATTTTTTAGAAGTCATTAGTAAAAAATTTGATAAACTTTCAACTAAACCAATAACTAATATGTACAATAATAAAAAAAAAACTTGGTATAGCCAAAGCTGTTTCTGTTTACATTAATAATATTAGCATTGAAACTAATATGGAGGTTTTTGATGTTAAAAAATACACTATTATCATTAACAATAAATGGCTTAAGAAAGCAAAAGTTTTATTTAATTATAAATTCTGTAAGCTAATTATTAGATGTAATAAGAAGTCTATTATAGTTAAGTATTATTATTGAACAATTTCTCTAATACTCAAACAAAGTACAAAAAAACAATCAAATAAATCAAATAATAAAAAAACAAAGAAAAAAAGAATAAAAAAGAACAAGAAAAACTGTTAAACTTGTTTATACTATTTTTACCAGCAATGACAAGCTACTAGAAAATATTAAAGCTAACAAAAAAGAAATTATTGTAAATAACAAGCTAATTTGTTGATCTTATTATAATATGCTCAAAAAAACTTTTAACAGAAAGTCTGACAAAAAAGCCAAATACAGTATTACCCGAGTAGAAAAACTGATTCAAAGTTATGAAAAAACGTGACCAAAACGTGACATAACACAGAATAACACACAATAACATTGGATAATGTGTTATAATGTTGGATAACGTGTTATAATGCAGGATAACACAGAATAGTGTACAATAATATAGGATAATGTGTTATAACGCAGGATAACACAGAATAACGTGTAATAATATCAGATAACATGTTATAATATAGGATAACTAGCAATAATGTAGAAAAACGAAGCAATAACAAAAACAACAAACCAATAGCTAATAATAGTAAGACAATTGAAAACAATCCTGTAAAACCAAAAGAATGTATAAAAGCAAGTAGTTGTAGAAATGAGAAAAAGCAGAGAAGAAAAAAATAGATACGAACCTCTAGACCAGAAATTAAAATATCCATATCCCTTTATCCTTTATTATCTTCTCTATTTTATCTTCTGAAATAAACCAATTATTAAAAGAAATCAGAATCACAAATTCATGTTCTCGAACTTCATGGAATTTATGTGAATTAACCCTTGTCTTGTACCTCTGTTCTAGAACAGATGCTCTTAGCATAACCATCTCGAACCTATTAATGATTTGGACCAATCACTCTTGATCACAGTGATTGACGATACTAATTTATCTTTTCTCTCTTTTCTTTTCTTTTCTTTTTTTTTTTTTTTTTTCTGTCTTAATTTTTTGTGGAGTGGCAATATAGTAAAATCAACTGTCTGAAAATAGACTTTGTGATAGCCTGGTAAAAGAGGGAAGCTTCCCCTAAGTTTTGGATATTAACATTATTTTGTTAGCTTACCAGAAGAGCGAAAAGACAACGCCAGACTTTAACAACTGCGCTCATTAGCTCAGAGAAGAAAGCTCACATTTACGAAAAATGTTGCAATCGATGAAAGACAAACTCTGTGCCTTATAACCAAAGAACTCAATGGGTAAAATTCACATCCAGGAATAGACCTTCAGAGACTGATAATCAAGACTAAGCCAACAGAATTATGTGGAAGACACATCATCAATAATTGAGAGCACTAAACGTTACCATTTCCCATACCCATCAAGTTTATCCATAACATTTGGTGCTCCCTGTGAGGTTATAAATCCACAGAAACAGAGCACCCCCAAAAATACATAAAAGTGATGACTATTGGAACAATAGAAAAGGACCACTTCTTATATGGAAAAGCACTATTTCAATACTTTTGAAAAGACTTAGAAATACCAGCAAAAACTGCTTATGCAGAAAGTGATTTTTGTAACTATATCAACGCAAAAATCAACTGCTTGTTAGGCTGTGCAACTGATACAGGAAGACTTGGAGAACAAATCCATCAAAGCTTATTAGGGTACTCAACAGCCATGACTACCTGAGCAATCACTAAAACTCTGTGCATAATTGATATAGACATTAAATATTATGTGACACAACGATTCCCTCAAGTACAACAACCAGTGGAATCTGACTCTGAGGAATACGAAAACAAATCCAACAACCCTGTAACTGCCCAAGCCAAGTCCACAGTCAACAAGAAACCAAGGGTCCTCTTCTCAACAACTTCATCATATTATCAGACATCCCAAAGTAGAATTGTATTCAACCCATCTCTGGAAACCCAGTCAGAAACACCACGAACTCTTGGAAATCCACACCTTTGGAATTAACACAGTTGGACCAAATCACTAGGAGAATATGGATTGCTGTTTGGAAATCTTACCCCAGCAGCCGGTCAAACAGAAGAAAACCTGTCAACTTGGGAACAGCCACCAGCACAAAACTTAGCAGAATCAGCATCTCTCCTGATGGAAGAAACAACTATCTTACAACCTATTGGTTCAAGTGACAAAGGAAAGCAACCAGCATTAGCACCCAGAGAACACTCAAATACACGGACACCAATTCTTTTAAACATAACCAGTAACACCCCACCCATTAACCGGATCATAGTTTATCGAGATATTGCTAAATTGGAAAAATTCTCTGGTGAAGAAGATAACGCATATTTTTGGATTGTGGACACCGAGAAAGCAATTACCGCTAACAGTTGGAACAATGACCGCACAGTTCAGGCACTGCTGTTCTTTCTGACCAGAACTGCCGATTTGTGGTACCAGAGCCTGGCAGAGAAGCCTACCTCCTTTACCGAGTTTAAACTTGCATTTCTGCAATACTTCTGTGACCCCAATATGTTAATCCGATTGCAGAATCAATTCAGCATAATTAAACAAAAAGATCACAAAACAGTAACTACTTATCTCAGACGATTCAATCAAATCCTGCGTCAAATATTAGCTATTAAAAGGGACTACTACACCGTGGTGCAAGTTTTTAATCAATTCATTAAAGGATTGCAGAGTAGTATTTTAAGATCTGTAAGACCCCATCATCCGACCAGTTTACAAGACACCATCACTCTCGCTTGCAATTTTGAGTCTGCAGAACAAGAAGCAAATCATACCCAAGCTGTTAATTTAGCCATTAATGGAACCTCTGACATCGATGCAAAGATAACCCAATTGAGTGAGAAACTAACTCAGAAAATTGAGGAATTTTTAGCCGGAACTACAGGAACTTACCAACCACTCCAACGGAGAGAAAATAACAACAACAGCAGATACCCACAACAACAGAACTGTCAGCAACAGCAACAACCTTGGAGATCCAATCCCCACAATTGCTACTACTGCCAGAAACCTGGACACATTGCCCATAACTGCAGAAGAAAGATCATAGACCAAAATCAAGGAAATCTATACTAACAACTTAGATATCAGCAAAACATAGTACCCCAATATTCCATACCTCAGAATCAATTGTCCCTATATGCACAACAAGTCCTGTACACTTAACCACTGCCCCAGAATTATTATCAACCACCACCAATGACACAAGCAATCCCTCACTATCAAACTTCTCTTTACAGCCTGTTCAGACCTCGAGCTATAGACTATAATCAGGAATGGAGGAATCTCAACAACAATCAGGTGCAAACTAACAGTAGACTGTCTTGACCAATCCCTCATGGTTCTGTCCAATCTCGACCAACACCAACTGGATACCCGAATCAAGCTTCCTATCTCAGTCTTATGGAAGACCAAGATTTTGATAAATCTACACCTGTGGAAGGGGGGGATATAGAACAAATCTCCCAACTTTCCAAGCAAACAAAAAGCAATATCCTACCAACCACTATTACCGAAGACACCACCCTAGCCACCATATTTCCTTTTGACATCGATAATTTGAACACACATAGTCTTTTTAGTAGAGCAGCCATCAATCAGGATAAACCAATAATGGCCCTATACACCAATGCCAGAGTCGGAAGAATAGACATTAAATTAATCCTGAATAGCGGATCAGCCGGTAGCATAATCACGAAGCAGCTCATGGACCAACTAGGTCGCCGAGTAGACTGTGCTGCTACCACCCAGATCATTACAGCGGATGGGAACACAAAAACCCCGATAGGAGAAATTGACAACTTCCCCTTCAAAATTAATGGAATCCAAATCCCTACCAAAATACTCGTTATGGAAGCTACTCAATATCAAGCTCTAGTAGGAAACAACTGGTTGTCAAAAACCAACGCTACTCTTGACTGAAACACCCAAGAACCTCAACTCATGTTCAACAGACAGCATGCCTGAGTCCCAGCTATGTGCAAACACTTTAAAAACCAACGTACCAAAGAACCTCTTATTGAATTTGAAGACACATCAATGCCACCAACCATTGAGACCTATTAGGTTTCATGGGCAGATGATTATCGAACTGAACTACCCCCACCACCAACCTGGGAAGAAAAAGAAAAAGACAGAGCCAAAAAAGAACCCCAATTGTCATCACTAGAATACATAACCTCAGACCAAAGAAACTTATTTTACCAACCCTCACGACTAATATGTGTTGATTGTGGAAAAAAAAATTCACTATAGGCACATGTATCAAGGACAATAAAGAATGGCCCACTGCCACCAAATACTATTGCAGGCCTTGTTTACTGGAAAGATTTGGACGACCAAAATGACAAGGCAAGTGGGACCACATGCTGTGTCTCGCATGTGGCGAAATCCTGTCAGATGAAGGACTCTGGAATGATATGCTTGGCAGAGGAGGAACATGCAACGAGACTTGTCAATACACCATATTAATCAACAATTGGGTATGAAAAAGAATCTCCATCAAGGACGCTTGGAAATGAGCACTCAACAGGCTAGACGGTTATCCACACAATGATCACAAAATCTGGAGAATGGCAAGTGCCAAGGCTGAAGACGCCATGCCTGAAGAAATACAAAAAATTAAGAACAACCCTTAAACGCCTGAATATACTGGACCCGACTACCCCAAGGATGATTTCTTCACAGATAACTCAGATGCATTTCAGAACTGATATCAGGAATTGGTCCCAACTCGCAAAAAACAGGAGCAAAGGTTGGCCAATTTGAATACCAAACTATGCGATTACTGTTTGATCTCCTGTTACTTCCAGTACTGCGATAAATGTGATCTCATGTTCAATTCGCCTCTAAAAATACTGTTTCCAATCACCAAACTACCTGAACTTAAAGAAGAGATATTGATCACCGAGGACATGTTGTTTCAAGATCCAACTGAGGATACTGAAACAGAACAGTATCTCGTGTATTCCAACCTATCCAAAGAACTAGAGCTAAAATGGTACAGTGACAATGAGGAAGAAATCTGTCCCGAAAAAAAGCATGACACCGATGCCAGTTTTGACCTACAATACCCCGGACAATCACCCATCATTATAGCCTTACATTTCCTTGTAAAAATAGATTTTAAAATAGCATTAGAAATTCCTGTTAGTACAATGATACAAGTTGCCTCTCGATTTAGTCTAACCAAGAAAGAAATTGACATAAAAAGAAGAATCATTGATGCCGGTTACATGAGAAACATCATCGTAATACTACAGAACAATTTGGACAGACCCTACAAAATAGAATCACAAGAAAAAATTGCCCAAACTATCTTCTTACCCCTAGTCAAAATACCCCAATTAACTCCAGTAACAACCCGAGAAGAGTTAGATCTCACTGCCCGAGGAATCAACGGGTTTGGATCAAGTAAAAGAGAAAATGTACCAGTTAATTTTATGAAGGAAAACAGTGACCAAGTAGAATTTATCCACACCAACACTGTCATCTCCATTCCTCCATACTGACAATACATCCTTAAGGTGAATCAAAAGATCTAAGATCAAGCCCTATTATTTGAAACCAGTCCTGAAATCTGTTCTCTAGCTGATGTTGCTAATCTATACCTACTGGCCAAAGCCCATAAACACTTCAAAATCCTTATCCACAACCCTACAGAAGATATCATTGAAATCCCCAAAGGGACTCTTGTCAGTTCCATATTCGCAGATAGTCAGAATTCTGAAAAACCCCAGTCCATTCCAGATTTTGCACAATTATTCTTATTCTGTGACATTACCTTACAAGTATAGAATTTGCCAAAAGAAAGTTACTTGTTCACATCAGAAGAGATCAATAAATTGAATTTAGGAAATTTAAGTACTCTGCAACAAATGCAACTCAAAGTCCTTCTGAATCAGTATGCCGATGTCTTTGCCAGCAAAAATAAGTTCGGACACACCGACATCGTAAAGCATCAGATTGATACAGGAGACGCTCGACCAATTAAGCAACAAGCTTACCACATACTCCCATCTGGTGATAATCTAATTAAGCAAGAAGTGCAACGGATGCTTGATAATGGCCTAATCAAAAAATTGTTAAGCTCTTGGTTCTCGCCAGTAGTCTTGGTCACCAAGAAAAACGGAAAAGTGCGATTCTGCATAGATTATCGAAAACTAAATAGCATCACACGAGGAGATAGTTATCCTACTCCCCTCATCCAGGAAATTTTGGACAATCTAGGGAAAAAGAAATGATTCTCATTATTAGATTTAGCAAGTGGTTACTGGCAAGTTGAAATGGACCCCAAAGACAAAGGAAAAACAGCATTTACTACTCGAGATGGAAACTTTGAGTTTAACATAATGCTTTTTGGACTTTGTAATGCTCCTGCCACGTTTCAACACCTGATGGATATAGTATACAAAGAAATCTTTTGGAAATCAGTAGTAGTCTACTTAGACAACACAAACATGTTCTCCAAAACATTCAAAGACCATCTGCTCCACCTACAACAAGTCTTCGAATGCCTTTGTAGTGCCAGATTGAAACTCAATCCCGAAAAGTGCTTCTTTGGAAAAACCGAGTTAAAATTTCTAGGACATGTAATCAGCAAGGATGGAGTTAAACCCAATCCAGATAAAGTACAAAAAGTCAAGGATTTTCCAGTTCCAATCAACCTCAGAGAATTATGAGGATTTCTAGGATTAGCAGGATATTATTGTCGATTTGTCAAAGGTTTCTCAAACATCGCAAAACCACTCCATCAATTGTTGTCCAAATACATACCGTACTTGTGGAAGGAAGATCAACAGAAAGCATTTGACTATCTCAAGCAGTGATTGATCACATCCCCAATCTTGATTTACCCAGATTTCATTAAACAGTTCATTGTCACTACGGACACCTCAAAAAATGCTCTAGGAGCAGTCTTATCACAGATAGGACCAGACAATAGAGAACACCCAGTTGTCTACGCTAGTCGCAGCACTACTCCAGCAGAAAAGAATTACAGCACAACAGATCTGGAATGTCTTGCCATTTATTAGGCCATACAGACTTGAAAACATTACCTCAATCAACTATTTGATCTATATACCAACCACAAAGGACTTATTTGGTTACTCAACAATCCACAACTAGAAGAAAAATATGCGAGATGGAGTACTTATCTGCAACAATTCCCACTCAAAGTCCATTACAAGGAAGAATCCAAGAACACCAATGCTGACAGTTTGTCGAAGATGCCACAAACCTAATCTCAGACCCATGGACACACTCACTTATCAATGACTACATCAGTACCTATCGACACTATGTTTCAAGGAGATATTATTTCAACAGAAACAGAGTACCATATGAAAACAAGCCCGAAATTATTTTATTCAAGACAACCAACTATATCAATGAGAATGCCGAAACCACCCCAACCCACAACGACTAATCATGGACAGTGAAAGAGAAACTATACTATATAGTGTGCACTCAGATCCGACTGCAGGACACTTTAACAAAGATGCTATCCTCAAAAGAACACTAAACTTATATTATTGGTCAATGATGCACAAAGACATTTTCAAATATGTGCTCAATTGTGATGCATGCCAGTGAAGAGGAGAAGCAAGATCAACAGAACCACTTCGACCCATTCCAGTTGGAAATCCATTTGATAGAATTAGGATTGATTTGGTTGGATCTTTTTTAATTACATCCCAAGGAAATTACTATATTGCTGTAGCCATAGACTATCTTACAAAATGGCCAGAAGCCAGAGCAATCCAAGTGGCTAATGCTAAAACAGTCACCAAATTTGTGCATCAAGACCTAATTTGCCAACATGAATGTCTGAAAGAATTATTATCTGATCAGGGAACACACTTCGTTAATAATACGCTGACTGAACTAAGCCAATGGTTTGAAATAAAGAGACCTTTATTGTCACCATACTACCCACAAATAAATGAACTGGTAGAACAGTTTAACAGAATACTGTACAAAGCACTAGCAAAAATAAGTCATGAAAACAGACAAGAATGGGACTTATTTATACCTTCTGTACTCTTTGCATACCGAACATTGAAACAAAATACAACTCAATTCACACCATTCGAACTAGTCTATGGAAGAAAAGCTATGTTACCGATTGAACGAGTGATACCGTCATACCCAACAGAAACAATCAATGAAAAGAATTTTGAGGCTACCTTACACCAAAGAATGTACCAGCTAATAGAAACATTGGAAAACAATCAAAGAACAGCAGCTGACAATATTAGTCACACTCAAGAACAACAAAAAGAAAGACATGATAAACACCTGCCAGAACAACCAATGGAATTCAAGATTGGAGACCAAGTACTGTTACATCATACAAAAGCTGAGAAACAGTGGAATGGAAAGTTCGACCCAAAGTGAGATGGTCCATTTCACATACATGAAGTGTTAGGAAATAGAGCTTACAAATTACAATTGGAAGACAGAATTTTAAAGAAAGTAGCACATGGAAATCGGTTAAAAATTTATAATGTAAAACAGGAATCATCGTCATCAGTACCTCAACTAGGAACACAAATTTCATTAATCAGACTAGAAGATATATTACAAGATTTGAAACCAATAATCGTCATCGAAACGTAGACAATAGGCAGCAAATTAAATTGGGGAATTCAAATATATATAGCATCCGAAAAGCAGCAAGAAATGATAGAAATTTTAACATGGATCTTTCAGATCAAATTTTAAAATTATCTAAACAATTATTTGAAACAATTCAAAAATCGACATTTTAAATAGAAATAACAATTAATAAAAAAAAGATACAGTACAAAGATAAGAGCAGGAGAGGAGAGAACGAGAGTTCAATTAAAACTAAACGTTCTCTTCCCTATCCACCACCCGAAAGGCAATGTGAAAGGAAAAATTGTCTTTGGGTGGGGGGTGGAAAAGAAGAAGGCAAAAAACGAGAAAAAGGTTACAAAAGAAGATACTTGGTCTCCGAGCTCAAAGAAATAAAACAAGCTTTAGCTCGTGGGACCAAACTCTCCGAAACAGGGGAGTGGACACTTGACAATGCCCAGGAATGAAAAGAAAGCCTTCCTCCAGCTTATTGGTTCTACAAAATTGGAGAACAGCTTGACTTGAAAACATCATATGAAGACCTCAGCCAGAAAATGTTCAACAAAGAAGCAATACAACAAGTAGAAAAATTTGTAGGGAAAAACAATCTGACCCTATATTACAAAGCAGCATACCAACTATACACCGCCTTTCAACATTGCTCAAATATACTACTGAATGGATCTATGAAAATCATAATGGTTAACAGCATAGAACAAATAACCAATCAACAGTTCAAAGACCTACAAAAGGCAATACTCGAGGCAACAATTGAACATTACACAAACAAAGCCACGATAACAGATACATATGGTTTTACAGGAGCTCAATTTTAAAAAGAGAGGGATAATGTTACCCAAGTAGAAAAACCAATCCAAAGTTATGAAGAAACGTGACCAAAACGTGACATAATACAGAATAATGCGCAATAATGTTGGATAACACATTATAAGGTTGGATAACATGTTATAATACAGGATAATACAGAATAGCATGCAATAATATAGGATAATGTATTATAATGCAGGATAACACAGAATAACATGTAATAACGTTAGATAACATATTATAACATAGGATAACTAGCGATAACATAGAAAAACAAAGCAATAACAGAAACAACAAAGCAATAGCTAGCGATAGCAAGACAATTGAAAGCAATCCTGTAAAACCAAAAGAATATATAAAAGCAAGTAGTTGTAAAAGTGAGAAAAAGCAGAGAAGAAAAAAATAGATACAAACCTCTAGACCAGAAATTAAAATATCCATACCTTTTTATTCTTTATTATCTTCCCTATTTCATTTCCTAAAATAAACCAATTATTAAAAGAAATCAGAATCACAAATTCATGTTCTTGAACTTCGTGGAATTTACGTAAATTAATCCTTGTCTCATACCTCTGTTCTAGAACAGATGCTCTTAGCATAACCACTTCGAACCTATTAACGATTTGGACCAATCGCTCTTGATCATGGCAATTGATGATATTAATTTATCTTTTCTCTCTTTTCTTTTCTTTTCTTTTTCTTTTTCTTTCTTTTTCTGTCTTAATTTTTTGTGGAATGGCAACATAGTAAAATTGACTGTCTGGGAATAGACTTTGTGATAGCCTGGTAAAAGAGGGAAGCTCCCCCTAAGTTTTGGATATTAACATTATCTTGTTAGCTTATCAGAAGAGCGAAAAGACAACACCAGACCCTAATGACTACACTCGTTAGCTCGGAGAAAAAAGCTCACATTTACAAAAAACATTGTAATCGACAAAAGACAAACTCTGTGCCTTATAACCAAAGAACTCAACAGGTAAAATTCACATTCAGGAATAGACTTTCAGAGACTGATAATCAAGACTAAGCCAACAGAATTATGTGGAAGACACATCATCAATAATTGAGAGCACCAAACGTTACCATTTCCCATACCCACCAAGTTTACCCGTAACAACAGTTATTAGTAGTATAATTTTTGTACTTAGTGTTAGTACAATAAATTATTGTATTTTTCTAGTAATAAATATATGTTTTGTCTAATCTATTACAAAAATTGGGAATCTATTAGCCTAATACCTAGAAAAGAAAACAAAAGTCTTTTGAGAATAAACCATCTAAGATTCAATTACTAGCAATAAAATACAAAAAACCTTTTCTTAAAGAAAAAAAAATGGACATTGAAAATTTACTGGCTAAAAACAATTCAGTTATATCAAAAAAAAGTGATATTTCTGGATGTATTTATGTAATACAACATATTATTACCACTAAAAAAACTTATCTCATCTACTTAAAGTCTTATTAGTTCAATTAATACAATAATAAATTTATCAAGAAAAAAATAAACCGAATGAAAAACCTTAAATTTATATAAAAAACCAAGAATAAATAGATCTTTTTAGTTGTAATAATATTTAAAAAAAATGAAATCCTATACTTTTGTGTTAATTATTACTAATTAAATACTATTACCAAAAGAAATATGTATTCATTTTCCAAGATTAATGCAATATTAAACAAATTTAATAGTACTGCTTTTTTCTCAACTATTGACTTAACTGCTGAATTTTGACAAGTAAAAATAGATTTAAAAAGCAGAAAAAAACTGTTTTTATTACCAAATATGACATCTACAAATTTACAGTTATGTCTTTTAGTCTCATTAATGTTTCTTTTACTTTTTAATGCTTGATAAACAAAGTATTTAAATCAGTTAAAGAAAACTTTGTTTTGGTTTATTTAGACAATATAATAATATATTTAAAAATCTAAGATAAACATTTTGAACATTTGCAAAAAATTCTTGATTTCTTTAGAAATGCTAATTTTAAAATTAACTCAATTAAATCTTTCTTTGAACAACAATCTACATAGTTTTTTGGATATTTTATTATAAAAAATAGAATATTTTCTGACCCAGCCAAGATTAAAAAAGTTCAGAATATTAGGCAATTAATGAATATTCATAAACTATACTTTTTCCTTAGTTTAGCCTTTTATTATCAAAAATTTGTTAAGAATTTCTCCAAAATTGCCTCTTTTTTTAATTAGCTACTTAGAAAAAATATTAATTACTACTGAGATATACATTAACAAAAAGCATTTAAAACTTTAAAGAAAAAATTGGTTACAAAATTTATTCTTATATAATTTGATCTAAATCAACTTTTTATTTTTTATACTAATGTATCTGGCTATAGACTTGGTGCTGTTTTTTTACAAAAAATAAAAAAGACAAAGAACATACTATAGTATATACCAGTAGAATACTCTTACCAACAAAACAAAACTATTCAGTTATTAAGCAGGAATGTTTAGCAATAGTTTAGACTACTAGTTACTAGAATAAATATCTTTTTGGTGTAAAATTTTTGGTGATAATAGATCATTAAGCTTTGGTTTGATTATACAACAAAAGAAAGCTGGTACATAAACAGATAATTTGTTGAATACTTTACTTGAATGAATTTAACTATAACATTTAACATTATAAAAGAGCAAATTATCAAAATGCTAATGCTTTTTTTAGATTTATTATTCAGTAATAATACAATCTTCACAAACCAAACCAACCTAATTATTAGTAATTCCTCTTAAACAAACATAATAATAAACTTGGACAACTATTCTGTACAAATAAAATTTTTGGGTAAAAAACAATATTCACTGGAACACAATTGACAGCAAAAAAAATATTTGCATAAACAATCAAATTTTTATTTGATTCATTAGAACCAGTTATATAAAAGAAATAAAAAAGATTCTGATCACTTTCAAAGAGTTATCAGATTTGAAGAAAAAAAATTGTAATTTACAATATATATACTGACTCATTAGTTGAACACTTTGAAAAAACAAAAACAATTCAGAAAATTTTAACTCATTATTATTGGCCTATCTTAGGAAAAAATATTATTGAATATATCAAAATCTGTAATATCTGTTAAAGAAAAAAAAACCCCAATCACAAGAAAAATATTCATCCAATTTCTGTTGGTTAACTATTTGACAGAATTGGTATAGATGTTATTAGATCTTTAACAATAACTTTTAATAATAACAGATATATTATTACAGCTATTAACTATCTTATAAAGTAGATAAAAACAAGAACTATTTCAGATTAAACAGCAGTCTTTATTGCTAATTTTATTTATAAAAATATAATTTGTTGCTATGACTGCTCCAAAAAACTTTTATCTGATAAAAAAAAAGCTTTTCTCAGTACATTAATTGAAAAACTTTGTAGAAAAATAGGAATATGTTACAAACTCTCTTCTTTTTATTATCTTTAGATAAATGGCCTAGTAGAATGTTCTAACAAAATATTATGTAAAATTTTAGCCAAAAACCAGTAAAAAAACAAACTTATGAGACAAAGTACTGTTTTTAGCTTTATTTGTTTATAGAACTGTAAATCATAACATAACAAGTTATGAACTCTTTTATCTGCTCTATAGATGAATGGCAATTTTACCAATAAAAATTAACATTGAAACAATATTTTTTGAGGAAATAACAATAAAAAATTACAAAAACATTTTGCAAAGAAGACTTAACATTATTTTTGACTTCTTAGTAAAGATATAAATAATTGTCTTTGAAAAGATAAAACAGTTACAAAAAAAGCTTAAGAAGAAAAAAACCTATAAAACACTTTTTTTAAGTATTAGTAATTTAGTTTTAGAATATTGTTTAAATAGAAACAATGTTTATGGTAATAAATTCTCTAGCCAATAGAAAAGATTCTTTATAATCAACAAAGTTTTAAACAATAGTTCATATATTCTACAAGATCAATATAGAACAATTTTTAATAATTACTTTGTTCATAATATGTGATTCAAGAAATATTACAAACAACTTGATTGGTTATTTGTTGTAATAATATCAGCCCAAATAATCAACAAAATTAGATATAAATAAATGCACCATTTTCAAAACAGAGATATCTTTAATTAACATAAATAATTATTTTTTGAATCAAAATATTCAAAACACTTTTTATATTTTCCATAAATATTAAATCAAAAATTATCCAAATACTACTCTGATCATTAAAAAACAAATCACCATAACTGATAACAATAGAATACATACTATTATTAAACCAAAAAAAACAACTATTAAAAGAAAAAAAATTGGTAACAAAATGGATAAATATTTGCTAGAAAGTATAACAGCAGTGATACTCTCACTTTCTATTACAATTAAAAAAACAATTCCAGAAATTTTGTCTATAAACAAAAACCTATCATATGAAAAACAACTGAAACTTTATAATTGCCTTGGTAAAATTTTAAAAGATATAAAGCTCTTAAAGAAAACAACTTCAGAGATACAAATAGAAATTTTGGGTATTATATGATTAAATATTTCAAAAATTTTAACTATTACTAAAAGAGCCAAAACTCTTATACAAAGATTTGGTTTCTTGGATATAAAACTTATTTTGCCTTAAGTATTATATATCTTATCCACAAAAAACTTCAACAAACTAGTTAGCTTTAAACTAAAAAAAACTTTTCAAATAGATTATTTTATGAATAGTTTAATTTTGTTAAAGCTTAATCTTTTTGAAAATAATGAAATTATGGTTAAAACTTATAGTTTTTATTAGTTATTACATGTATTAATCACTAATATTATATAATTAGCCATTCTATTTTTAGATAATAATCATTAATCTGATCAATAACTTAATTGTTGACTTAATTATTAATTTGATCATTAATCTAATTATTGACCTAATTATTGACTATTTTTAATAGCTATATAAGCAATAAGTTTTTTAGTTATAGAAAGTATTAATGTAGCAATTGATTAAAAATAAATAAAATAACAACTATTATTTTAATTTTTTTTTAATTACTTATTCTTTTTTTTTATTTTCAAGTATTTGAACATCTTAAAATAAAAAATTACTTGTTGGCATTTACTTACCTTTTTTTTGACTTATATAATTGTAGCATTTGAAGATTATTAAATAAAATATAACTAAAAAATACATTTAATACCTAATATCAAATTCTAAGAATGCTAATATAAAGCATAAAATTATATTAATATGTTATCATTTGTTAACAGTATAGACTATTTTTCTAGCTTTAAATTTCTCAGTTATTTTTTGAAAAAAATAACAATTGAGATATTTTATGAGACTGATTTTACACATTAAATCTATACTTATTTAATTTGTATTTTGAAATTGAATCCTCTTTAATTAATTCTATTGCCTTACAATTTTGTTTTTTCTTACTATTTGTTAACTTGTTACTTCAATTCATAATATTATAAAACAAAAAAATTATAAAGCAATTACTACTTATCTTGGCTAATTTAATTAAATTTTTGGTCAAATTCAAACTATTAAATGAGACTATTATATATCTGACCAAATTTTGAATTAGTTTATTAAAGAATTAAAAAGCAGTATTTTTTAGTTTATTAGATTTTAATATCCTAAAAACTTATAGAATACAGTAATATTTGTCTATAACTTTGAATCTGCAGAACAAAAAACAAATTACATCCAAGCTGTTAATTTAACCATAAATAAAATTTTTAATATTGACACAAAACTTATCTAATTAAGTAAAAAATTAACTCAAAAAATTAAGAAATTTTTTGCAAAAAATTCAAGAGCATATTAGCTTTTATAACACCAAAAAAATAACAATATTACAAAATACCAACAACAAAAACAATGTTAACAGTAACAAAAACTTTGAAAACAAAATTTTTGCAATTGTTATTATTGTTAAAAACCAAATTACATTGTAAAAAATTTTTACAAGAAGATATTAAATTAAAATTATAAAAACCAATATCAACAATAAACAAAATATTTACAATTCACAGAATTTTAATATTTTTTATCTTAATATTAACAATTACAATACTCATCTCAACTATTACAGAATTATTATTAATATTCACAAGTAATATTATAGATATAATTTCAATATTAAGCTTTACAATATAACAATTTAAGATTTTAAGTTATTAACTATTGTTACGGGTTAGAGTAACAAGCTAATAGATAACAAGGGAGAACAGAATTATAGGGTAATGGAAATAATCAAAGGGCTTTTAACTTCAATGAGTGAATTAAATAAGTATGGATTCAATGTGCGAGATTAGTCTCATAAAATATCTCAGTCACTGTACTTTTCAAAAATAACCAGGGGATCTAAAGGTAGAGGGATAGTCTATACTATTAACAAATGATTATGCTTAGTATAATTCTATGCCTCATATTGGCATTCTTAGAATTTAATATCAAGTATCAAATGTACTTTTCAGTCACATTTTATTCAATAGTTTTCAAATGCTGCAATTATATGTTTTAGAAAAAGGATAGATAAATACTAACAAGTAGTCTTTTATTTTTAAGATGTTCAGATACTTGAAGGTAGGGAAAGAGAAATTAGTGATAAGAGAAGGATTGAGATGAAGTTGTTATTTTATTTCTTTATTTTTTTGATTCTTACATGCTTTTCTACAGTTAAGAGATTTATCACTTATATAGCTGTCAAAAGTGATCAATAATTAGGTCAATAATCACTTTCTAAAAATAGAGTGGCTAATTTATGTGACATCAATGGCTAATACATGTGATAATTAATAAGAAGTATAAGTTTCAACCATAATATTATCCTCTTCAAAGAGATTAAGCTCTGGCAAAATCAAGCTATTTATGGTGTAATCTATTTAAAGGGTTTTATCTAACTCAAAGCTAATTAGTTTGTTGAAGTCTTTTGTGGATAAAATATATAACACTTGAGACAAAATGAGTTTTGTATCCAAGAGACCAAATCTTTGTATTAGAGTTTTGGCTCTTTTAGCAATAGTTAAAACTCTTAAGACATTTAACCATATAATGCCCAAAATTTCTGCCTGTATCTCTGAAGTTGTTTTTTTCATGAGTTTCATATCCTTTATAATTTTACCAAGGTGACCATAGAGTTCTAATTGCCTTCCATATAACAAGTTTTTGTCTATGAGTAAGATTTCTTGGAGTGTTTTTCCAATTGTGTTGGAAGGTGGAAATATAGCTGCTGTTATACTTTCCAACAGATATTTATCTATTTTACTACCAATTTTTTCTCTTCTGGTAGTAGTTTTCTTTGATCTGATAACAGTATGTGTTCTACTATTATTAGTTATGGTGATCTGTTTTCCAATAATCAGAGTAGTATTTGGGTAGTTTTTGATCCAATACTCATAAAGAGTATAGAAGACATTTTAGATGTTTTGATCCAGAAAATAATTGTTCATGTCAATTAAAGATACTTCTGTTTTGGAAATGGTATATTTATTTATACTTGATTTTTGCTGATCATTTGGGTTAGTATTACCACAACAGGCAGCCAATCAAGTCGTTTATGATATTTTTTGAGTCATGTACTATGAACAGAATGATCATTGAAGATTGTTCCAGATTGATCTTGAAAAATATAAGAGTTATTGTTTAAAACTTTGTTGACTATATAGGGTCCTTTCCATTAGCTAGAAAATTTATTACCATAGACATTGTCTCTGTCTAAATGGTATTCTAATACTAAGTTACCAACACTTAAAGAAAGTGTTTTATAGGTTTTTTTTTTCTTAAGCTTTTCTTAGAACTGTTTTATCTTTTCAAAAACAATTATTTGTGCTTCTACTAAGAAGTCAAGAATGGTATCAAGTCTTCTTTGCAAAATATTTTTGTAATTTCCTATTGTGATTTCTTCAATGAGTATTGTTTCAATGTCAGTTTTTATTGGTAGTGTTGTCATGCATCCATAGAGCAGATAAAAAGGTTCATAATTTGTTATGTCATGATTTACAGTTCTATAAGCAAACAAAGCTGAAGACAGTACTTTGTCTCATAAGTTTGTTTCTTCACTGGTTTTGGTTAGGGTTTTACATAATGTTCTATTGAAATGTTCCACTAGGCCATTTGTTTGGGGGTGATAAAGAGAGGAAAGTTTATAACATATTCCTATTTTTCTACAAAGTTCTTCAACCAGTGTACTGAAAAAAGCTCTTCCTCTATCAGATAAAAGTTCTTTGGGGCAGCCATGATGGCAAATGATATCTTCATAAATGAAATTGGCTATTAAGACTGCTGTTTGGTCTGGAGTGGCTCTTGCTTCTATCTACTTTGTAAGATAGTCAGTAGCTATAATAATATATCTGTTGCCATCAAGAGTGATTGTTAAAGGTCCAACAACATTTATACTAATTTTGTCAAATAGTTGACCAACAGAGATTGGATGAATATCTTCTTTGCGATTGGATTTGCTTTTTTTTTGGCAGATATTACAGGTTTTAATGTATTCAGCAATGTTTTTTCTCAAGGTAGGCCAATAATAATAAGCTAAAGTTTTCTGAATTGTTTTTGTTTTTCAAAAGTGTCCAGCTAATGAGTCAGTGTGCATATTGTATATTACAATTTCTCTTTCTTTAAATCTGAGGACTTTCTGAGGGTGGTCAGGATCTTTTCTGTTTTTTTTGTATAATTGGTTTTGGTGGATCAAATAGAAATTTGATTGTTTGCACAAATGTTCTCTTTGATGTCGAGTGTATTCTGATGGGTATTGTCCTTTACCCAAAAATTTCATTAAAGCAAAATAATTGTTCAAGTCCATTATCGTGTTTGTTTGTAAAGGGGTTACTAATAATTAAGTTGGTTTGGTTTAAGAGGTTGTACTATCACTGGATAGTAAGTCTAGAGAGAGCATCAGTGTTTTAATGATTTGTTCTTTTGCAGTATTAAATATCATAGTTGAATTCATCCAAGTGGAGTATTCAGTGAGTTATTCATTTGTGTTCCAGCTTTTTTTTTTTGTGCAGCCAAATCAAGGCTTGATAATCTGTTATCACTAAGAATTTTGCACCAAGAAGATATTGATCCCAGTAGCTAGTAGCCTAAACTACTGCTAGACATTCTTGTTTAGTAACTAAATAGTTCTTTTCTGCTGGTATGAAGAATCTACTGGCATATATTATAGCATGTTCTCTGCCATTTTCATTTTTCTGTGAAAGAACAGCACCAAGTCCATAGCCAGATGCATCAGTGTGGAGGATAAAAAGTTGGTTTAGATCAGGTTGTTTGAGAATTGATTCAGTAACAAGTTTTTCCTTCAAAAATTCAAAAGCTTTTTGTTGATGAATGCACCAGTAATAATTGACATTTTTTCTGAGTAGTTAATTAAAAGGAAAAGCAATTTTTGAGAAATCCTTGATAAATTTGCGATAGTAATGTTATGAGTTGGAGTAACAAGCTAATGGATAGCAAGGAAGAACAGGATTGTAGGATGATGGAAATAATCAAAGAGAATTCAACTTTAAAGAGCAAATTGAATAAGTATGGATTCAATGTGTGAGATCAGTCTCATAAAATATCTCAGTCACTATACTTTTCAAAGGTAACCAGGAAATCTGAAGGTAGAGAGATAGTCTGTACTGTCAACAAATGATCACACACTGGTATAATTCTATGCTTTATATTAGTGCTTTTAAAATTTAATATCAGGTATCAGATGTACTCTTTAGTCACATTTATTCAATAATCTTCAAATACTATAATTACACATTTCAGAAAAAGGGTAGGTAAATGCCAACAAGTAATTTTTTATCTTTAAGATGTTCAAATACCTGAAACTAGGAAAAGAGAAATTAGTGATAAGAGAATGATTGAGATAAAAGTTGTTATTTTATTTATTCTTAATTATTTGAAACATGTTTTTCTACAGCTAAGAGATTCATCACTTATATAGCTGTCAAAAGTGGTCAATGATCAGGTCAATAACTAGGTCAATAATCAGGTCAATAATCAGGTTAATAATCAGATTAATGATCACTTTCTAAAAATAGAGTGGCTAATTTATGTGACATCAGTGGCTAATACATGTGATAATTAATAAGAAGTATAAGTTTCAACTATAACAGTAAGAGGCCAAACCAAAGAAAGAGCATAGTTCAGAAACATTTATTGGTTGTCTAATGTTCTGAACTTTTTCAACTTTAGCTGAATCATGGAAGATTCTATCTTTTATAATAAGATGACCAAGAAACTGAGTGGATTGACATCTAAAGAAAGATTTAATTGGATTGATCTTAAAGCCAGCATTTCTGAGCAGGTTAAAAATCTTCCGTAAATGTTCAAGGTGTTCATTCCAGGTTTTTGAATATACTATTATATTATCTAAGTAAACCAGAACAAAGGTTTTTTTTACTGATTTAAACACTTTATTCATTAGGTGTTAAAAGATGGGAGGAGCATTGGTAAAACCAAAAGACATGACTGTAAATTTATAAGTGCCATACTTGGTAATAAAGACAGTTTTCTTTCTGCTTTCTGGATCCATTTCTACTTGCCAAAATCCAGCAGTTAAGTCAATAGTTGAGAAGAAAACAGCACCATTGAATTTATCTAGCATTGCATTAATTTTGGGGAGTGAGTACATGTCTCTTATAGTGATGGCATTTAATTGGCAGTAGTCAACACAAAAGCATAGGGTTCCACTTTTTTTGGATACTACTACAACTGAGAAAGCCCATTTACTCTTGGTTTCTTGTATGAATTCAAGATTTTTTATCCAGTTTATCTCTTTTTTAATAAATTTATCATTATGTTAATTGGATTAATAAAGCTTTAAATGGATGGGATGAGTTTCTTTGGTGGTGATGATGTGTTGTATCATATGGGTTTGTTCAGAGGTATCATCTTCTTTTGAGATAACTAGACTATTTCTAGCCAACAAATTTTCAATGTCCACTTTTCTTTCTTTAGGAGAAGGTTCTTTTTGTTTTATAACTAATGATTGGATTTCAGATGGTTCATTCTCAAAAGACTTTTGTACTTCTTTAAGTTTTTCTCGAGGTATTAAGCTAATTGGTTCCCAATCTTTGTAATAGATCAGGCAGGATTTGCATTCATCACTTGGTAAATACAAAGGTTTATTACACCAGCATTGTGCATAAAAGCCATGTCACCAATAACTGTATTTTGCTTTCTTGCCAGGTTTTCTGTCAAAAGTTCTTCTGAAGATATCATAGTAGGGCCAGCAGATCAACTTGCCCTTTACCATGATTTTTTCTTTGTTAGCTTTAATATTGTCTAGTGGCTTGCCATTGTTGGTGAAGATAGTATAGACAAGTTTAGCAGTTTCTTCTTGTTCTTCTTGATCTTCATTATTACTCTCATCATCATCTGATTCATTTGATTGTTCTTCTTCTTGGTTTTGTTTGAGTACAATGGGTTTTTTACCACATCTGATGGTTAGTTTGCAAAGTTTATAGTCAAGTAGTGCTTTGGCTTTCTTAAGCCATTTATTACCAACAATAATGGTGTACTCTTTTGCATCAAATACTTCCATATCAGTTTTAATGCTAATACTATTGATGTGAACAGAAATAGCTTTGGCTATGTCCAGACCTTTTTTCTTGTCACCATGTATGTTGATTATTGGTCTTGTGGAAGGCCTATTAATTTTTTTGTTAATTGCTTTAAGAAAATGTTTGACAATTATACTAACAGATGATCTACTATCTAGGATCAGATCAATGAAGTAACTAGCCATTTGGGTTTTACAAATCAGAGGGGTAACATTGCTGTTATCAGCAAGTCCAGCTTGGTGATGCCATTTGTTGGTCTTTGGTGTTTTTTTCTTTGGTATCAATGATTTGCAAATATCTTTTCTGAACTGTAAATGGGTCATCAGTTGGCCAAATGTAATGTGTGCTGGAGTTTCTATGAGATCTTTAACAACAGAATAAGATCCAAATTTTTGTACAATTTCTGGGGGTTCCAACTTTGGAGAATTTTTTAAAATCTTAGCTTTTAGTAACTCATTGTTATTAGCAGATAATTTGAATGCTTTGTTTGGGTTTAAGACAAAATCAACCTTGGCTTTCTTCTTCTTTCTGGTTGATTCAGAGATGTTGATTGCTAGTTTATCCATATTATGATCATCATCAGTTAAGTTAAAAGCATAAAAAAGGTTTTTTTTTGGTTGGCTTGTACTCTCACTTTTTGGAGGTGCATTTACCAGTTTAAAAGCTAATAAACAGTAGCTTTAACTAAAAAATCCTCTTCAAAGAAATTGATGTTGGCATGATTGGGTCTTTGATTGAGAACATTATTATTGTTGGGTCTGTTATTTTGGGTGTCATTATTTTTGGAAGCTAGAGAAGGCAATGGAGAATTGTTACAGTCTCTGGAAAAGTGTCCAGTTAGTCCACAGTAATAACACACAGGTGGGCCACAATTTTGTTGTTTTTGATATGATAGTTGTTGGGGCTGATTGAAGCGGAATTCAAATCTGGGTCTTTGGAGTTGCTGGTTGTTTCTGACTGCTTGGGCTAATGGTTCTAATAGCCAGGCAAAATTAGCTGTAAGTCTATCTATTAACTGTTTATTTGGGTCTTGAGTTTGGACAGCAAAAGAGGTAACAGCCATTTGGGGAGCAGGAACAAAAACTGGAAATGTGAATATTAGGTGCATCTTTTGATTGTTTTCTATTCTCTAGACAAGTTTAATGGCCATATCTATTGTGGGATTATTTTTCAAAACCAGGAGAGGCCAAAAAGCATATAATAGATCAGTTCTTAGTTTTTTTGTGAAGGAATGTATTTTCTGCTCTTCTGTCCAATTTCTTTCAGAATCTACCTGTTTAATAAGTTTTCTTATTGCTTTGGCATATTTTGTCACAACTTTACTAGGGCCTTGAGTTTTTTTTTCTAATTCCATATGTTATTTTGAGATTAAGATGGGAGTTATAAATTTCATTTCAAACCAGATAGTAAAAGAGATGTTGTTTTCTCCAGCATTTGCTGGTGCCTATATAATGATTTTTTGTTGAGCATTGACATTGGTTTTTTGTAAGAACCAAGTAGCAGAAGAGCTTTGGAGGTAGCCACCAACAATTTGGAACTTGTATTCATTATTATATTGGTTTGCTGTGGCAGCTCTCTCAAAATCATCCAGCCATTCGATTGGATCTTGGGCATCACCTCTGAATAATGGTAATGAGGTGTTGTTTTTTCGCCCTAAAGCAGTCTGTATATCTTGAAAAGCAATCAGAATGTTTTGTTGTAGAGGGTTTTGAGCCATTGGTTTAAGTGTAACTGTTTGTGTGGAGTGTTCTAATTCACTTGAAAAAAGATTAAAAACAGGAGTGGTTTGATAGCTTTTTTTTTCTGTTTCAAGAGGAGTTTCTGTTAATTGATGGACAGCAATCCAAATGTGGATTTGATGATTCAGATATTTGAAATTAGAGAGCTGTTGTTCAAAAGTTGTAGAATATAAGAACTAATTGATACTGTTGTTTTTTCTTCAGAGTTGTCTTCAAAATAAGCTTGGTCAAAGTAATAGGTTGTATAAGCTGTGTAGGTTTCAGCTGAATGCTCATTTAAAAACCAGTTCCAAAAGTTCTGGAATTGTCTGCTGGATTGTTTTTCAATGAGGAAGCAAATCAAGCAGGAGGGCAAAGAATTAAGTTCAATAAAGTCTAATTGTTTTTGTTGTGTGCTTCAAAGTATTCTTCTAATTGTTGTGACAGGTATGAATAATTACCCATACAATAGGAAACAAAATGGAATTTGACAACCTTACAGAGAGCACCACTTTTATGTTACGGGTTGGAGTAACAAGCTAACAGATAGCAAAAGAGAACAGAATTGTAGGGTGATGGAAATAATCAAAGGGCTTTTAACTTCAATGAGCAAATTGAATAAGTATGGATTCAATGTGTAAGATCAGTCTTATAAAATATTTCAGTCACTATACTTTTCAAAGATAATCAGGGGATCTGAAGATAGAGAGATAGTCTGTACTGTCAACAAATGATTATGTTTGGTATAATTCTATGTCTCATGTTGGCACTCTTAGAATTCAATATTAAGTATCAGATGTACTTTTTAGTTATGTTTTATTCAATAGTCTTCAAATACTGCAATTACATGTTTCAAAAAAAGAATAGATAAATGTTAACAAGTAGTTTTTTATCTTTAAGATGTTTAGATACTTGAAAGTAGAGAAAGAAAAATTAGCAATAAGAGAAGAATTGAGATGAAATTGTTATTTTATTTCTTTATTTCTTTGATTTTTATATGCTTTTCTACAGCTAAGAGATTCATTACTTATATAGCTATCAAAAGTGATTAATGATCAAGTCAATGACTAGATTAATGATCAAGTCAATAATCAGGTTATTAATCAGGTTAATAATTAAGTCAATAATCATTTTCTAAAAATAGAATGGCTAATTTATGTGACATTAGTGGCTAATACATGTAATAATTAATAAGAAGTATAAGTTTTAACCATAATACTATAATTAAAGATAATAAACCAATAATAAAAACAATATCCAACTTATAGCAATGCCACTCTGAAATATAAATCATAACAATTCATTATTCCAAACACTATTAACAAAATATTCATACCAAGTTTTATATTTTAATTTTCCCAAAACTCGAAATTTAATAATATTATACTTATAGAAAAAAAAGCTATAAATAAAATTACCAATCTTTTTTTTATTAACAACAATTAGATCATTTCTAATATGATTTTTTTAGTCACAATTACCAAAGATAAAACATTTGTAATCATATTTTCATTTAATATTAACAGTCTAAACACTTTTGATCTCTTTAATAAAACTTTTATTAATTAAAACAAGCTAATTATAACAATATACACTAATATTATCATAAAACAAATAAACTTTAAATTAATATTCAATAATAAATTAATTGGCAGTATAATTACAAAGCAGTTCATAAATTAATTAAGTTGTCAAATTAATCAAACAGCTATAGCTAAAATCATTATAGCCAATAAAAATACCAAAACTTTAACAAGAAAAATTAATAATTTTTTTTTTAAAATAAATAGAGTTATAATCTTGATTAAAATTCTCATAATAAAAACAACTTAATACCAAGCTTTAATTAACAATAATTGGCTAATCAAAGCTTATGTTATTTTTAATTAAAATAAACAAAATTTTCAAATTTCATTTAATAATTAACATATTCAAGTTTTTATTATCTATAGACACTTTAAAACAGTATTACTTATAGAAAAATAGCCAATAGAAAATTAACATAGTAAAAAAAATTTTAGGATTCTTTTCAGAAAATTTCAAGATTTCAGAATTTTTTTTAAAGAATTCTAAAATTCTAAAATTCTAAAATTTTTTTCAAAAAATTGAAAAATTTCAAAAAATCTTGTATAATGAGAAATTTATATATATAATAATAGTATTGTTACAGTTGAAACTTATACTTCTTATTAATTATTATATATATTAGCCACTAATCTCATATAAATTAACCACTTTATTTTTAGAAAGTAATCATTAACCTAATTATTAATCTGATTATTGACTTAGTTGTTGACCTGATTATTGACTATTTTTGATAGCTATATAAGCAATAAATCTCTTAGCTATAGAAATATATATATTAGAAATCAAGAAAATAAAATAAATAAAATAACAACTTTCATCTCAATTATTCTCTTATTACTAATTTCTTTACCTTCAAGTATCTGAACATCTTGGGATAAAAGATTACTTGTTGGTTATTTCCTTGTCCTTTTCCTGAAATGTGTAATTGTAGCATTTGAAGATTATTGAATAAAACGTAACTGAAAAGTACATCTGATATCTGATATTAAATTCTAAAAGTGCTAACGTAAGGCATAGAATTATACCAGTATGTAATCATTTGTTGACAGTATGGACTATTCCTCTATTTTCAAATTCTCTGGTTATTTTTGAAAAATATAGCAACTAAGATATTTTATGAGACTGATCTCACACATTGAATCCATACTTATTCAATTTGCTCTTTGAAGTTGAATTCTTTTTGATTATTTGTATTACCCTACAATCCTGTTCTCTCTTACTATCTATTAGCTTGTTACTCTAATCTGTAACATAAAAGTGGTGCTTCCTGTAAGGTTGTCAAAATCCACTTTGTTTCCTATTGTATGGGTGATTATTTATATCTGTCACAACAATCAGAAAAACACTTTAAAGCACACAACAAAAATAATCTGGACTTTATTAAACTTAATTTTTTGCCCTTCTGCTTGATTTGCTTCCCCATTGAAAAACAATCCAGCAGACAATTCCAAGATTTTTGGAACTGGTTCCTGAACAAGTATTCAGCTGAAACCTACACAGCTTATACAATCTATTATTTTGACCAAGCTTATTTTGAAGACAACTTTAAAGAAAAAAACAACAGTATCAATCAGCTCTTATATTCTACAATTTTTGAACAACAGCCCCCTGATTTCGAATATCTGAATCATTAAATCCACATTTGGATTGCTGTCTATTAAGCAACTGAAACTCTCTTTGAAACAGAAAAAGAAAACTACCAAACTGCTTCTGTTTTTGACTTTTTATCAAGCTAATCAGATTCATCCACACAAACAGTTACTCTTGAACCAATAGCTAATGATCTCATGTAACAAAACATTCTGATCACCCTCTAAGGCATACAAACTGTTCTAGAGCAAAGAAACAATACCCCACTACCATTATTCAGAGGTGATGCACAAGATTCAATCAAATAGTTGAATAACTTTGAAAGAGTGACCACAGCCAATTAATATAATAATGAATACAAGTTTCAAATTGTTAGTGGCTATCTTCAAGGCTCTTCTGCTACTTGGTTCTCACAAAAAACCAATGCCAATGCTCAGCAAAAAATTATTAGATGGATATCAGCAAATACTAAAGAAGACAACATCTTTTTCACTACCCAGTTTGAAATGAAATTTAGAACTCCTATTTTAATATTCAAATAGCATATGGAATTAGAAAAAAAAACTCAAGACCCTGGTAAGGTTGTGACAAAATATGCCAAAGCAATAAAAAAATTCATTAAATGGGTAGACTCTGAAAGAAATTGGACAGAAGAGCAAAAAATACATTTTTTTACAAAAGGACTAAGAACTGATCTATCATATGCTCTTTGGCCTCTTCTGGCCTTGAAAAATAATTCCACAATGGATATGGCCATTGAACTTGCCCAGAAAATAGAAGATAACCAAAGAATGCATCTGGAATTCCCTTTTCTAGTTTTTGTTTCTGCATCTATTATGGCTTTTGCTTCACAAATAGCTGCTATTTCTTTTGCTGTCCAAACTCAAGATCCAAATAAACAATTAATAGATAGGCTTACAGCAAATCTTGTCTGACTATTAGAACCTTTGGTCTAAGCAGTTAAAGAGAATCAACAAACCCAAAGATCCAGATTTGAACTCCACTTCAATTAGTCCCAACAACCATCATATCAAAGACAGCAAAATCATGACCCATCTGTGTGCTATTTCTATGGACTAATTAGACACTTCTCAAGAGACTGCAACAATTTTCCATTGTCTCCACCAGCTCCTAGAAATAATGACACTCAGAATAACAGACCCAACAGTAATAATGTTCTCAATCAAAGACCCAATTATGCTAACATCAATTTTTTTGGAGAGGATCCCCTAGTTGAAGCCATTGTTTATTAGCTTTTAAACTGGTAGGCACATCTCCAAAAAGTGAGAGTGCAAGCCAACCAAAAGAAAACCTCTTTTATGCTTTTAATCTAACTGATGATAATTATGATATGGATGAACTGGCAATCAACACCTTTGACTTAACAAGAAAGAAGAAGAAAGCCAAGATTGATTTCGTTCTAAATCCCAACAAAGCCTCAACTTCTGTTACTGACAACAATAAGTCATCAAAGGCTAAAGTTTTTAAAAATCTTTTAAAATTGGAACTCCCAGAAATTGTACAAAAATCTGAACCTTTTTCTGTTGTTAAAGATCTTATAGAAACCCCAGTACACATTACATTTGGCCAACTAATAACCCATCCACAGTTCAAAAAAAATCTTTGCAAATCCTTAATACCAAAGAAGAAGACACCAAAAACCAACAAACACTCTTGTCAAGCTGAACTTGCTAACAACAGCAATGTTACTCTTCTGATTTGTAAAGCCCAAGTGGCTGGCTACTTCATTAATTTAATTTTAGACAGTGAATTATCTGTCAATGTAATTGCCAAACACTTTCTGGAAGCCATTAAAAGAAAAATTGATGAACCTTCTACTTGGCCTATGATCAATATACATGGTAATAAAAAGAAAGATTTGGGTATAGCCAAAGCTGTTCTTGTTTGCATCAATAATATTAGCATTAAAACAGATATGAAAGTATCTAAAGCAAAAAAGTATATCATCATTGTTGGTAATGAGTGGCTTAAGAAAGCCAAAGCACTACTTGATTATAAACTGTGTGAGCTAACCATCAGATGTAGTAAAAAACCTATTGTGGTTAAATACTGTTATTGAACAACTTCTTTAACAACCAAACAGAACCAAGAAGAAGAACAATCAGATAAATCAGATAATGATGAGAGCAATGATGAAGATCAAAAAGAACCAGAAAAAACTGCTGAATTTGCCTATATCATTTTCACCAGTAATGGCAAACCACTGGGCAATGTTAAAGCTAACAAAGAAGAAATCATGGTAAATGGCAAGCTGATCTGCTGGTTTTACTATAATATCCTTAAAAAAACCTTTGACAAAAAACCTGGCAAAAAAGCCAAATACAGTTATTAGTGATATGGTCCTTGTGCATGGTGCTGGTGTAATAAACTTTTGTATTTACCAAGTAATGAATGCAAATCCTGCCTGATCTATTACAAAGATTGGGAACCAATTAGCTTAATACCTTGAGAAGAACTTAAAGAAGTACAAAAGTCCTTTGAGAATAAACCACCTGAAATCCAATCATTAGTTATAGAACAAAGAGAACCTTCCCCTAAAAAAAAAAATGGACATTGAAAATCTGTTGGCT
Source organism: Geosiphon pyriformis (assembly GCA_016748015.1). NCBI lineage: Eukaryota > Fungi > Glomeromycota > Glomeromycetes > Archaeosporales > Geosiphonaceae > Geosiphon > Geosiphon pyriformis. Next base: position 673,888 of record JAAOMT010000295.1, read on the forward strand.
AAAAATAGCCCAGTTATTTCAAAAAAAGGTAACACCTCTGGATGAACTCATGTAATACAACACACCATCACTACAAAAGAAACTTATTTCATCCATTTGAAGCCTTATTAATCCAATCAATGCAATAATGAATTTATCAAGAAAGAAATAAACCAGATGAAAGATCTTGGATTCATACAAAAAACCAAAAGTGAATGGGCTTTCCAAGTTGTAGTAGTATTCAAGAAAGGTAGAACTCTACACTTCTGTGTTGACTACTGCCAATTAAATACCATCACTATAAAAGATATGTGTCCACTTCCCAAAATTGATCCAATGCTAGATAAATTCAATGGTGTTGCTTTTTTTTTAACCATTGACTTAACTGCTGGATTCTGGCAAGTAGAGATGAATCCAGAAAGCAAAAAGAAAACTGTCTTTATCATTAAATATAGCACCTATGAATTCACAGTCATGCTTTTTGGTCTTACCAATGCTCCTCCCACTTTTCAATGCCTAATGGATAAAGTGTTTAAATCAGTAAAAAAAAACTTTGTTCTGGTTTACTTGGATGACATAATGGTATATTCAAAAACCTGGGATGAACATCTTGAACATTTACAGAAGGTTTTTGATCTGCTTAAAAATGCTGACCTTAAGATCAATCTAATCAAATTTTTCTTTGGATGCCAATCCACTCAGTTCCTTGGTCATCTTATTACAAAAAATGGAATCTTTTTTGACCCAGCTAAAGTTGAAAAAGTTCAGAACATTAGACAATCAATGAATATTCCTAAACTACACTCTTTTCTTGGTTTGGTCTCTTACTATCACAAATTTATCAAGAATTTCTCCAAAATTGCTTTTTCTTTCAATCAACTACTCAGAAAAAATGTCAATTATCACTGGGGCACTCATCAACAAAAAGCTTTTAAATTTTTGAAGGAAAAACTTGTTACTGAACCAATTTTCAAGCAATTTAATCTGGACCAATCTTTTATCTTTCACACTGATACATCTGGCTATAGACTTGGTGCTGTTCTTTCACAGAAAGATGAAAATGGCAGAAAACATGTCATAGCATATGCCAGTAAATCTCTCACACCAGCAGAAAAAAACTATTCAGTTACTGAACAAGAATGTCTAGTAGTAGTTTGGGCTACTAGCTACTGGAATCAATATCTTCTTGGTGCAAAATTCTTAGTGGTAACAAATCATCAAGCCTTGGTTTAGCTGCACAATAAAAAGAAGCTGGAACACAAACAAATAACTTACTGGATACTTCACTTGAATGAATTCGACTATAATATTCAATACTGCAAAGAAGCAAATTATCAAAACACCAACACTCTCTCTAGACTTACTATCTAGTAATAGTACAATCTCTCAAACCAAACCAACTTAATTATTAGTAACTCCTTCACAAACAAACACAATAATGGACTTGGACAACTACTCTGTCTTAATGGAATTTTTGTATAAAAGACAATACCCACCAGAATACACTTGATAGCAAAGAGAACATTTGCACAAACAATCAAATTTTTATTTGATCTGCCAGAACCAATTATATAAAAGAAACAAAAAAAATCCTAACTGCCCCCAAAGAGTCATCAGATTTGAAGAAAAAAAAATTGTAATATACAACATGCATACTGACTCATTAACTAGACACTTTAGAAAAACAAAAACAATTTATAAAACTTTAACTCACTATTATTGGCCTACCTTGGGAAAAAACATTGCTGAATACATCAAAACCTGTAACATCTGCCAGAGAAGAGGCAAACCCAATTGCAAAAAAATATCCATCTAATTTCTGTTGGTTAACTATTTGACAGAATTAATATAGATGTTGTTAAACATTTAACAATAACTTCTGATGGCAATAGATACATTATTACAGTTATTGACTATCTTACAAAGTAGATAGAAACAAGAGCCACTTCAGACCAAACAGCAGTCTCAATAGCCAATTTCATTTATGAAGATATTATTTGCCATTATGGCTGCTCCAAAGAACTTTTATCTGATAGAAGAAGAGCTTTTCTCAGTACATTAGTTGAAGTACTTTGCAAGAAAATGGGAATATGTTACAAACTTTCCTCCCCTTATCACTTCCAAACAAATGGCCTAGTTGAACATTTTAATAGAACATTATGTAAAACTTTAGCCAAAACCAGTGAAGAAACAAACTTATAAAACAAAGTACTGTTTTTAGCTTTGTTTGCTTATAGAACTGTGAATCATGACATAACAAGTTATGAACTTTTTTATTTGCTCTATAGATACATGACAACACCACCAATAAAAACTGACATTGAAACAATACTCATTGAAGAAATCACAATAGGAAATTACAAAAATATTTTGCAAAGAAGACTTGGTATTATTCTTGACTTCTTAATAGAAGCACAAATAATTGTTTTTGAAAAGATAAAACAGTTTTAAGAAAAGCTTAAGAAAAAAAAAATCTATAAAACACTTTTTTTAAGTGTTGGTAACTTAGTATTAGAATACCATTCAGACAGAGACAATGTCTATGGTAATAAATTTTCTAGCTAATGAAAAGAATCCTATATAGTCAACAAAGTTTTAAACAATAACTCTTATATTCTTCAAGATCAATCTGGAACAATCTTCAATGATCATCCTGTTCATGGTACATGACTCAAAAAATATTATAAACGACCTGATTGGCTGTCTGTTGTGGTAATACTGACCCAAATGATCAGCAAAAATCAAGTATAAATAAATATACTATTTCCAAAACAGAGGTATCTTTAATTAACATGAACAATTATTTTCTGGATCAAAACATCCAAAACGTTTTCTATATTTTTCATAAGTATTGGATCAAAAACTACCCAAATACTACTCTGATCATTGGAAAACAGACCACCATAATTGATAACAGTAGAACACATACTGTTATCAGACCAAAGAAAACTACTACCAGAAGAGAAAAAATTGGTAGTAAAATAGATAAATATCTGTTGGAAAGTATAACAGCAGCTATATTTCTACCTTCCAACATAATTAGAAAAACACTCCAAGAAATTTTACTTATAGACAAAAACTTGTCATATGGAAGGCAATTAAAACTCTATGGTTACCTTGGTAAAATTATAAAGGATATGAAACTTATGAAAAAAACAACTTTAGAGATATAGGCAGAAATTTTGGACATTATATGGTTAAATGTTCCAAGAGTTTTAACTATTGCTAAAAGAGCCAAAACTCTAATACAAAGATTTGGTTTCTTGGATACAAAACTCATTTCACTTCAAATATTATATATCTTATCCACAAAAGATTTTAACAAACTAGTTAGCTTTTAGTTAGATAAAACTCTTCAAATAGATTACTCCATAAATAGCTTGATTTTACCAAAGCTCAATCTCTTTGGAGAGAATGATGTTATAATTGAAACTTATACTTCTTATTAATTATCACATGTATTAGCCACTAATGTCATATAAATTAGCCACTCTATTTTTAAAAAGTAATTATTGACCTGATCAATGATCTGATCATTGATCTGATCATTGGCTTAGTTGTTAATCTGATCATTGACCACTTTTGATAGCTATATAAGTGATAAATTTTTTAGCTATAAAAATGTATATTAGAAATTAAGAAAATCAAATAAATAAAATAACAACTTTCATCTCAATCATTCTTTTATTGCTAATTTCCCTTTCTCTATCTTCAAGTATCTAAACATTTTGGAATAAAAGATTACTTGTTGGTTATTTTTTTGCCTTTTTCCTGAAACGTATAATTGCAGCATTTGAAGATTATTGAATAAAACATGATTAAAGAGTACATCTAATATCTGATATTGAATTTTAAGAGCACCAACATGAGGCATAGAATTATACCAGTGTGTAATCATTTGTTGACAGTATAGACTATCTCTCTATCTTCAAATTCCCCAGTTATTTTTGAAAAGTATAGTGACTGAGATATTTTATGAAACTGATCTCACACATTGAATCTATACTTATTTAATTCGCTCTTTAAAGTTGAATTCTCTTTGATTATTTGCATCACTCTACAATCCTGTTCTCTTTTGCTATCTATTAGCTTGTTATTTCAACTCATAACAGTATTAGAAGCAAAAAAAGTAGTCAATTAAATTTAAACAAATATTCAGACAAGTAATTAAAAATATCTTTTTCTTTACAAATAGTTATTATTACTTAAAGTAAAATTATATTAAATAAAATTACCCAATTTAAATTATTCACTTTATGTTATCATATACTGATTAAAACTTTTATCAAATTACACTTTATTTATAATTAATGCTGATAAAATCCGATTTTTAATTACACTGAAACAATAGTTTTTGATTATAGCTATTGATAGAATACTAATTTCTTATTTTTTTTTATTTTTTTATTTTTATTTTTTATTTTTTTGTTGTTTACTAATTGATTAAAAAAATTAAGTGCTAAGATATTAACATTAAAAATAGCTTGGTAAAAGATCCATAAAACAAAAATAATGAACTCAAAAAAAAGATAGCTTATCAGAAAGGCATAACTGCCAGATTAAACCAATTATTATACTAGAAAAAAAATTCATCAAAGAAATCATTAGTTAAATCTCTGTTTATTATACAAAAAACTTAATTAAAACCTTCAAATACTCAAAAATCTTCAAAAATTACTATTATTAACAGCTATTAAGCACCAAGTTACAGATTTGTTATTTATTTTAACATCTCAAATAATTATTTGTAACATTTAGTATTTTCTGTAAAATATAATTTAACAAAAAACAAGTATTATTAACAATCATTCAAAAAAGTAGCAGACCAAAAAATTATAGAAGAAAATTACTTAAAATTTACAAAACTCTTATTTTAATATTACCAAACTTATTTTAGACTAACAAATATGTCACAAATTCTAATCAATTTATTTACAAACTACATAGCAGTCTGTTATAACAAATACATTCAATGTATTCAAATATTCTCCAAAATACAATTATATACATCAGAGATTTTGAATTGGCAGAATTCAAAACCAATTATGTCCAAGTCATAAATTTAGTCATAAATAGATTATCTGAATTAGATTTTAAGCTAAAACAATTTAGTAATTCTATTAACCAGAAATTAGAGAGATACTTAGCTAATAATCAAACAATTTATTAGCTTTTTTAATGTTACAGCAATTCAGAAAATTCCAATTGCTTTTAAAATCTATTACATTTATTATCATTATTATCAAATCAATAGTGACAACAAAAAACACATAATTGTTACCATTGTAATAAAAAAAATTATCTAAAAACAGATTGCTACTTTAGATTTAATAACCAACAATTAAAAAATCAATACCAAAATCTTAATCACAGATTTTAATTCCAGAATTATGCCAACAATTTGTTATTAGAATTATATTCATATCAGCCACATTACTCCCAAATAATATAACAACCAATATACTTATTTTCAGTATATTAAATTTTAATATTAGTAATATATCAGCTATAGCCACAAATTATTTATTAATTCTAACAAATTCAAATACTGTCACAAAACTTAACTTATATGTTAACTAAAAACCAAAAACCAAGAATCACATACACTTAACAAAATTAGAGATCAGTAATAGTTATACACCAATCAATTTTTAGTTTCTCAAACCAGCTATCAAGATCATGCCAATAGAGTTTGAGAAATAGATACATTCAAAACCTGAATTTGCAGAATTATTTAAGTTTTTTGGTTATCCAAGAAAACAACTCATTTAACAACTTGGAAACTAACCCAATACTATTTATTAACAACAGTCTATTAGCAATAGTTACCAAAGACAAATTATTTGCAGCCATTTTTTTTTTGAATTAGAAGAATCTTTAACAATACTTTTTTTTAGTGGAGTTATCCTTAATACCAAACAATTATTACTATATATACTAATACTAAAATTAATAACTACTCTATTAAATTAATTCTTAATAATGAATTAGCAGATAATATTATCACATGACAACTTATAGACCAATTAAGTTGCTAAGTTAATTAAGCTATCAGCACCAGAATTATTATAGCTAATAGAATAATAAAAACTTTTATTGATAAAATCAATAACTTTTCTTTCAAAATTAATAGTATTATTACACCAATTAAAGTTTTGATAATAAAAGCCACACAATATCAAGTTTTTATTAGTAATAACTGACTGTTCAAGACCAATGCTATATTTGACTGAACTATATTAAAGCTACAGCTTAATCAAAATAGTTAGCAAACTTAGATACCAGCTATTTACAGCCATTTCAAAACAAATACCACCATTCAATTACTACTAATTGAGTTCAAAAAAAAATAAACAAACCTATTTGGAAAGTTTATTAAGTTTTGTAGACTAAAGATAATCACAATAAGCTACCATTAATACTTTTTTGAAATAACAAGAGAAAAAAAAAGAGAATAAATTACAAGCCATCATTTCTACAGAAGAAATAAATAACAGTTAACATGTTTTATACTCATTGGAACCAAAAAAAAACCACTTTACTACCAAGATTTAATACTTATTCAAAAAGAACAAGAGCAACATTTAGAATAATTAAACACTAAACTTTGTAAATATTGCCTAATTCTAGGTAAATTTGAATATTATAATAATTATAACTTTATTTACAATTTGCTATCACATATAATTTATTTAATTTCTGAAGAAAAAAACCAATCAGTGAGTATGCTTCAGAATTAGAATCAAAATTCAATCACAATTTAGACTTTGATAATAATGATAACAATAATTCCAATATTATTCACTATAGCAATAATAATAACAATAATTTAAACTCCAATTATAATTCTAAACAATATATTGTACTTCCAGATCTTTCAAAAAAGCAGGAACTTAAATGATTTAGCAATAATGATAAAAATATCATATCAAAACATGTGTATAATACTAATGCAAAGTTTGATCTTAGATATCTCAAAAAAACTGCCATCAGATTGAAATTTTACTTACATATTAGTATAGATTTAAAAAATTTAGAAGATTTCAATAAAGCTTAATATTAAAAAAAAAATAATGTTACTTATAAAAATTAAAAATTATAACAATAAGTAAAATAACCAATCAGAAATAAACATAGTAAAAAGAGAAATTCTGGAATTTCTCTTAAGAAATTGTAAGATTTTAGAATTTTTTTTAAAAAAATTAAAGGATTTCAAAGAATTTTATATAACATAAATTATATATATATATAGTGAGAGTATTAAAAGCAGAAAAAGTATTCAATTTAGAATTCAAGAGAAAATTCAATTTAATTTAGAATAACAATACTCTTTTCTTTAAAAGATAGTTTTTTATAACTTAAAATAGAAGCATTTTTATATTAATAAAATTATCTATTATTATCAAATCTATGTTATTATCATTTGATTAAAGAAATATTAATCTATTTTACTCTATTAACATTTCATATTAATAGAATTTAATACTTAACTATACTAGAATAATAGATCTTAAATATGACTATTAACAAGATATTAATTTTTTATTTTTTATTATTTTTTTTTATTATTTTTTTTCTTTTGTTTCGTTTTTTTGTTGTTTATTAATTGAGAAAAAAGATTAAGTACTAAATAATTAATATCAAAAATAGTCTAATAAAAAACTCAGAAACAAGAGTAAAAACTTAAAAATAGCTTATCAAAAAAACATAACTGCCAGAATAAACCAGCCATCATGCTAAAGAAAAAAATTCATAAAAAAATTCATTAATTAAATATCTGTTTATTATACAAAAAACTTAACCAAAACCTTTAAACTCCAAAAATATTAGAAATTACCAATATTTCTAGCTATTGAGCATTAAGTTACAAGTTTGTTATTTGTTTCAACACCTTAAATAATCATCTATAATATTATTAATCTTGCCAATAGGAGTTTTAGTTGCTCTATTTGCAGTAATAATTCTGGCACTGACAGCTTGATCAACTTAATAACTTAATTGGTTCATAAGTTGTTATGTGATAATATTGTTTGCTAATCTATTATCAAGAATTAACTTAATAAATTGGTTATTGGCTTTAATATTAGTATATATGATGATAATAAGTTTGGTATTAAGAATAGTTCTATTAAATAATAAATTTTTTGATTGATTTTTCAACTCAAATAAGAAGATAATAGCTAATAATTTATCTTTTATAATAGTTGCTAGTAAGATATTATTAGTTAATAGTTGTGTTAATGATTTTGAATTATTAGATTAAGCATTTTTTGGGGTAACTAAGAGACTTAAATAGCTTTAAGAATTCAGATTTTGAGTGTACTTACCTCCTAAACTCCATTGACATAATTTTAATAACTGGTTTAATAAACTGGAAATTAGTTGATATATTATTATTGTTGATCTTTAATTCTGTTAGATGTAAGTAATTTTTGGTCTTGGATTTTTGGTTAATATTAATACAATATTTTGGGGTGGTGCTTGAATTTGTTGAGATTAATAAATTATTTGTGACTATAAAGCTTAATAAATTACTAGTGCTAAAATCTGATAAATAGAAAGTAAGTATATTGATTATTGCATTATTGAAATATAATAAAACTAATATTAATATTGTTTAATTAAGTTGTTAATGTAATTTGGGTGTTTGAAATTAGCAATTGAGATTTTTATATTGGTTTTTAATTATAAATTATTAGACTTGAAATAACAATCTGCTTTTAGATAGTTTTGTTTATTATAGTAGTTAGTAATTACATATTTTTTGTTATTACAATTAATTTGCTAATAATGATAACAAATATGATTAATTTTAAAAGTGATTGGAGTTTTTTTGATTGTTATAACATTGTAAAAATTAATAAATTGCTAAATTGTTAGCTAAGTATCTCTCTAATTTTTGATTAATTAAATTATTAAATTGTTTTAGCTTAGAATCTAGTTTAGATGATTTGTTTATTACTAAGTTGATGACTTAGACATAATTGGCTTCAAGTTCAATTAATTCAAAATTTTTGGCATATATAACTGTGTCTTGAAAAGTATTTGGGTGCATTAAACAAAAAAATACTGTATAATTCATAAATAAATTAATTTAAAATCTGTAATATTACTTATAAAAAAAGTACAAGAAAAAAAGTAGGAAAAACAAATAAAAAATAGACCAATAAAAGAATAGTACTTAGCAAATAAACACAATCAGAAAATTATAACATATTGCTTAGCAATATGCATATTGTCAGTAAATTATGACATACTGCTTAGCAATAAACATATTATTAGAGAAAATAGGGCACATTGCTTAAGAAAAGGCAAAATTTTGTATAATAAAAATTATATATATATAGCAGAAGTATTAGAAACAAGAAAAACAGATTTGATACAGACAAAATCAATAAAACTCATTAATTACTTAATACTTCTTTCTTTAAAAAGTAGTTTTTTATAACTTGAAATAGAATTAATTCACATATTAATAAAATATCAATTATTAACTAAAATCTATGTTACTATTACTTGATTAAAAAAGATTAATTAATTTCATGTTATTAATATTCAATATTAATAGAATCCAATACTTAACCACACTAGACCAATAATTTTTAATTATAGCTATTAACAGAATACTAATTTTTTATTTTTTATTTTATTTTTTATTTTTATTTTTATTTTTTTTTGTTTTATTTCTTTGTTGTTTACTAATTGATTAAAAAAATTAAGTACTGAGTATTTGATGTCAAGAATAGTCTGATAAAAAACCTGAAAATAAAGGTAGAAATTTAAGAATAGCTTACCAAAAAGACATAACTATCAGAATAAACCAGCTATCATGTTAAAAAAAAAGATTTACAGAAGAAATTCTTAATTGAATTTTTGTTTATTATACAAAAAACTCAACCAAAATTTTTAGACTCCAAAATTTTCAGAAATTATTAATATCATCAACTATTGAGCACTATATTACAAATTTGTTATTTGTTTTAACACCCCAAATAATTATCTGTAACAATAATACTGTAAAGTAATCAGCATTAATTGCTTGAATTTGACACAGATTTTTGTAGAAATGCCCTAAGTAAATAGTAACTGCTTTAATATTATCTTGTTTAATTATGGTAAAACTAGTTAACAAATAATTAATTCTATTATTATTACTAAAATACTGTAAAAATATGGTTTTAAATATTTTAAATCTTGGGTTTGTTTATAAGATTTTGATATTACAAGTTGGCAGTATTTTGTAAAAAATAAAGAATTGCTTAAAAAGTTTTGATATTATCCTATCTATTGGCTGTAATAGCTTTTGTTATATTATTAAGTGATGTTTAAGTATTTTTTTCTTCATTGGTAAATTTTTCAAGCTTGGCAATTAATGTATATGTTATTTGTACAAGTTGTTGTTATTGTGGTTATTGCTAAACAGCAATTAATATTATTGGCAGTTAATTAATTGAGATAACTAAAAATAAGTTTTGTGAAAAAATAAAAGTGAAGTTTGGATTGTTTGGGTTTGGTTGAGTTTGAACTTTCAGATTATTTAGAATCATATTTTAATTATTATTTTTTTAATTGCTGTTTTTTTCTTTGGAGTCAATGTTTGTCTAATTACTAATAAATTCAAAATTTGGTTAAAGTGGCAGTAATTAAAGTCTTAATAGTATTAATAGTTGTAATTTAAATCTTTTAAAAAAATTACTATAGGTTCTTAATAATTTGGCTTTTTCTTAATTATTTTAAAATAGTACTTTAGATAATAGTATTTTTGATATAGGTGTGGTTATTGATGTTATTTGAATAGTGCTTTCAAGCATGTGATAATATGATAAATTGATAAATAAAACAACTCTTGATTTTTTTCAAATAAATAGTTGTATTTTTTTTGGAATTTCTATTGGGGTTTGTAGCTTCTTTTTTTTTTGTTAGCAAAAATAATAAGAAATTTCTGTTTAGTATAATTTTTAATTTCGCAATTTATTATTATTATTATTAAGACAAAATTATGATTTTGTGAAAAGAAGACTAATTTTGCTGACCAATAATTATTCATTAATTTCAGATGAGTTTAATAATATTAGAATAAAAATATTGTGAATTTTAAATAATTTGTTTCTATTACTTCTAATTTTGCCACTTTTTTGAATAGTTAATATTAGTACTAATTTTTTATTAGATTATATCTTATAAGGAGCATTAAATATTACAAATAATTATTTAAGATGTTAAAACAAATAATAAACCTGTAATATAATACTTAATAGCTAAGTATAATAGTAGTTTTTGAAGATTTTGAAGTTTAAAAATTTTGGTTAAGTTTTTTATATAATAAACAGAGATTTAAATAATAGTTTTTTTCTTTAGTGTAATGGCCAGTTTATTTTAACAGTTATGCCTTTCTGGTAAGCTATTCTTAAGTTTTTTACTCTTGTTTTTAGGTTTTTTACCAGGCTATTCTTAATGTTAATTATTCAACACTTAATTTTTTTTAATTAATTAGTAAACAACAAAGAAAACAAAACAAAAAAAATAAAAAAAGAAATAAAAAATTAGTATTCTGTTAATAGCCATGATTAAGAACTATTGGCCTAATATAATTAAGTATTAAATTTTATCAACATAAAAAGTTGATAATATAGAATTAATTAATATTTCTTAATTAAGCAATAAAAATATGAGTTTGGATAATAATAGATGTTTTATTAATATGGATATAATTTTATTTTATGTTATAGAAAACTATTTTTAAAAAGAAAAGTATTAAATAATTATTTGTTTTTAATTACTGTCTTGTATTTAAATTTTAAATAAATAATTTTTTTGTTTTTAATACTCTTATTATATATACATAATTCATATTATATAAAATTTTTAAAATTCTTCAATTCTTTTGAAAAAAATTCTGCAATTTCTTAAGAGAAATTCTGGAATTCTGTAATTTCTTAAAAAAAATCTTAAAATTTCTCTTTTTACTATATTTTTTTCTTATTGGCTATTTTTTTATTATTATGATTTTTATTTCTATAAATAACAATAGTTGTATATACTATTACTCATAGAATATAGGAAGTATATTAGCATATAAATTAGCCAATCAAAAGAAGCCATAGTAAATGTGAAATTTCAGGATTCCTCTCAAAGGAATTGCAGGATTCCAAGAATTTCAGGATTCTCATATAAAGAATCACAGGATTCCAGAATTCTAGGATTCCTCTTAAAAGAATTGCAGGATTCTAGGAATCCCAAAATTTCTTGTAAAGAATTGAGGAATTGAGAAATCTCAATTATGTATATATATCAGTAATATTAAAAGTAGAAAAAGACAGACCTTTTAGTTTAGATTTGATCTAAGCAATCTTCTATATTACAAATATCAAATAAATAATTATTTACTATCTCAAATCTACTCTTCACTATTAACACTTTATGTTGATAATAATTGATACTTAAACACACTGGAACAACAGCTTTTGATCACGGCTATTGATGGAATACTAACTTTTATCATCTTGGCTTATTTTTTTATTTTTTTTTATTTTTTTTATTTTTTTTTATTTTTTTTGTTGTGTACTGATTGATTAAAGGATTAAAGCACTGAGTTATTGACATCAAGGATTGCCTGGTAAAAGACCTCTGCAAGTAGGTAGAGCATATAAAAGAATTATGGATTACTTACCAGAGAAGTACTGGCCATCAAGTTGAAGAAAAAAATTGACAGAATTGCGATTCTGGGAAACTACAAATAAACAATTATTGAATCTCTGTTCATTATACAAAGGATTCAACAAAAAACCCTTCCAATCACAATACCTTTAGATTACAATACTTTCAGATTACTATCATTATGAATAGCTTCCAAACATTATATTACAGGTTTTGTTATTTGATTTAAGACTCCAAATAATCATCTGTAACAATGTTTAACAAAATTAAAGAAGCTTTAAATAAGCTAATTATAAAATCAATAATAAGAGAGCAGACATTAAAAATCTCCAAAAAATGGAAAAAAAAACTTTTATTAATATACTAGTTCTTTAAAATTAATAAAAAATTAAATCTACAAATATTATACTTAAATATTAACAAACAAATATTCAACAGAAAAGCTTTCAAACAAGTAAAAAAATTTATCAAGAAAAACAACTTAATTCTATATTATAAAACAACATATTGATTGTATTCAGTATTTAAATATTGTTTAGTTATACTATTAAACAATTCACTAAAAGTTATTACAATTAACAAAATAGAACAAATAACAAATTCACAGTTTGAAGATTTATAAAAAGCAATATTTAACACAATAATTGAATATTATAAAAAAAACTATTGATTATATTTTTATTAATAAACATTTTTTGTTAATGATTATTGGTTATAAAATTTTTAATGTATCTAAGTATTTTAATACTAATTATAAAATTGTATTAATTTTTTTTGGCTTAAATAATCTTTTAGATGTTTATTTGAATACTCAAACAGGCCAATTGTGATTGTTAAAAATTTGGAATAAAAGATGTTAATAAATTAAAATAAACATAATTTAAGAAGTGTTTAATATTGGATATAAATTTGTTTTAGAGTAAATTTCAAAATATGAAAAGACAGAATATGTTGGATGTAATATAGAAGTGTTTATAAAAAGTAATAATAAATTTGGCAAATAAAATTTTCTTTAAACATTGGTATAATAAGTTTAATGCTTTGAAAAATAAACAATTTTTAAAATTTTACAAATTAGAAATCTTGGTTTTTAAAATAGTTAAGACTTTTGTCTTTAAGAATATTTCTAATTTTGAATATTTTATAAAAGTTTGATTAGAAGTTAATAATATTAAGGCTTTTAATGTTTAATCTTTGGTTAATTATAAGGCAAAATTTGAAGATATTCTTAATTATCTATTTAAAACTAGAAAAAATTATCACATGTTAAAGTTTTGTAAATTGAAAGCTGCTAAAGCATTAATTATTAAGAAATTTATTAATAAGAAAATAAAAAATATTTGTACAAATAAAAAATACATAATAAAAAATGTTTTAAAACAGTTTTTTTGAAAAATAATGCTGAATTATTTTATAGTTAAAAATAAATTGGTTCTAGAGCCAAATAATATAAAAAGTAGAGTAAATAATATTATAAAAGACTAGACAAAAAAGCATTTGATGCTAAAGACTATATTTGGTTTTTGGTCTTGCCAGTATGTGTTTTTGGATTATATAGATAATGATATGTTCTCTAGTATAATAAATAAAATTAGTTTTAAAGAGTTGAAGTACATAGTTAATTGTTTTCTTAATAACAAAGCTACTGGTCTTAGTAATAATGTTTTAAAATATCTTTTGGATTTGTTAAATAGTTGTTTGGTTTTGAAATTTGTTTTTGAATTTTAGAAAAAAACCTAGGTCTTTATGATTTCAAAACTATATAATTGAAAAGAGGTGTTAATAAACATTAGATTTATTGTTCTAATAAAGATGACAAAAAAATTCTGTTAAAAATATTGTTAAATTGTATCTTTACTACATATAGCAATTTTGATATATTTTATGAAACCAATTTTTTTGTGTTTAAAGACACCTTAACTCAGAATTTTATTTTTGTAATAGACTTTATTGTTAAAGATACTTTGAAAAAGAGTAGAAAAATGTGGTTGGATTTACAAAATATACATAAAATTTACAATTTTATTGACTGAATTTATCTACAACAAAGTTTAAAACAGATAAAAATATGTAAGAAGTTTATTAGATTTTTTGGCAATCTACATAAAAATAAACTTAATAAAATTATAACAGATTTTGGACTTTCAAATAAATACAAAATAAATAATAATTTGGATCAAAATAAGATTTTTTTGCTACTTTTTTGAAAAATATTTTATGATTTTCTTTTGTTTAAGATTAAAAAACATAAGTATTTATGTGAATACTGTATTAATACTAAGTTTGTTGTCAAGTTTAAGAAGATAAAAGCCAATCTAGACAAAACATTTTTTTTTACAGCTGGTATTTTTGTTAATAATACTATTTGAATAGAAAATAGTTATATATTTACACAATATATTTTAAATATTGCTAAGTAATTTTTTTTGTTAATAATATTCAATTAACAATAAGAAAATAGTGGCTATTCTTATTAATCAAAAAATTAGAGTTGTTTTTTTGTCTATTGATAAGTTGCCAATTGTGATAATATAAAAGTATAAGCTATACAGATATCTGAAAATTTTTTTGTTAATTAAAAATATGTTTAAGTTAAGCTTGACTAAAGCATATTTTAATGTCAAGTTTTTTTTTAATATGGTTTTGTAAAAGACTTTGACAAATAGACAGTTTTTTTATTTGGTATTAATTATATTATAGCTAATAATTAATTATAAAATACAGTTTAGTTTTGTTTTGAAAAATGTGTGTAACAAATAAAATATCTTAATAAAAAAAACTTAGAGCCAAGGCTAATCTGCTAAAAAACTTTTTTAGTAAGTTTTTGTATTATTTTTCTTTGTATAAACTAAAATTATTTAAGCAAATACAAACAGAAAATAAGACTGCCTTAATGATTTTTTTCTAATGCTATTGGTATTCTTGGTTATTTATTTAATTATTAGTTCTTAAATTTGTAAGTTTTGGGTTAGATACTATTGAATTTTTTATAGTTTTTTGTGAAGTTAAACGTTAGTTTAATAAACAATTTTCTTGCAAATATAGTAAAAATTTTTTTAAACAATAAGTTATTTTTGACTAATAATCTGTGCAATGCTTTTTATAACTCTAACAAGTTTTTAATATCAGTAATTTTGAAGGCTTTTTGTTATTATAATGTAATTAATTCTTTAAAACACTTTGAAATAACTTTTAGTAATAAGTTTTTAGATAAGCATAAAGCAATTATAAATTGAAAAATATTTTGTTAGTAGAAAAAGTTAGATTTAAGAAATCTGGTTTAATATTGCTTTTAAATTTATGTTCTTTTCTAGTTTTAGCTCTTTGTGTATATTTTTTATTTGTAATTTCTTTAGTGTTTTGAATTCTGGTAATTTTTGGCTGTTTAAAATTAGTTGCATTAAATTTGGTTTAAAAGTTTTGTTGTTTATACTGTTATGATTGAAATTCATAGTTTTTATTAGTTATTATATGTATTAGTCACTAATATTATCTAATTAGCCACTTTATTTTTAGATAGTAATTATTAATCTGATCAATAATTTAATTATTAATTTGATTAATAACTTGATCAATAATCTAATTATTAAACTAATTGTTGATTTGGTTATTAACTATTTTTAATAACTATATAAACAATGAGTTCTTTAGCTATAGAAAAATATAATTAAAATTATAAAATAAAACTTATTATTATTATTTTTTCTTATATTGCTTATTTTTTTTCTCTATTTTTAAGTATTTAAATATCTTAAGATAAAAAATTATTTGTTTAGCATTTATATATCTTATCTTTTTTTTTTTTTATATTGTTAAAATTAATTTGAAAAATAATTATTTGCTTTTGTAATTTATTAAAAAAAAAAAAATTAAAAAGCATAATAATATCTGTTATTAATTCTAAAAATTATTAAGTTAAATCATAGAATAATAATAGTAATATTATCTTATTAACAATTATAAATTATTTCTCTACTTTTAAATTCTCAAAAAATATTTGCAGTTATAATTTTTATAAAACTAATTATGTACATTGAATTTTTATTCAATTTTTTTGTTAATATATAATTATATCAGTTGTTTATTAGTTATGTTTAACAAATTATGATATTTTTATAAAGTCAGCTTATTTAATAATACAAATTACAAAATATGGTTAATTAGAAGTAAAAAATCTTAATTATATATTAGTACTATCTATGTTATTTAATATATTAAACATATTTAATTCATATATTTTATTTATAATATTAATAAATTCATGACTATTTTTAACAAGATTACTTATTTATTTAGTGATTTAATCAAAATTAGATTTAATACCTAAAGACTAAACTGTTTACAATTCTATTATTCTGTTAAAAGTATTATTGTAGACCAAAAAATTATTATTATTATTATTATTATTATTATTTATATTGTTATTATTAAACATGTCTATTAAGTAAACCTATTTATATATTTTCTTTAGATTTATTATATTTTTTTGAAGCTTGAAAATTATATTACTAACAGTTTTTATTTGTTTAACAATTACAGTCAAAATTTTTTATATAGTCATATTTACAATAGATGGAATAGACAACAAAGTAGTAATTAATACAACCAAAAAGCCAATAGATTCAATTACAGATTTAATTAATAAAAACAGCTCATTGAAATAGAATTTCAGAAAAACCAACTTGGATTTAACAGCAGTATTTGAAACAGCAAAAACAACAAACAATATAAATACTACAGCTTTAAGAAAAAATTAAGTACAAGATTTATATTAATAATAATAGCAATAAGAAGAATCACAAAAACAGCAGCTTTATCATAATATTTAGTTTTAGCAAATAACAATTTAAAAACTTTGGAATTACCAGTAAAGTTAAAAAAAAACTTGGAAGAAAAAAATAGCAATACTTTATAATTCACAGTCAAATAATCTAAACCTTAATATTTGTAATAGTAATAACATTTAAGATTTCTTATCAAATATAATATTTATACAAAATACTAGTTTTTAATACAGTATTGGCTAAAAATTTCAATAATTCAAAGATTACTACAGCAAAACATTGACATTAATAAGAATTAAAAAAGCAAAGAATAAAGTATATATAATGTTATAAGTAAACTTGGCAAGATATAATAATAATATTTGGTGCTCTATATTTAAATAAAAGAACTTAAAGAGTTTTTTTTGTTTAGTATAATAGACAGAATAAAATTATCAGTTTTTAAAGATTTTTAATATATGTAAATTTACTTGTGAAGTTCTTTAGTTATAAAACACAAAGATATGATTTAACTATTTGCAATTAATTATATATAAGCTATTTTTTTCAAGCTAATTAAACATAATTGCTAAAGTCTAATATTGTTTTTTTATCTTTCTGGTAAGCTAACAAGATAAAATTAATATCTAAACTTAAAGAAAGATTTTTTTTTTATTGGACTATTATAAAGTCTATTTTCAAATAGTTAATTTTTTTAATATTACTGTTTTACTAAAAAAATTAAAAAATTAAAAAAAAATTAGTATTGTTAATTGTTTTAATCAAGAGCAATTAGTTCAAGTTATTAAAGTTTTAAAGCTATTTATACTAAAAACATTTGGTCTAAAATAAAGATAAAAAACATAATTAATTTAACTTTGACAACACAAATTTGGAAATCATATACAAGTAAATTAAACAATATTTTTATTTAATTGTAAATATAAAAATATAGAAAAAATAAGATAAAAAAAATTTATTAAGTTTTAAAGTTAAGATATATTTTTTTGGAAATGGGTTCTTATTTTTTATTTGTCTTTTTTTTATTTGCTAAAACTATTTATTTTTATACATATTTTCTAATTTTACAAAATTGTTTTCAATTATTTGTTATTACTAATTATTATTTATTATTTCTGCTGTTGTTTTATTTTATTATACTATAATTAATTATTTTATGTTATAATTAGTTATTCTGTGCTATTTTATATTTTTATTATTATTATTATTTAATAAATAAGATCCAATCACTACTTAGTACAATACATCAACTTAGTGATCTAAACTAGGCATAAATCATGCATTTTTCATATATGACCAGCCACTTAGGCTAATCAAAACAACACTATGCATCTATACAAACTGAAACCACACTATCTAAACCTGAAAAAAACCAACAAGAATTACAAAAACCAAAACTAACACTAAAAGCATTAGCAATACCCAACAATTTAACTATACCAGCAAAAAACACTAAAGAAAGCCCAAACACTGAGATTAGAACAGACCCATCATGCAGAATTAGTTTATTTTTTTTCATAAATGCCCAGTATTTGACATGAGCCAACCAAATCTTCTCCCTAATTGCAAGGCCAAATCTGTGCACAAAGTTCACAACCATCCAACCTGCAATTTTAAAATCTTTAAAAATAGAAAGAGACTCCTGATACCAATCATTAAAGACAAAACCCTTGCTCAAAGCTACACACATGGCAACATTAAAAGAACAGGAACTCAAACACTATGATACACATGAGACCAAGCAAGACAGACCAAAAATTACCCTCCAATTAGCTGCATAAGTGTCCAACAACTGAACATGAACATCAGAATCAAATGAACAGAAGAAAGCATAATCTGAGACCTCAATATCCCTACAAAACAAACATACTACACTCAGATAACTCTTGACATACAAATGCTTACAAACAGTAACAGAAAGCCAGTATTGCAAAGCCTTCATAAAATAAGTATAAATGCCAACAGTACTTCTATTAGTGAAGCCAAAAGCCAAATGCAAATTAAAATGCCACATTAAAAACAACCTAAACCAATCAATATCTACATACAGAACATCTACCACAACTTGAGAACCAAAGCCAACTTCTCAGCATACCCAATAGACAGACTGAAACATATCATGAACAAAATATCTAGAATTAGCAGAAACAACACTACCACCAGCTTTAATATAACACTTGGCAATATGTTGAAAGAAATATTGATTAGAGAAACAAATAGCCTTTGCAAAAGCATCAGTATGCTTATTGCTCAGAACACCTAAATGACTTTTAATCTTATGTCAACTGACTTTCAAATTCTTTTTATGAATGACACTTATGATATGATAATGCTCAATCTAATATCAATTCCGGAAGTTAAAACACAACAAGTCCAATTCCAATTTACAAGCATCTAAAGCAGACTGACTGTCTGAGAAAATTTGAACTGAACTAGAAGAAGAAATGCACTCAAGTGCCAGAGCAACAGCTTATAGCTTGGTTATAGTGGAGAACACCAAACCAGAAACTTCAACACCCAAACCTAAACCAATATCCTTAAAAAAAACTGCTGTATCAGTCTTCATGTTAAGAGTTTCCAAACTGCTAAGAGATCCATCCATATAAACAAAAAGACAATCAGCTTCAACACCTAATAAATGATCACAAATAACCCCAAATTCATAAGATTCAAGAATGTTCAATGAATTAATGTTCATCAAAAGAGGAAAACAAATGGAAAAAAAAGAGCACCATCAAGAAAACAAACAGAAAGTTCAAACCAGTCAGAAATTAGGCCATGTGGGTCCAATCTTTTCCACCACTTAAACGTTTTCTAATTAAAAACTGCACCAGCACAATTGCAAAGCTGCTCAGCAAAAGCAATCTCATATCATCAAAACAAAAAGACATATTTGAAAAACTTGGAACCATCAAAAACAAAAGACAAAAGAGTACCATCTCAGAACCAAAAAGCATTAGTTACAAAACCTTCCAAAGACAGATCACACTCCAAAAAAATACAGACTATACCAGCTAAAAAATTATTTGATAGACAAATATTGACATGGAATGAAAAAAGCAAAAAATGATAAGGATTTTAGCTAAGCACTTGCAGATTATGTGATCTATACACAAACAGATGACCCAGAATGCCAACTGAATTTGAAAACCAAACAACAGAAGCTGATTTGCTTTTAGCTTGAATTTGTTTAAAAGTTTTTAAATTATATAATGAGAAATAGTAAAGTACATTATTGAAAAAGTTATGCTGAAGACCAGATTTGGACTTCAAGCCCTTGTAAATCAAAGTGTCTCACTTATTACATACACTAACAGAAACAAAACTAAATTGAAACTTATAGTTGACAATCAAAAAAAAAACTGCTGACACCAAATATGAGAACTGTTTATCAGAGATAGTTTTTTTCAAAACAAAATTGGCAAAAAAATAAATGTCCATATAAGCCTTAACTAAGCTGGGCTTCAACAAACCTTCAGTAGACAGAAAGATACCTAAGTACCAATAAAACTTCTTTTTTTTAGCAACAGAAATAGGCAAGCCACTGATCAATAAGAAAGAGTGTACAACTCTGCAATTAATAAGAATGACTACAGTCTTGTCATTGTTGATTGAAATATCATTGAGCTGAAAAAATTCACTAGCAATGTTGAGAATATACTGAATAGTGATTTGGCTGTTACCAACCCAAATTATATCATTAACAAATGCACCAGCAGCAAAAAAAGACATCAAACCAGCTTGAAATTCTAAGTGACCAGTTTTGACAATAAAATACAAATTCAACCTGTACTTACATACACTTTCCTGTCTCTTGACTTTACACAACAGAGGATTATAAAATATGTACCAAAGAAGAGGTGAAAATACCTCCACTTGGTTCAAATTATCATGCACCTGATATTCACTTGTCAATCCAAAATCAGTTATTACTCTGTTAACCCAACCATTATGAATGCTGCCAAAAAATCAAATGAATTTATCACACATTTTTATCTTGACTAAGCTCTTCCTAAAATGCTTCCACCTAACAAAGTCATAAGCTTTCTCTATGTCTTGCAAGACAAACCAGAGTTCATGATTCTTTTTCAAAGCATTTTTAATAACCAAACCAATAGCAAAAATAAGAGATTGTATTATTGTGCCTTTTAAAACAGAAAAATTATCCCCTCTGAGAACATCAAAAACACTGTATGCTAAAAAAATCCTGTCTAAAAGAATTTTGGAAAGAATCTTGTAAGCTGTTTTAATCAGAACAATCAAATAGGTATTCATAAAAACTCCCTCTCATTCATACAGTTTAGGGATCATTGACACCTAAGCCTCTCTCCAAGGCTTGAAAACAAACTCACTATACAAACAAAAATTCAGAAGTACCAAAAACATATTCAAAACTGACTTGTCACAATGCTTCTATAATTTATTTGAGATGCTGGAAAGACCAGCCACTTTCTTATTAGGCAGATTCGAAATTACATCAAGCATCTTATCAAAACCAATCAAATACATTACATCAGAGAAAGTATTATCAAAAACATACCCCAAAGATTGATATTGATAATACCAATTATCAGAAAGATCAGTTACCACCACATGCTTTCTAGTCCACTCTTCTATGATTACATCTATCTTGGCCTTAACCAGAACAGGATCCAAAACCAATTTATTATTGACAACTAAGTAATTCAGAGTAATTTTGTGAAAAAGATGCTCCAACACACTCCTGATAGTATAACCCTTATTTAACTCAAAGCTTTCTATCCTCTTATCAATTGCCAATTTGATTTGAGAATCTCTAGTATACTCTGATTTTGCCAACTTAAAAGAATAATAAAACTTCCTAATCTTAGCTAAAACTGAACAAATAATGTCAAAATAAGAACCCAAAAAAAAGAAACTTCACCACAGAGACATTGCATCCAAATTGTGCCACTTATCAAGCAAAGATGCAAATTTTTCACTAGAAACCAAACAAAAAGCCTTAACAATTTTAGACACCAAAAGCTCTAGCTTGTGAAATCTGGATGACCTCTTTGTAAAAACACTGTCATAGTTTTTGGATTATTTTCTCTTAAAAACCATATTAACTAATAGACATAACACTCTGCAAAGAATATTCCACATTGCATCCAAGTCTGAATGCTTTCTAGATGCAAAAAATTCATCATAAAACATAGCAGCATTCACTATCATATTCTCTTTAAACTTAGCCCATCTGATATCTTCCACATCCCTATAATCAAATTTCCAGTGATCTCTATTTGCTTACTTGTGAAGAGAGTTCAGCTGCATATCAAGCAATCTGTCCAAACTCATCAACATAAAAACAGTCTGATGATTAGTGTCAAAAAATTCCCCAATATCAAATATATTACGATCTACCACAGCATTAACCAAGTTCAAAGAAATGAACAAGAAATCAATTGTCTTAGCCACATCTCGAAAGTTAGCCCATGTAGGTGTTTTTACATAAGAACTTCCACCCAAAGAATTGACCAAACCAAGATTTAGACACTTTTTGAAACTGGTGCACTTATGGGAGCCATCTTTATTAAAGTTACCACTCAAAACAATGAAAAAAGACTTATTCACGGCTTTAGCAATCATAAAATTGATTTCACCAGCTTGAGAGAACCGAACTGCCAAAAAAGCATCAGTATAGATTCCCAAAATTGAAACAGAAATTTTATTTTTAAAAAACAACTTGATAGAGATGAGCCAACCAAACACCTCAAAGATTTTACATATGTGTTTTGCCAAAGAATTGTCTATAACCATAGCAACACTTACACCCAAGTAACCAGAATCTAATCTAGAAGTAAACACACAGACACCACCAAATTTGTTAACAATTCATGGGCATGTGTTCTTTTTTAGCTTTGTTTTTGTAAAAATTGAAATCAGATTGTTTATGTTCTTATGCCAATGCACAATATCTTCTTGCTTAGCAAGATTGTTCATACCTTTAATATTACACGTGGCAATCTTCCAAACTAGACTGGTCATTGCAAAGGAAGTTTGGGAAATACACTACCAGCCAAGATTGAATCATCAAATCTTGCTGTCAGACTTAGAACCAATGCAAAAAATTCTTCTAACATGTTTTCCAGTCTTTTTATCTCAAGAAAGACAGAAGAGTCTAAAATCACAGCAGTTTTACCACCTGTGGTTCCATTTAAACTCTTTCCTATTACTATATCATCCACCTGATCCTGTAATGAGGAGATTACCAGCAGCTGACATCCAAGGCTAGGCTGAAAAACTGTCAGCATAAGCAAGTTCAACTTCTTAGCCAACTCACTAATTTGTCTCATAAGGCTGGTAAGACTACTCTCCAAAACAGCAAACCTTTTTTCAATATTTATTGTAATAAAAAGTGTAGACTTTATCTCTGGAGAGAAGTCAGAGTTGACTGAACCATTTTGCACAGGAAGAGGAGAAAACAAAGATCTACCAACAAGAAACTCTACCAAAAGCAACAAGACGAGCAATAGAAGCCAAACACTTAGCATAAATAGTAGCCAGTCTGCTTTTATCTATGTCTAAAAGTGCTTTATGAAAAGGTTTTCCAGATAAAAGATTCTCACCCACAAAACAGTCCAATGACATATGACCTATTTTCTTATACTTAACACATTTAAAAAAACCCATACAAGACCAATGCAGATTTATGCTTCTCAAAACTGAAGTAGTTTTCATGATGGCATTCAAGAATTCAGCTGATTTAAAACAAACAACAGCACATCTGGTCTGAGCATATATAATAGAATAATGATCAATCACACATGTTTTTTACCTACAAAACCAATAAAATTCCAGATGTTATAAGCATTTGTTTCCATTGGCTGAATATAAAGCAGCATTCTATAATGATTTCTCACATCCCATGATTCTTTATTCTAATTAGCTCTGATCACACACACAGCATTTTTTTCAATTAAAATAGACCAACAAGTTGTGACCAAATCAGTCTGTTTAGTCTTATCAAATTCAACAACAGCTTTTTACCACAAACTCATCAACTGCATCTTAATCAACATCACCATATTATATTCAGATAGTGCAGTGTGCACAGCCTCAGCCAAAGTTCTAATAGAAATTTTCTTTACTATCACAGTCTAATCTGAATACCCAGTAGATTTTTTGAGATTGGTATTCACCATAATCTTTGCACCAGTAGCTTTTTTAGTGGCTTTTATTAAACCAGATTCAGAAGTAAATATTATCCTAATAATATCTGAAAATTTTAAGAAAGTAGATGTCCCCCCAAAACTATTGATTCCTGAAAATAATTTTTTGACTACTGCAAGTTTCTTTTAAAAAGATTTTTCAATCACTTTATCCAAGCCAATATTTAAAGCAAAGAATTTTTTAACAGAAACATTGACCAAATTCTTTAAGAGAGGGAGAAGTTCCAAAAAAGCATCCGAAAAAACATTGTCATCATTATTATCATGACTTGAAAAATCAATTTTCCCCAATAACTTGTCCAATGCTTTCTTGGTTTTAACATTCAGTTCTTTAGGCATCTAATTAGAACCCCCATCAGCAAAAGCACTATTTTCACCATAGTCAAAGCTGGTTTTTTTTACCAGACATTCTTTTTCTATATTAATGCTATCAGACTTGGTGGTGTTATCAGTTTCAGAACTCCATAAATAACCACTTGGCACCTGAATAGATCATCTTTTGTTACCAACACATTCTTTCAAAGCAACATTTTTCCTTTTTTTTCTCGATAAAATAGGTTTGAACCTTTCATCAGAGCCAGAATTTTTAACAATCTTTTTCATGACAGCAATACTAAGGCCAACAGTGGCTTTGAAATCAAAAAACAGTTTGATTTTATTGTACTAAATAGTGAAAAAACTTTTTTTAAAAACTTTAAACTCTTTTCTGGGAATTTGGAATGAATGAAAGAAAGAAGTTTTTTCTTAATGTATTATTATTATTTTGTAAATAGCTAAAAAAACCAAAAATTCTTATTTTATATTATTGTGTATTATTTTGTATTATTTTGAATTATTACACATTATTTTGTGTTATTTTGCATTATTACATTTTTTCTATATTATCATATTTTAATTATATTTTTTTAATAGCTTTTGAATTAGTTTTTGGATTAGTTTTTTTACTTAAATAACAATAACCACTAATTTAAAAGACCAAATTACTAATTTTAAAAGCAGTACAACCAAAAGAAGATTAAACAAATTAGCTTTAAAAGCATTTTTTAAGGTAATAATTTTTTTTTGATTAACTACAAAAAAAATTCTGATATTGTTCTTTTTAATTAATATAAACCAGTAAGCAAAAACAGTAATAACAAAAAAATATTTTTAAAGTAAATTACAGTATATTATTATAAGTCAATAGGCTTCAACTTAACAGAAGTAACAACATTAAAAATATCAAAAGCAATTTTAATGTCATTAGAAAAGATACTTAAAAGAATATTATAAAGTATAATTAACAAAGAAAAAAAAAGAGCAAAAACCATTACAAAAAATTGTGTAATTTTAAAAATGATCAAAAAAATTTCATTACTAATAACCACTTTGGTGACACTATTTAGACTTTTTTAAAATACAAACTTTATACAAAACAACTTAATAATATCTTTTAAAACAGACTTAAATCCAATACAAATAACAACTAAAACAGAAAACTAAACAGAGTTATTTTGATTTTAAATATAATACCAAACACTAAAATAAAGATTATCCATCCAAAGAACTTTTAATAACCATTTATATTTATTCAAATACTACTATTAACAGCACCAAAAACTAAAAAAAAACAGTTAATTTTATTTATATTTAATTAGCCTAATTTTTAAGATTATCTAAAATAATAAACTGTTTTGCTTTTAGAACTGATAATAATTTGTTAAAGAGTACCATATCAGACAACACAGCCAGTAGTTAATCTTGATCTATCTTGGAAAATATGCTATTACTGTTATTATTTCATATTTGAAAAAAAACTGGTTGCTATTATAAAAAATTTTTCTAAGATTTTATAAAGAAGTTTGATATAACTATAATAGTTATAAGTACTTGCTACTGTTTTTTGATTTTTTTGGTTTTTTCAGTCATTTGTGAAACAATAATAATAGTAGTAATAATAATAATAGTATAAATAATAATAAAAAAATTAGCTTATTAACTAGTCTATTATTAAAAATCTTTGGACTCTTAAAAGTAGTAAAAATAATACTGGAATTAATCTAAGTATGTCTTTGAAAGAAACTTTAACAGAAAAAAAACTACCAATCAAAGATAAAAAATATGAACCAAAAACTATTAAAAACAGTTTTTTACTAATATTTTTTAAAAAAAATATAGCCAAAACGTTTTGTTTAGCTGTTTCAATAACAAAAAAACTCTCTCTTATTAAAACTTTATTAATTACTATAAAAAAAATAACATTTGCAATTTTTTTACTCTTAGCTTTTGTTATAATTATAAAAAATAGGAAAAAAAGAGTTTTTTTCTCACAATTTTTAAACAATAGTCTCTAATTTCGAATATCTGAGCCATTAAATTTACATCTGAATTGCTGCTTATTAACTAGCTAAAACTTTTTTTAAAACAGAAAAAAAAAGCTATCAAATTACTTTTGTTTTTAATTTTTTTTTAAGTAAATTAAATTATTTTACACAAATAATTACTCCTAAACCAATGGCTATTAACCCCATACAAACAAATATTTTGGCTGTTTTTAAAGCATACAAACTGCTTTTGAGTGAAGAAACAATACTTTATTATTATTATTCAGAAATAATACCCAAGATTTAATTAAATGGTTAAATAATTTTGAAAGAATAGCTACAGCTAACCAATATAATATTAAATACAAGTTTCAAATTATTGATGGCTATATCCAAGGCTTTGTTCTTATAAAAAACTAATATTAGTGCTTACCAAAAAATTATCACATAAATATCAAAAAATGCTAAAAAAAAATATATTTCTTTAACTATTTGGTTTGAAAACAAATTCAAAATTTCTATTTTGATTTCTAAATAACATATAAAATTAGAAAAAAAAACTTAAAGTCTTAGTGAAATTGTAATTAAATATGCCAAAACAATAAAAAAGCTTATTAAACAGATAAACTTTAAAAAAAATTAGACAAAAGAACAAAAAATTTATTCTTTTACAAAAGAATTAAAAACTAATTTATTTTATTTTTTGGTCTTTCTTGGCTCTATAAAACAATTTCACAATAAACATAATTATTAAACTTGCTTAAAAAATTAAAAACAACTAAAAAATACATTTGGAATTCACACTTTCAGTTTTTGTTTTTGCTCTTTTTATGGTCTTTGTATTTTAAATGACTGCTATTTTTTTTGTTGCTTAAACTTAAAACTTAAATAATTAATTAATAAATAAACTTATAACTAATTTTGCCTAATTATTAGAACTATTAGTTTAAGCAGTTAGAAAAACTTAGCAATTCCAAAAACTCAGATTTAAATCCTATTTTAATTAATTCTAGTAGCCTTTTTATTAAAGATAGCAAAATTATAACTTGTTGTAGATTAACTAAACACTTTTTAAGAGATTGTAACAATTTTTTATTGTCCTCTCCAGTTCTTAAAAACAATAATAACCAGAATAACAAATTTACTAACAACAATACTTCTAATTAAAAACCTAATTATGTCAACATCAATTTTTTTGGAGAAAATTTTTTAGTTAAAGCCACTATTTATTAACTTTTAAATTAATAAGTGTACTTCTAAAAAGTAAAAGTATAAGCCAACCAGAAAAAAACTTTTTTTATACTTTTAACTTAACTAATAATAATTATAATATAGATAAACTAACTATTAATCTCTTTAATTTAACAAAAAAAAGCCAAGATTGATTTTGTTTTAGATCTTAACAAAGTCTTAATTTTTATTGTTAATAATAATAAATTATTAAAAATTAAAGTTTTTAAGAATTTTTCAAGTTAAAACTTCCAAAAATTGTACAAAAATCTGGGTAATATTCTGTTGTTAAAGATCTTATGGAAACTTTTATACATATTATTTTTGGCCAACTAATAACTCATTTATAGTTTAAAAAAAATTTTTGCAAATTCTTAATTTCAAAAAAAAAACACCAAAAACCAATAAGCACTTTTATTAAATTGGACTTGTTAATAATATTATTATTACTTTTTTAATATACAAAATCCAAGTGATTAGTTATTTTATTGATTTGATCTTAAACAGTAAATTATCTGTTAGTATTATTATCAAATATTTCTTTAAAACAATTAAACAAAAAATTAATAAATT
This sequence comes from Geosiphon pyriformis, assembly GCA_016748015.1. Lineage (NCBI taxonomy): Eukaryota > Fungi > Glomeromycota > Glomeromycetes > Archaeosporales > Geosiphonaceae > Geosiphon > Geosiphon pyriformis. Next base: position 702,604 of record JAAOMT010000295.1, read on the forward strand.
TTCAACTTAGTTTATAAATATACATAATAATATTATGAGTTAGAGTAACAAGCTAATGAATAACAAAAAAAAACAAGATTGTAGGATAATAGAATTAATTAAAGGAGATTCAACTTCAAGAAATAAATTGAATAAATATGGATTCAATATACAAGATCAGTTTTATAAAATATTTTAATCACTATTTTTTTCAAAAGATAACCAGAGAATCTGAAAGTAGAGGGATAATTTATACTGTCAACAAATGATAATACACTAGTATAATTCTATGCCTTATATTAGCACTCTTAGAATTTGATATCAAATATTAAATATGTTCTTTAATTACATTTTATTTAATAATTTTCAAATACTACAATTACACAAGTCAAAAAAAAGAATAGATAAATGCCAATAAGTAATTTTTTATCCCAAGATATTCAGATACTTGAAAGTAAAAAAAAAGAATATTAGTAAGAAAAAAAAATTTAAAATGGAGTTGTTATTTTATTTTTTTGCTTTTGTTGATTTGTATATGCTTTTTTATAACTAAGAAATTTATTACTTATATAACTATTGAAATTGGTCAATGACTAGATCAACAACTAAATCAATAATCAGGTCAATGATTACTATCTAAAAATAAAGTGACTAATTATATAATATTAATAACTAATACATGTGATAATTAATAAAATATATAAATTTCAACTATAACAGTAATAAAAAGAAAAGTCTTAGCATAGCCAAAACTGTTTCTGTCTGCATTAATGGCATTAATATTAAAACTGACATGGAAGTTTCTAAAACAAAAAAGTACACTATTATTGTTAGCAATAAGTGGTTTAAAAAAGCAAAAACATTACTTAATTATAAATAATATAAATTAATCATTAAATATAATAAAAATTTATTATAGTTAAGTATTATTATTGGACAACTCTCTTAGTATCCAAGCAAACCCAAAAAGAAAAACAATCAAATAAATCAGATAATAGAAAAAAATTGCTAAACTTGTCTATACTATCTTTACCAATAATAACAAATCACTAAATAATATTAAAACTAACAAAGAAAAATTATTATAAATAGCAAGATAATTTACTGGCCTTATTATAATATCCTTAAAAAAATTTTTGATAAAAAATCTGGCAAAAAAACCAAATATAGTTATTAGTAATATAATCTTTATACTTGGTATTAGTAAGATAAACTATTGTATTTTTTTAGCAATAAATATATATCTTGCTTAATTTATTGCAAAAATTAAAAACCAATCAGCTTAATACTAAGAAAAAAAATAAAAAAAGTACAAAAGTTTTTTAAGAATAAACTACTTAAGATATAGTTATTAATAATAAAACAAAAAAAACTCTTTTTAGAAGAAAAAAAAGTAAACATTGAAAAATTGCTGGCCAAAAATAATCCAGTAATATTAAAAAAAGTGATATTTTTAAACAAATTTATGTAATACAACATACTATTACCATAAAAAAACTTGTTTATCTATTTAAAGTCTTATTAATTCAATTATTACAATAATAAGTTTATTAAGAAAAAAATAAACTGGATGAAAAATTTAGAATTTATACAAAAAACTAAGAACAAATGGGTTTTTTTAATTGTAATAATATTCAAAAAAGATAGAACTCTATGCTTTTGTGTTGATTGCTACCAATTAAATATTATTATTAAAAAAGATATATATTTACTTTCTAAAATTAATACAATGATGAATTAATTTAATATTACTACTTTTTTCTTAACTATTGATTTAACTGCTAAATTTTGGCAAATAAAAATAGATTTAAAAAGCAGAAAAAAAACTGCTTTTATTACCAAGTATAACACCTACAAATTTACAATCATGTTTTTTGGTTTTACTAATGTTTTTCTTATTTTTTAATACTTGATAAACAAAATATTCAAATCAGTAAAAAAAAACTTTGTTTTAGTTTATTTGAATAATATAATAATATACTCAAAAATCTGGAATAAACATCTTAAATACTTGTAAAAAGTTTTTAATCTTTTCAAAAATGCTGTTTTTAAGATTAATTCAATCAAATTTTTTTTTGAACTTTAATTTACTCAGTTTTTTGGTTATTTTATTGCAAAAAATAAAATTTTTTTTGATCCAACCAAGATTAAAAAAGTTCAAAACATTAAACAACCAATAAATATTCATAAACTATATTTTTTTCTTGGTTTGGTCTCTCATTATTAAAAGTTTGTTCAAAATTATTTTTTCTTTTAATTAGCTATTTAAAAAAATTGTCAATTATTACTAAAGTATAAATCAGCAAAAAATTAATTATAAAACTTATTTCTATACAACTTAATTTAAATCAATTTTTTATTTTTTATATTAATATATCTGGTTTTAAATTTATTACTGTTTTCTTTTAAAAAAATAAAAATAGTAAAGAACATATTATAGTTTATATTAACAGATCACTTTTTTCAAAAAAACAATATTATTTAATTACTAAACAAAAATATTTAACAGTAATATGGACTACTAATTACTGAGATAAATATTTTTTTGGTATTAAATTTCTGATAATAACAGATTATTAAGCTTTGGTTTGGCTGTATAAGAAAAAAAAGCTGGAATACAAACAAATAACTTATTGAATACTTAATTTAGATAAATTTAATTACAATATACAATATTATAAAAGAACAAATTATCAAAACACTAATGTTTTTTCATACTTATTATCCAATAATAAAATAATCTTTGCAAATCAAACCAACTTTATTATTAGTAATTCTATCTTAACTAAATATAATAATAAACTTGAACAACTACTTTGTTTTAATAAAATTTTTGAATAAAAAACCCACCAAACTATACTTAACAACAAAAAAACATTTGCAAAAACATTTATAAAAACAATCAAATTTTTATTTAATTTGTTAAAACTAATTATATAAAAGAAATAAAAAAGCTTTTGACTATTTTTAAAGAATAATTAGATTTAAAAAAAAGAAATTGTAATTTACAACATCTATACTAATATATTAGCTAAACACTTTGAAAAAACAAAAATAATTCAGAAAATTTTAGCTTATTATTATTGGCCTATTTTGGAAAAAAACATTGTTAATTACATCAAAATCTGTAATATTTGCCAAAAAAAGGAAAACCCAATCACAAAAAAACATTTACTTAATTTTTGTTATTTAACTATTTAACAGAATTGATATAGATATTATTGGATTTTTAATAATAACTTCTAATAACAATAGATATATTATTACAGCTATTAACTATTTTATAAAGTAAGTAAAAACAAGAGTTATTTCAGATTAAATAATAATTTTAATAATCAATTTTATTTATGAAAACATTATTTGTTGTTATGACTGTTCAAAAAAACTTTTATTTGATAAAAAAAAGAGCTTTTTTTAGTATATTAATTGAAAAACTTTGTAGAAAAATGGGAATATGTTATAAACTTTTTTTTTATTACCTTTAAACAAATAGTTTAGTAGAATATTTCAATAAAACATTATATAAAACCTTAGCCAAAACTAGTAAAGAAACAAATTTATAAGCTAAAGTACTGCTTTTAGCTTTGTTTACTTATAGAACTGTAAATTATAACATAATAAGTTATAAATCTTTTTATTTGCTCTATAGATAAATAAAAATTTTATTAATAAAAACTGAAACAATATTCTTTAAAGAAATTACAATAGAAAATTACAAAAACATTTTGTAAAAAAAACTTGATACTATTCTTAACTTGTTAATAAAAACACAAATAATTATTTTTAAAAAAATAAAACAGTTTCAAAAAAAGCTTAAGAAAAAAAAACTTATAAAAAACTTTTTTTAAGTATTAATAACTTAGTTTTAGAATACCTCTTAAACAAAAACAATGTCTATAGTAATAAATTCTCTAATTAGTAAAAAAACCTTTTATAGTTAACAAAGTTTTGAACAATAGTTCTTATATTTTACAAGATTAATATAAAATAATCTTTAATAATTACTTTATTTATAATATATAACTTAAAAAATATCACAAATAACCTAATTGGTTACTTGTTATGATAATACTAGCCTAAACAATTAATAAAAATTAGATATAAATAAATATATTATTCTCAAAACAAAAATATATTCAATTAACATAAACAATTATTTCTTGAATCAAAATATTTAAAATGTTTTTTCTATTCTCTATAAATATTAAATTAAAAATTATCTAAATACTATTCTAATCATTGAAAAACAAACTATTATAATTAATAATAATAGAGTATATATTGTTATTAGACCAAAGAAAATCATTATCAAAAGAGAAAAAATTGGTAGTAAGATAGATAAATATATACTTAAAAACATAATAGCAACTATACTATTTCTTTTCAATATATTTAAAAAAACAATTTAAAAAATCTTGTATATAAACAAAAACTTGTCATATAAAAAACAACTAAAGCTTTATAATTGACTTGGTAAAATTATAGAAGACATAAAACTTTTGAAAAAAACAATTTCAAAAATATATGTAAAAATTTTGGATATTATATAGTTAGATATTCTAAGAGTTTTAATTATTGTTAAAAGAACCAAAACTCTTATACAAAGATTTAGTCTCTTGAACACAAAATTTATTTTACTTTAAGTACTATATATTTTATTTACAAAAGATTTCACTAAATTAATTAGTTTTAAGTTAGATAAAATCTTTTAAATAAAATATTTCACAAATAACTTGATTTTATTAGAGTTTAATTTTTTGAAAAAAATAATATTATGATTGAAAACCATAGTTTTTATTAGTTATTACATGTATTAATTACTAATGTTATATAATTAGCCACTTTATTTTTAGATAATAATCATTAATTTAATTATTAACTTAATTATTAATCTAATTATTAATCTAATTATTAACATAATTATTGATTTGATTATTGATCTGATTATTGATCTAATTATTGATTTAATTATTAATTTGATTGTTAATCTAGTTGCTGACTTAATTGTTAACTACTTTCAATAGTTATATAAGTAATAAGTTTTTTAGCTGTAAAAAAACATATTAGAAATTAAAAAAATAAAACAATATTTATTAACTTAATTTTTTTTTTATTGTTTGTTTTTTGTTTTTTTTTTACCTTCAAGTATCTAAATATTTTGGAATAAAAAATTACTTATTAATATTTATTTACTTTTTTCTAATTTGTATAATTGTAGTATTTAAAGATTATTAAATAAAAATATGACTAAAAAATACATTTAATACCTAATATTAAATTCTAAAAACATTAATATAAAGCATAAAATTATACTAGTATATTATTATTTATTAACAATATGGACTATTTTTTTATCTTTAAATTCTCTAATTATCTTTTGAAAAGATTAACAACTAAAATATTTTATGAAACTGATCTTATATATTAAATCTATATTTATTTAATTTTCTCTTTGAAGCTGAAATTTTTTTAATTAATTTTATCATTCTACAATTTTGTTTTTTTTTGCTATTTATTAATTTGTTATTTTAATCTATAATAATAGCATTAATATTTAGGAGTTTTTTATCAAATATAATACTTCTTTAAAGTATTAATTTTAATAATAATAGTATCTAAATTATTTTGTAAACCAAATATAATCAAAGCAAACCAAGAATAATAATTAAAATCAAATAAATAAGAAATAAAACAAGTCTGATTATTAATCTGAAAAATCATATTATTAATTTTAAAGACAATATAACCAAAAAAAAATTGACTAATTTGGCTTTAAATATATTATAAAACAAAATAATTTTATTTTGATTCATTAAAAAAAAGATTTTAATACTATTTTTGTTCAATAAAACTAACCAATAATTTAAAGCAGATATAATAATATCTAAATTTTTAAAATAAATAACCACATATTGTCAAATACCAATAGGTTTTAACACAATATAAAAAACTTCCTCAAATACATTAAGTGCTATTTTAATATTAACAATAAACATACTTAAAAACACATTATATAGCACAACAGCAGCAAAAAAAGAATTAAACTCAAAAATCACTAAAAATTTAACAATTTTAAAAATAGCCAAATAAACAAAGTTTATAAGCTTAATTAAAAAAACAGTATTTAAAAAAGTTTAAAAAGCAAACTTTATACAAAAGAGTTTTATATTGTTTTTTACAACTGATTTTACATCCAAAAAACCATATACAAATTAAAAAACAGTTTTAATATATATTAATTTAATTTTGAAATAGCACTTAATATTAAAGTAGAAGTTATCTACTTAATAAACTTTTAATGATTAGCAATAGTTTTTTAAATACCACTAATAACAGCACTAAAAATTAAAAAAGATGATAATAATTCAGTTTTTATTTGGTCAGTTCAGTTCTCAAAAATAAATAATTTAACAGAAAACTGTTGTTTTATTTTTAAAACCAGCAAAATTCTGTTAAAAAACATCATATTTAACAATACAATTAAAGATTAATTTTATTTTATCTTAAATAATATATTAAATAATACAAAAAAAAATTTATTTAAGATTTTAATAAAAACTACAAATGAGTTTAATATAATAATAATAAGAGCTAACAATTACTGCTGTTTTAAACTTTTGGTCTTTTTAATTATCTTTAAAAAAAATGCTAATAATATTAAAAGTAGTAATAAAAGCAAAAAAAACTAGCCAAAGAAAAAGATAATGTTATAACAGTTATTAAAAGCAGTCTTTTACTATTACTAACTACAGAAAAAGCTTTTAAAACATTCTGTTTAATTGTTTTTACAACAGGAAAAACTTTCTTAATTGAAATTTTACTAAATATTTTAAAAAGATATTAAATACAGCTTTTTTATTTTTAGTTTTAGTTATAGTCATAAAAATAAGAAAGAAAAAGTTTTTTAATTATTGTTATAAATTAAAATAACAAATTAATAAATAATAATAAAATTTATAAAAAAAAATTTAACTTTAAAAAGCAAATTAAATTAGTATAAGTTTAATATATAAAATTAATCTCATAAATATTTTAATTGTTAATTTTTTTAAAAAATAACAAAAAAATTTAAAAGTAAAATAGTAGCTTGTACTATTAACAAAAAATAACACATTAATATAATTATATGCTTTATGTAAATATTTTTAATATTTAATATTAAGTATTAATTATATTCTTTAATTATATTTATTCAATAATTTTTAAAATTAACAGTTATATATAAATACTAATAAGTAATTTTTTATTTATAAATGTTTAAATACTTAAAAAAATTGAAAAAGAAAAATAAGTAAATTGAAAAAAATTGAATATTTTGGAAATAATTTTTATTATTTTAATTTATATGTATTAAACATGTTTTTTACAGTTAAAAATTTTATTACTTATATAACTATTTAAAGTAGTCAATAATTAGATTAATAATTAGATTAATAATTAGATTAATAATTAGATTAATGATTAAATTATTGATTAAATCAATAATTAAGTCAATAATTAAGTTAACAACAACCAAATTATTAATTAGATTAATAATTATTATCTAAAAATAGAATGATTAATTATATGACATCAGTGGTTATTATATGTAATAATTAATAAAAACTATGGTGTTTAATTATAACAATAAATATTATTATTAATCTAAATCTGTAAATCATAAACTATTATTAATTATTATGAATTTACTTAACAAATACATATTTTGAAAAGAAAAAACATTTTTAGAAACTATCTTAAAATTAATAAGTTTTTTATTGTTAAATAAACATAATTCCAATTTTTACAAAATTTTTTAATTAATATACAAGAAAAGTTTTATTATTATTTATAATAATATATAATTTTTTATAAATAAAATTGATTTTTGTTTTTATTTATTTTGTAAAATAATTAATTATTATTAAGAATTATTATTAAAGATTTAACAATATTAATACTAATTTTATTAAATACTTGACCAATAAATAATAAGAAATTAAAGTTTTTTAAATTGTTTTTGTTATTTTAGTTAATAAATTAATATACACTTGGCGGAAAAAAGTCATAAGACACTTTATTATTTCTTTAATAACTTTTTATTTTATTTAATACTTAATAACTAGTTGGTCCATCTTCCTTTCTAATACATTCTTCAATACGTCTAGATACACTAGTAACCAAATTTATATAGATATTTCGTGGAATTGCTTGCCATTCTTCTTATAACGCGAGGAATAATTTGTGATTATTTTCGGAGCGCGGATTTTGTTTTTTGAGTTGTTTTTGTAAATAATTCCATAAATGCTTTATTGGATTCAAATCGGGTGATTGTGCTGGCTATTTAGAAAGTAAATTGAGATGTTTTTGAGCCATCCAAGTCTTAACATTGAACTTTGGATTTTTGAATATTTAATGTTTATCAAAAAAAAGCCGAAAAATTTTATGTTGATAAAAAAAAGGCGAATTAAATATTGTTAATTATATCTTTGTTTTATTATTTTAATATATTCCTTACTATTTATAGATAGCTAATATAGTTATAAATAAATTTTTATAGATATTTTTATCATTCATGAAACACAAAATAATAAAAATGTAAAGTGTCCCATGACTTTTTTCTGCCGAGTGTATGTTGTAAATTACAATTTATTTTTAAATTAAATAATTTTTTATAAGTGGTTAAAATCTTTTTTTACAACTGGAAACTTTTTTGCTGAAAAAAATCAATAATTAAGTTAATGACTAAGTCAATAATCAGATTAATGATAAGATTAATGATTAAATTAATGGTTAGGTCAATGATTAGATTTATGATTAGGTCAACAATTTTATTTAAATTTGATTGGCTTGAGTGGCTGGTTACATGTGATTTATGATTATAGTATAGAGTTAAAATTAAACTCAATCAATCTGATTTTCATCGGCCAATCATAACCAAGTATACAGTTAACAGTTTAAATCATTACGCGTAATATCATGAACGCGTTTTTCGACTTTAGTTGTCTTGAAAAGTAATATGGCGGTAAAGAAAAATCCGATTGCAAATTTATCGAGTACAATACCCCAAATATTTCAAGAATGTCAAAAGTCTACCACTAACCACCGTAAAAATGTGGCAACTTTACGCAAGCTTCAAGAACAGTGTTCCGCTGTTAGGTTAGAAAAGGTGTTTGAAGGTTCTTCAAGGTCAGCCGCTGGAAGGACCTCATCGTCTTTCCAATCAACTGAAAACGGAGAACAGGCTTTTAATCGAGAGTTTGTCCGAAACTTAAATAAGGTGCTTGCCATTAAGAAAAAAGATCCCAGTGCTGACAGAGTCATTAAGTTTGTGGGGGCCTTTATACAATTTATCGTGGAAAAAGGTAAAAGCTTGATATTCGACTTTTATATCCAGTCATTTAGACTTTGTATCCCAAATAATATCCAAATTTTATCTTGAAAAAAAAAGGCATTAAAGCACGAGATGAATTTATATTTCAAGAATCCGACGATGAGGCGATATCATCGCGATTCGTTACATTCATCATTGGACACATTCTAAGAGGCATCGATGCCAAAGATAAACATTTAAGACTTCGTGTTTGTCAATCACTTGCTCTTTTAAGCCCCAGCTCTTTGAATTTTTTATCGTAAGAGCAATTTTTTATGTCAATTTTGCTTTTATATTAATCTATTTTAAAATCCTTTGACATTATAGTGATGCCCTTTTTGAGAGATTAAAAGCAAAGTTAATTGATCGTGTAAGAGACAAAGAAACTAGTGTAAGGGCCCAGGCAATAATTGCACTATCCAAATTGCAGGTAAAGAATTTCATTATTGATTTGAATGTTACTTGTAATTAATCGCTCACATGCTCTTTACTTTAAGGGAGAAGATATTGAAAATGATCGAGAAGTCACAGATAAACTTTGTGAAATCCTACAAAATGATCCCAGCGCGTTAGTTATATTTTCTAAACTGTAAATGGGGATACTTCATTGTTTTAAATCTACCCTTTCATTTTCCTGTTTAATCCTGATCAGTGAGGTTAGACGTGCTGCTTTGTCCTACGTTGCACATAACGAAAAAACCATCCCCTTCCTGCTGGAACGTGCACGAGATATTGATCCCATTACTCGTCGTTCTGTATACACTAAAACGATGGAAGTAATCGCAGATTTCCGTATTCTAAAAATTGAGGATCGTGAAAATTTATTGAATTGCGGTCTTACCGACAGGTTGAGCTGGTGATAAATGTTATCTTTTAACGTGAGAGTAAACTTTACAGCCCACCCTTTTTTTGATACAAAAAATCCTTATGGTAAAATTCAGAGATCCGGTGGTCAAACAGGCCTGCACTAAGATGCTATCAACGAATTGGATTTATCACGCGAACAATGATGTTTTAGAGGTAACTGAATGTAGCTTTTTTAAGTATTAAAATTCTGTTTTTTTTAAATATTTTTCCTATGCAGTTCCTAGAAAGATTAGATGTCGTCAGCAGCAATATTGCTAAAGAAGCTCTGCTTGCCTGTTTCGCATCCCGCCCCGATTTAATAGAAACTTTACAATTTGATGGTATATTTAATGAATTCTTATCCTTTTGAAGTCTCAATGACTAACTATCCTTAATTTTGTCATAATAGACAACTTTTGGGACACTTTGACTGTTGAGAGAGCATTCCTTGCCAGAGTTTACAGTGAATTTTGCAAAGAGGTATCTCACAATATCTTGATTGATTAAAATTTTAGCTAAATGTATTAAATTTATAATTGATTCAAGGACACTGGGAAATTTGACGAGGCAATGCCGGAAGTAACACGACTGGCTTTTTACATACAAAAGTACAACAATTGCATACATGAAGCTTCTGAAGAAGATCAAATAAATTATGAATTTGTCTTGGGACAATTGCTTATACTAGCAGGATTTTTAGATTATAGTGATGAAGTCGGACGACGAACAATGTTCACATTATTACGTAAGTGCTGAAATTCTCAATATATTATGAAAAGAACAGAGCAATTTATTTTGATTTTTGTCCTAAGGCAAAATGTTGATGCTGCCTCAAATTGCCGATGAACACATTGAACTTATTATTGAAGTAATGAACCGGACCACTATAAATGAAAGAGATTTCACTCGGTTCGTTAATTTCACATTAAACCTGCTATTCGTTTTCCTGATCCGGTTCAAACTATTCTGCCTCTCCACTAGTTCAATTATAGAAATAATATCAGATCTTCGTGAAAGTCTTGATTCCGATGACACATCATTTCGACATCCCCATCAGGTTCATAGGCTTGTGATTTGATTAAAAGTCAGAACAAAAGCAATCATCTATTTAAATAATTTAATTCTTTAGCCTGAAGAGCTTACTGTTAATATGTCACACTTGAGTATTAACCCAGAATCGATAAAGGATTTTGGGAGATCACCTGCCGTTGGCACGTCTCGAGCGAGAGCTTCGTCTATTGATTCATTGGAAGAAGAGGAAGAAGATTATAAAGATGATGATGATCCAGTCTGGATTGATCTCAAATGTCTTCGGATAGTGCGATCTATGTTAGAAAAAAACGAACAGGTTTGTGTTTTTTTGTTTAAAAATCTATTTGAATTATAAAACATTTTAATCGATCCCAAGGTTATTATTAGAATTTGCTCGAAAATCCATCTATGTATGGCCTTTTAAATGACCTTATTGCACCAAGTGTACAATCCCGTGAGCCAATCATCCGTGAAATGGGAGTTCACTGTCTTGGGTTATGCTGTTTGCTGGATCAGGTAAGTAGAAAATTTTCAATATTATGATTCATATTATTTTTAACCGATCTAGAGTTTAGGTTTTAGCAAGGGAAAATTTGGTTTTATTCATACATTGTGCTAAACATGGACATGACACTCTGAAAGCGAAATCTTTGATGGTAAATTTTTTTATCAATGAAATCTGATTGAAAAAAATTCTCAGCTTTAATTTTCATTTCAGGTTATATTTGATATCTTGATGACATTCGGATACAATGATTTTATCTCGATAACAGGCCAAGTGAGTCAGATAAGGAAGCTATTACATGGGTCCACTCGGGTCTTTTTCTAACCTTATTATTTCATGTAAAAAAGTTGGAACAAATTCGAAATTTGTTTGATTCCTCGCTAAATAGTGAGAATGCAGAAGTTCAATCAATTGTCGTGGAAGGTTTAGCCAAACTGATGCTCTCCAAAGTATTTTGTGATAAAGAGGTTTTAATTCAAAATTTTCTTCAATTTAATTCTTTTTTCCAATGGTTTATTTTAAATTAAATCTTCCTTTCCCAAAGGTTTTGCAAAAATTAGTTGTACGATATTTTGAAAGCGACACAGTCGAAAACCTTCGATTAAGGCAATGCCTGAGCTACTTTCTACCAGTTTACTGTCATTCTTCGGCTGAAAGTCAAAGAGTTATGGGAGAGGTACATCATCACTATCCTCTTTTATAGCGTGTTATAATGGATCAATTACAAATAATACCCTATTGTTATGAAAGATATTCGCTTCCTCATTAACGGAGCTTATTCGAGTCCACATGAGTCATGGCAAAGGAACCGATATGATATCACCTTTGCAGATCGCTCAGCAATTAGTTGATTGGACGGATCCAAATCAAATTGTGTATGTTCATAGGAACTTTATCAAATAAGGTTATTTAAAATAATGATCTTCGCTTATATTCAATAGGAAATCAGAGAGTAATTCGGAAGAAATTGATTATGGACTTCATGGTGATATCGCCGTTGAGATCCTCAAAGCCTTATTCCTTGAACAAAACAGTTAATATAAGTTATTAATGTATCCTTCTCAGTATATACAATTCACTGACTCAAAAATATTTCCTGATCAAGGGGAAGTACGAAAATTGCTTTGCCAAATTCTCAATAAACTTAATATTGACGAAAATGTTGGAATTTTGCGGCTCAAGAAACTTACGTTACTTACCGGCAATTTGAAATCGGTTTGCAATTTATTTCGAATAATTTATTACCCTCGATAAAGTATTATTAAATAAATATATTTCAATGCACTAAATTTAGCGGAGACCTTTGAAAGACACATTGTCTAAAAATGCGATCAACAAATTTGAGAATTCGTTACTTAAATACTTTGACGAAGGGCCTCAAACGTTGGACGATAACGAAATTGATCAGCTAGAAGAAATACAAGCTTTTGTTGAAGATGTTGAAGATGGTATGCACTAAATGATTAATGTTTTTGAAATAGATCTCCTTCTCATACTTCTCTGTGCCTCAATAGATGATGACTACTCTACGATTGATATACCGATTCGCACGACTCGATCACGGTGAGAGTCTATTTATATACAATTGATTCAGTTAGAGGGGGATTGTTTCTATACTAAAAGTCGAATTTTAACTGATTTTTTAGAACGTCAAAAGCCGCAGCATTGGCAAATCTACAAAAAGAAATCGACGATATGCTAGATGACGAGTATGAAGAATAATTAGTGAGAAAGCTTTATTATTCGAATACTCACCCAGCTATCTATCCGACATTGAACTGTAAATACACGTTAAATAATAAATTTTATTCGCTACTTTTTTGGGTTGTGAATAATGTTATCAAACATGCAAATGAACTATAACCAAAGCAAATAAGGAAATGATAAACATTTAATTATATAAAATACAAAAAACAGTCTAAAATTTTACCATTTTTGATTTTAATTATATTTATTTAAAAAACAAAAATAAATTTTATAAACATTTATTTTTGACAAATTTTTATATTATATGTTATAAAATAATATTTTTTAAATAAAAATATTTAATTAAAACCTTAATTATATAATAATTAAATAATAAATAGCATTAATATTTAAAAATAAAACAAATAAATTATATAAAATTTTAATTAAAAAATCTTAAAATTTAAACAAATATGGGGTGTGCTGCAATGTGGAATAAAGAAGTCTGGAAAATTTAAAAATTCAAATCTCCTTTCTTACCATATTCATTCATTTCGAATGGAGTCGCAGGTAACCAATTCTGGTATCACGACTGAATTGCAAGTGTGATTGGCATCGCGGCGAAAAGGAGGAAGTGGTTGGTAGTCAGACGAGAGGATGATGGAGGCTCTGGAAAGAGCAATGTTCACCGCCGCTTCCTCTTGATCCTCCTTGCTGGGCACTGGGGATGAACATTCGACGGTCCCCACCCCTGAGGGTGTCCATATAATACAACAATTTTAGCTTATCACGGAAATCTATTATGTCATTATCATTATTATCTACCAAATCGCATGAAATGTGATAATCAAGATATTCAGTGATATATATATTTTAATTGAAAATTCACTACCGATAACCGATAAATATGATGATGAAAGTATGACGAATGATGATCTAAATATGTAACAATGTTGTAATGTTATCTTTAAACTTGACCTGGGTAATGCTCGGGGTGACCTGAAAGACCAGTTTTTTATTGATTATTGTTACTCTTTTCAGAAACCGATTTGTCGTATCCCCAACATTGGAAGTGGCAAAAAGCTTAAACAAAAAACAACAACAAAAACACAATAAAAAATAAAAATAAAAATAAAAATAAAAATAATAATAATAATAATAATAATAATAATAATAATAAATGGTAAGATTTCAAGACCTATCTTTTTTGATTTCATTTCGAAAATCAATTGTGGCAAAGCCCAAAGCAATGAACTTTTTCTTCCAAATTCCCAATCAATCATGAAGATTTTTCACCCCCAAATTTTTTATCTTGAAAAAAAGAAACCCCGAATTATTATCTCACTGAATTCTTGTTTTCCAATCTGACATTAAGTCAAAATTTTTCTCATCATTCTAATATTATTCCAAAAAAACTTATTACAAGATTGGTACGATCTTTATGCATTATAATTTGTCGATTTGAATAGAAACATCTATTTTCCCTAACTTATATTCATTGAAGGAAAACTGAGTCAGTAAAAAGATAAATAATTCGACTATTATTACTTAATTTTCACTTAAAGAAATTATTCGATTATTATTATTATAAATTTTTAAACTCATATATTTTAAAATAAATAAAATTTTTTTTTAAAGGTAGCAAATCATTTATTAAGGAAAAAATCCCACAGCCCTTACCTCTTACGTTTTTTCTTCTCCTTTATTTTGAACTTTTTTCATCTTTTCACTCGGCTTCTTTCAACTTCTCTTTTGTTATTCCCGGCTATTTCATCTTTCCCCAAATCTTTTTTTATTTCCCATTATTCTTAATAAATAGATTTTCAAATAATTATCAAGCCAAACTTTATCAATTTTCACCATTTATAAATTTTCAAGAAGTCAGTCACTGATCATAAAACATCATCATCAAGCAGTCAACCTGTCATCATAATAGACCATTTATAAGGTATATTATCATTGATATTTAATCTCTTATAAAAAAAAAAAAAAAGAAACCAAAAAAATTTAACAATAACAGATAACAAGAAAATCAACAACACACATAAAAATAAATCTTATAAGTTTATAAATACACCATCGTTAGCTGGACCCCCGCTCAACCGCCCTCACCAAATTTAAAAACGTTTCTTTTATATACTTGTTGTTTTGGAAAGCAAACTATTCGTACTATCCCTCGCTTGCCCTAACGTTTTCCTCCGAAAACTTTACAACTTGAAACTAAAAAATTCCGAAATTGGACAACAGTGAACACGAACCTTTATTCGACTCTTACATAACTCAGTATATTGTTCCTCTTTCTCTTCCTGTAATTATTTAGACCTACTCTTTCCAACATTTTTTCCTTACTTTACCCCTATAACATCTATCTGTAAAAATCCATTGTTTCGCCCCTTTTGTTTTCTTTGCAGTCCGCGTGATTATTATCAAGCAATTATTAGTTTCCAAATTTTTTTTAGCATAGAAAAAAAAAAGCCTCTTAAAATTCCCTTTTTTAAACATCTATAAGTTTCTTCAATGCTTGTTTTACAGACCTCTCCTAACGATCTTAGTTTTAACACTAATACTGCCTCAATTGCAAATTATTCTGCAATTTCTCCTCAAGCTATTGCACCTATGTATCAAACCTCACCTACTCAGTATCAGACTCAACAGCAGCAACAAGCTTCATTCGTATATTCAACAAATCCTTCTGAAGCAAATAACCAAAACCTTAACACTCAAGTTCAATACGCCGCGGCAGCCGCAGCCGCAGCAGCAGCAGCTCATTCAAGATCTTCTTCAACTTCCTCGTTATCTCGTAACTCTGATAATTCTTTTGCTATTGATAATAATTATTATCAATCACAGCAACAAGAACAACAACAATCCCAAAACTCACCACTCCTGAATACTACTTTATCAAACCAACAAAGCAATATGTCTAATTCAGACAATAATTCTGGAGCTAATAATCCTTTGGGTCTAAACATTCTTCCTCCGATATCTGAAGTTTTACAAAGACAACCACAAAATAATAACTCTCCTAACTCTTCTCCTACTCAATCACAAGTGGTTCCTAATGTTCAGTCCCAAAATCAATCCCAATCTGCAGCTAATGCCATAACCGTAAACATGGTAGCTGCCGCACAATCTGTTCCCGCAAGTTTTTATGCTCAATATTCAGATCCAACTTATGGTGCTACTCAATCTGATGGTTCCTATGGATCTCAAGCCTCATTACAACAAGTTATGAGTCAACAACAACAACAAGTAGCTTTGAATCATCAACATGCTGCCTTAGGGCAAAACTCTCAGATGAATGCCAACTTATTGCCGCCGATCGTCGGCAATGGTACTGATATGCAACCGATCCTTGATCCGACAAGCCGTCGTAATTCCTCACTTTTACCCATTAACACATCTGGGATAAATGTCAATGGTCCTGATCAAAGTCCTATGAGTGGGACCAATTCTACAATTGATTCACCTTTACTACCTTCTGGTTCCTCGGGGACCCCTATTACATATCATTCACAAGGACATAATCCCATGTTAAATACTCATTTCTTGGCAGCTACCCAATCGATTAATACTGGTATGATGCAACATCCACAACGTGGTATCAATGGTCGTCGACGTTCAAGTGATCTTAACACTTCAAATATGGATCGTCCACAAAAAGTTTACTCCTTCGTACCATTGCCAGGAATTAATACCAAGAAACGACCACGTCGACGATATGATGAAATTGAACGTCATTACGGTTGTATTTTTCCCGGTTGCACAAAAGCCTATGGTACTTTAAATCATTTGAATGCACATGTTCAGATGCAAAAGCACGGTTCCAAACGACATCCGACTGGTAAGTTTTAAAAGAAAAAAATACTCAAGATTTTTGATGACAATAAGAATAAACCTAACAAAATTTAATTTTCAATAGAATTCAAAGAACTACGTAAACAATGGCGTAGGCAAAAACGTGAAGAAGAAGAACGAAAAGCTGCTGAAGCTGCCCAAGCTAAACAAACTCCCTCAATCCTCAACAGCAATTTAACGTCAATATAATTTTATTTTCATCATAATAATCATCATCATCATCATCAGTACCCTATCAAATCACGAACAATTCTTTCCTTCACCCACTTGCACTTTAAGCAATAAGATAAAAGTATAATATATAAATATATATAGTATATATGATGGACAATTCTTTCTTGACTTACTTCTCACGCTACCCTTCCACAACTAAAATCACACAAAAAAAATTTTTGATCACCTCATACTATTGATTTTCTTACCTTTTTGATGATTATATATTCACATCACCATTGTCACATCATTTCTTTTTTATGAGTAAGAAGATTCGATTTTTTTCTTTTTTCACGTGGAGGTAATTAGCTTGAGGCAGCGACAGAAATTTAGTCTTCGTTTTAGCGGCTTCGTAAATACTGTAAATGAATGAAAAAATTAAAAATAGTAGCTAAAACGAAACTAGAGCTTTTACGGCTTAGATGATCATTTTCCCATTACATTTCTGGATCTTTTTATTTTCCTTTTAAGTTTTCCTTTTTTTTTTAAATACCTTTTGTTCATCATGATGACAAATCTTATACTATTCTTTTTTTACACCTTCATAG
Source organism: Geosiphon pyriformis (assembly GCA_016748015.1). Taxonomy (NCBI): domain Eukaryota; kingdom Fungi; phylum Glomeromycota; class Glomeromycetes; order Archaeosporales; family Geosiphonaceae; genus Geosiphon; species Geosiphon pyriformis. The sequence continues at coordinate 720,623 of JAAOMT010000295.1, forward strand.
AAATTTTATACACATACCCATCAGAAGCAAAAAAAACGCGGCAATTTACACCAGAAGAGGACATGACTGAACCACGAATAAAAAAAGTTTTAGGCACCTTTTTGTGTTGTCGAGATCTTTTTAATATTATTAGGGAAAATTTTTGCGAATTGGATTATGATAGATATTAGAAATTTTAAATCAAGATTTCAATTTCAGAAAGAATGATTCCAACCCATATTTCTATCACACCTTCTACCCTCACGTTTTCTCAAATCACCTGTTTCATATACATCATTTACATAATAAAACTATATTATATATAAACACATCAACAAACACCAACAACCATTTTCTGATTTATGGACTTTCTTTGTAGGAATTCTTCTTTTGTAGAATAGTTTTTTTTTAGTTTTTCAGCACCGACATTGTTTAGTAAAGACCAAAATTGTAAAAAGAAATAACAGGTCATTACATCGTAATAAAAAAAATTGGGTAAAAAAAAGCTAGAAAAAGGTACCGATTGACCTTTTGTTTTTTTTTTACTTGGCGTATGAATATCTCATAGAACTTTTAAATGGCATTGAATCATGTTCTTTAATATATTGGTGATACCATAACTTGACGATGATAAATTCCATTTATGATGATAATTACATTTTTTCTCTATCGGCGATTGCCCTCTCTTCCTCACATGAAGATCTAGACTAAATCAAGAAATAGATGTTAAAGAAACTAGTGCAAAAAAAAGCTTGAAAAAAACAATCTCAGATCTTTGGGAGACACCGACACGCGTGCTCTTTTGGCATACATTAATCCGTACACAAAAGCTTTTTGGTCATAATGGATGGGATGGATAATTCCAAATTAACTTAATGTCTAAAGATCACAGATCGTTTCACACGCACATTACACAAAATATGATACTCTGTTTTATTAAAATTTGAATTAGATCAGAAGCCGATAAATGAGTAGTACATAACGTAAATACCTAAATCACAAATATTTGGGTGAATGAATAAATGAATAAATGAATTTCAACTTTTTTAATATCTGATTGTGTATGTGTGACAGATTACGTATTTTACGTCTGTGTGTGATGTTGACTTAAAAAAAAAAAATTTCTCCTCTTTGATTTACCCGTTAAAACGGCAAAGATATAGAAGGAATAGTGGAAAAGCCGAACAAACAAAAAACAAACCGGCAAGGTAATTCGGAAAACTTCCGACCGGTGATACTGCTTCCGCTTTCGTAATCCGTTAAAATAATGTGTTCCTCAAGACCCGATTATGCAGGGTGTGACCGATTGTAATTTCTTATATTAATCTTCAAGTTTTTTTAGAAGTGCACAAACTTTTCATTCATCGTTAAACGTATCATCAACAAATTTTTAATTTATTTTGTGGACATAATGATGATATTATTGATGTTGAATAATAATGATGATGACGGTTTTTTAAGAGGAAAAATGCTAAAAAAAATATTGTATAATTGGGAGCCTATCGTTTTTTTGATATAAAAGACTTTAACATATTTTGAAATAAAAAGGATCATTTTGGGTTATATTGTCACCAGTCACAACATTTTTTTTGTTCTCATCTACCCATATTATGCGAATGACAAATGAGAGATTTGTGATACTCAAATAAAATTGTGATGCATGATGATTAAAAATTTTGTTTCTGTCAGAGATTGTAACGCATCAAAAAGAAATGTGTCACCCCCTTTAGAATTTTTGTTTTGCATGTATGATCAACGACTGGTTGTTTACAAAGAACTTTATAAAATATAAGGTGCCGGTAAGTGGGCAGTGAAAAATGTGGGTGCGTACATGCGTACGTGCACGTGGGAGAGATTCAAAAACCCGCTGTGGTATACTTGTCAGGAGGAAAATTAATTTAGACTCATAATTGCAATTTTTTGATGATGGTGCGACATAACTTTTTCATGTTCGAAAATGAAAAAATTTTAGGGTCTTCAATTTCTAACGATTCGATTTTACAAAAATTGAAATTTATGAAAAAGAAATCATAATCTTCATCGTCATGGATATGATTTACAATATTCTCGAACTGGCCTATCCCACAAAATGATCATGTTGGACAAATGGAATATTTATCGGAATCTGATCAGTAATTATATAATTTTGATAATACATGAGAACATCAAATATTACATAATGGTTAAGAGGTAAATGACCGTTTGAAATGGAACTTGATCATCATCATCATCATCATCGTAATTATCAACTTAAAAGAGCCCTTTCTTCTTTCGGTCTTTGTCTTGTACATACACGCACAGCCAGTGACCAAACTTAGATGCGCAAAAACAATGAATTGTCTTGGTGATTGATCATGTATAACTGTTAGTGATAAATATTTTTTTTGGAATGCTGTGTTTGTTACCGCCAGCCACTCGATTGACACTGATCTATCAGAATTTGTGTGCACAAACATTAATAAAATACCGTTTTTTGTATATAATGATTAATAAAGTCTCATTAAAATGTCATCAAAAAATTTTTTCGAGGTTTATTGTTGCGCTTAATCAGAAATATCAAATATAGCAAATAATCCAAATTCATTTGTTATGTACAAACAATAATTTAATGATTCAAAAATAAATAAATAAATAACAAATAAATGTGTTTCTCTAGGATAAATAATTTGAATAACGTTTGGTTTAAACACCTAAAAAAATTAAATTAAATTAATTAAATTAAACTAAACTAAATAATGAACAAATGAATTTGAATTTTAACATATTCTTATCTAAAACCATTTGAAAACAGTTTAAAATTACAAATTAAAATAAATCATGTAAATCATGTTATTTTTAATATTATTCTAAAACTGAATTAAAGTTAATAATAACTATATAATTATTTGTTAATATAATATATAATTATGTTATGTAAAAATTTTGCTTAAAATATTATATTAATTATTCAAAAAAATTGATTAATAAATGTTTTAATAAAAATACACTGAAAACATTACAGTAATGCTTCAAAAAATCATTTACAATTAAATATGCTAAAAAATTCTTTAAGCTATCTATTTACTCTTAATCATTATTTCGAATTTGCAATCAGTTCGAAATAAAAAAAAACTAGACAAAAATAACAAAAAAACTCAAGGTTTTGGTTCTATTGAATAATTTACAACACCAATAAATATAGTTCTTAATTTACAAGATGAATTTCATTAAATTCTTAAATTACCAAGAACAATTACAATTTTAATTTTTAAAAATTATTAAAAAACATATATTTGTTTAAAACTTATTATTACTTAACAAATTTTCAAATCTAATAAACAAATTTGCAAAGAATATAAAATTTTAATTTTTAATAATATTATATTTTATAATATTAATAGTTATTTTAGTATTTTATTTAATTATTTAGATATTGGAATTATATATAGCAATTTTTTTCAAAAAAAACTGTTTTAAATAGTTTTAAATTTTAAAAAATTTATTAAACATTTATTTTTAAAACCAAATCTTACTTTTATTACTAAAAATTATTATATTGTTATAAAAAACTATTTTAAATTAATATAAGACAATTAAAACAATATTAACAAAAACAATTTAAACAGCTTATTATAAAGTATATTAATATATTTATTCAAAACAACAATAATTTAAAAAAAACTAATTTGGTTTAACAAAGCCAAAATAATAAAAAGCTTATTAAGTATTACTTATTAATTATTAATTTATTAAAAAAAAATACAACAAATACTTAACAATAAATTTATTTACTTATTAAAAAATTTATAAGTTTTATTAATAATTTTAGTAAAAAAAATAAAAATTTTCAATTTTATATAAATTATTATCAATTTAATAATATTATAATTAAAAATATTTACTTTTTATTATATGTTAAAAGCTGTTAAAAATTCAAATATTTTTTAACTTTAAATTTAAAAAATAAATATTAACAAATTACTATAAATCTTAAAAATTGTTTAAAAACAACATTTATTATATATAAAAAAACTATAAATTTAATATTATGTTTTTTAAATTACATAATATTTTAATAATTTATAAATATTATATATATTAAATATTTATAACAATTAGTAATTGTCTATTTAATAATATTAATGTTTATTTAAATCTTATTTAATTTATTTGTAAAAGTTTTTTAATAATTATAAAAAAAAATAAATATTAAGTATTAAAAAATCTTATTTAAAAAACAAACTTGATTTTTTTTGGCTATATTATTAACAAAAATAAAATTCAATTTAATTCAAAAAAAATTAGTGTAATATAAAAGTTTTTTATTATTATTATTAGTTTAATGAGTGCAGTCTAACCACTATCTAGCATACAGAAACAAACAAGATGAATCAAACTAAACATGGCTCATGTGCTTTCTACATGTAATCAACTATTCAGACCAATCAAAGCAGCATTATACACTCACAAGAACTCTATTACTATTATTCAGCCCCAAAAAAAACAAATACCAACTTCTAAAACCAAAACTAACAGCAAAAGACTCGATTATACCAAGCATGTGAACCACACTCTTAGATAACAGACTAGACAAACCATGTAGAGGAACAAAAAATTCATCCGTGTCATAAACCAAACCACTTTTTTTCATGTCAACCCTAAATTTAGATCTCAACAATCATGCTTTACTATGATGACTCTTAGTTAAACAACAAACAAAATTGACAACAATAGAAATGGCACTTTTTCTATCACCAAAAACAGCAATGGTCTCTCTAACCCAATCAACGAAAACAAAACTTTTACACAGCTTCATATACACATTGCTATCTAAGACCTCCATGAAAGTAAGAAGCACTGAAGATGAAACCGAGAGACGATCACCCACCAAAGACTTCTACAAGTCGACGTGGCTAGAAATAATCTCAGAGTGCACCACCAGGTCAGTGGAACATATAAAAGCATGGTCAGAGAATTCAACTTCCCCACACATTAAACACAAAACACTTGGGTAGCACTTGTCACAGTTTTTTTCAGATGGTTACTGGCAATCTCCTATGCACAGCTTTCATTAGATAAGTATACAACACAACTGAATTTATACTAGTAAAACCTGCCAATATATGAGAGTCCAGGTGCCAAACAGAGGCAGGACACTTCCAGTCAATATGTCTGATGTCCAAACTGTCCAAAACATTTGTCCCAAATCCAGCCTCCCATAAAGCCTGGTTTACAGCATAATATATGTCATGAACAAAATATCTAGCATTACCAGAAATGGCAAAACCATCTGTCATAAGGAATCTATCAAAAATGCCAACTGGAAGAGCTAAATCGAAATGTGCCACAGCATGAGCAAGAGCATCTGCATGATCATTGCCCATGATGCCCAAATGTTTTTTCACCTTAACTTATCTCATTGAAATGTCTTTTGATCTGATTAAATTAGAAATATGACACCTCTCTATCCAGCAATGATTACGAAAGTCAGATTGGCATAATTTACTCTCTAGTACACAGGCATCCAAAGCCACTTGGCTATCCAAATAAAACACCACAGAGCATGATAAAGAAACACACTTCAATGCCAAGGCAATTGCCTAGAACTCAGCTAAAGTGGATGACAACAAACTCTGAACTCTTACACTCACATCCATACCAACTTCAGAAAAAAAAGCTGCTGTCCCACAAGCCACTTTGCCTATACTCAGACTACTTAATAAACCATCAGTATACACATTCAGTTCTCTAGTCCAGACTTTATGCAAATGCTCATGAATACACAAGTAATCATCCAAACAAAAAAATTCAGAGCAGTTTGCTTCAGCTTTGCTTACCTCAGAACTTGCCAAAAAGCCATTTACATGCACAAAAGCCTTTGTAAACTATGAAAGCACTGGGCCCCTAGGACTCAACCTTTTCCAACATCAAAAGGTCTTCCAATCCATGACCTGACCATGCTTGGTAATCAGAACATTTCCAAAAGCAATGCCAAAGCACTTCAAGAAATACACCATGTCAAAATAATTATCAGCTCCAAGAATTCTAGACATCGGAAAATGATTGGTACCATGGAACACACAAAGTATATAATTGAACAAAGAAATGTTTGTATCAATAAAAATCCTCACAACATTTGTTAGGAAGTTATTCAAGGGACACACTCTTAGTTTGACTGAATAGCTCAGAGAATGAAGTGGAGCCCACCCTAAAACTTGCAAATCCAAAGCACGGTGCACAAACAAATGACCAAAAATCCCAGATGCATTAGAAAAACCAATCACTAAGGCAATTTTGAACTCAGTTTGCATCTGCTCAAAAGACTTTAGACCATACAATGATGGATGATGTAAAGTTTTATTAGAAAAGTCTTTTGGCAACAAAGCCTTAGACCTGAGATCTTTTCTGACCAGAACATTCTACTTTTGACACATTCTTTTAGTAACAAAACTGAACTGAGTGCGATAACAAATAATAGGCTGAAGGACTGCTGAAACCAAATAAGAGAACTGCTTATCTAATATAGCCTTCCTGAAAACCATATTAGAAAAAAATCTAACATCTGCATAAGTCTTAGCAAAACTTGGCTTGGATAGACCTTCTGTTGACAAAAAAATACACAGGTATCTATGAGACTCATCACCTTTTGCTATGGAGATAAGTCTACCACTAATTAACAAGGAAGCATTAGCCACTTTTGAATTAATAAGAATAGCTACAGTTTTGTTATTATTTATCGAAATGTCATTGATCTTGAAAAATTTGCTTGCAATATTTAAAATGTGCTGTGTCGAAGCCTGACCATTCTCCACTCAAATTATGTCATCAACAAAAGCACCAGCTGCAAAGAAAGAAGATTTACCACCACTAGATTCAACTCTGCCAGACTTTGCCACAAAATTCAAAATGATTCTATATCCACACAAATGTTTTTGCCTTTTGATCTTACACAACAAAAGGTCATAGAAAATCTTCTATAGAAGCAGAGAGAACACCTCACTCTGGTTCAACCCATTATGGACCACATATCCATCCAAAAGACCAAAGTTGGTCATAATCCTATTAACCTGGTTGTTATGAATATTGCCAAAGAATTTTATAAAGTTATCACACATTTTGATTTGCTCCAAACTAAATCTTAGATGATGCCAACCAACTGAATCATATGCTTTTCACATATCCTGTAAGACCAACCAAATTTCACAACCTTTTTCCAAAGCATCTTTGACTATTAAGCCAACAGCAAAAATGGAAGACTGAGTTAAAATGCTTTTAAGACTGAGAAGTTGTTACCACACAGAACACCAAATTTGCTGCATGCAAATGAAATACGATCTGACAAAACCTTAGACAAAATTTTTTTAACAGTCTCAATAAGTACAATTGGTCTGGTGTTCATTAGAATTCCATCCTAGTTATATGGCTTGGGAATCATAAATACTCATGCCCTCTTCCAAGGAACAGAAACATCACCAACCTTTAAACAAGAGTTCAATAAATCCAGAAAACAAACCATCACACCATTACCACTATGCTTCCACAACTTATTGGATATGCCAGAAAGACCAGTGGCTTTGCTATCAGGCAACTCACTAACCACTAAAGACAATTTGTCTGAACTAATTTCACACATTATTTCTGAAAAAACATCATTATCTACATGAGCCAAGGGGGCATATTAATGAGTCCATATGCCAGATAAAACAGGACAACACTTTCTTTTGCGAGTCCAATCTACCATAATCTTATCAACTCTGGATCTAACTTCCTCTGGTTCGAGAATCAGCTCATCTCCAATCACCAAATGGTCCAGAACAATTTTATGAAATAGCTGTTCCAAAATGCTTCTAATCATGCCACTCTTATTTGAGTTAAAATTTTTCATATGCTTATCAATTACATCTCTAATGCATTCACTTTTGGCAAGTTCAGTCTCATAATATTTGGACTTTTGATACTTTTTCTTAATTTTTGACAAATAACTATGCAAAGCATTCAATTTTGAGCCATTTTGGAGTATAACTGTAAACTTAGAAGTCTCAATATTGTCTAAGGTCACTCAGACTTATACAAGATGATCAAACTCAGACACATGACCTGAATACAAGCACTTTAAAACTTTTACAACCAAAGATTTCAATCTGAAAACCTTGAAGACTGCTTATTTCTTGGACCATTAAACTCGCAGAACCAATATTTAGAAAACACTTCATTTGCTAAACCACAGACTGCATCTTTCAGGACCTCTCACATCCTATCCAAGTCACTATTTTCTTTTGTGACCAAAAAAGAATCTGAAAACAAAACTAAAGCAACTGAAGAAAGTTCCTTGAAACATATCCACTTAGCTGCATCTGTATTCTTGATTCCAAATTTTCATCAGTTCCTATTAGCTTGTCTATAAATATTATTTAGACAGGCATCTACCAAGCCCCTTAACCCTAATGAGACACTAACTATGTTATGATTGGTATCAAAAAAATCAGACACTAAAACAACCTCTTGCCTGACCACAGCCAAGACCAGATTTTCACTTATAAAAATGTAGTCGATAACTTTGTTGATCCTTTGTGAGTTGCTCCAAATACTTAGTTTGTACACAAGAGATCCACCCAGTGAGTTGACCAAACCCAAGTCCAAGCACTTCTTGAAACTGGCACACTTCTTGGTCCTATTTTTATTGAAATCATCACAAAGCACCACAAAAGAGCTCATATTTACAGCCTTGGAGATAAGCAAGTTGATGTCAAAAGCTTGAGCAAATTTTGTCTTGGCCAAAACACCAGCATACAAACCCAAAAATGTTACTGAAAGCTTATTCTTAAACAACAAGTGAACAGAAACAACCCTGTTAGGAACTTTCTCAACCTTTGAAACATGGCAAGCCAAAGAGCCACACATTACAATAGCCACACTCACACTAACATAATTTTTTTCTAGACCAGAAGTGAAGATTCTAACTCCTTCAAACTTGTTCTTTATCCAAAACTCAATATTTTATTTTAACTTAGTTTCAGTAAAAACAGAAACTATGTTACCAGATTCCAAATACCACCTAATAATGTTCTCCTGTTTTGCTAAATTTGTTATACCTCTAACATTACATGTGGCAATCTTCCACACAGGACTGGTCATTGGAAAGGTCAATCAATAGAAACCATACTAGTGTTGTCTATTTTAGCCGAAAGACCCATAACCATAATTACAAGATTTCTCAAAGTATCCTCTATTTTTCCAATAACAGAATTGTCAAAAATTACTGCCTCCACAACAGTCTCACCACCAATGGCCACACCCAAACCCTCACTCATCACTATATCCACCCCTTAATTCTGTGATAAAGGGGTTACCAACAACTGATGTTCAGGACTAAGCTGGGAAATCATTAGCACAGGTGTAGCCAACCCCTTAGCTAGCATATTGACACACTCTGCAAGACTGGCAAGACTGTGTTCAAGAGCAGCAAATCTATTATTGATTTTTACAGCAGCTATTAGGGATGGCTTTATCTTCGAAGAGGAGCCAACATTTTCTGAAACAATCCAGTCAGAAAAAAGAGAAAAAGAAGACCTATTTGCAATCTTCACCCAAAAAAGACCACCAAAAGAAACAGAATGAGCAACTGGTACAGAACATTTGGCATATATTGCAGCCAGCTTGCTTTTATCTAAATCCGAAAGCACTTTGTGGAATGAACTACTGGAAGAAATCTTTTCACTTTCAGCACAACTTAATGATGTATGACCTAACTTCCCACACTTAGCGCATTTGGCAGAAACAAGACTAGACCAATATAAATTAGAGCCTCTGAACACTGGTGTGGTTCTTATAACAGCATCTAAGGACTCACCAGAATCAAAGCAAACAACAGCATACCTGACCTGAGCATATGTAACCAGATAGTGATCAATGACACAAGTTTTCTCACTTACAGATCAAACAAAGTCCCAAATATCATGAGCATTAGTTCTTATTGGCAATATATAAAGCAGCACTCTATAATAATTTCTCTTATCCCATGATTCTTTGTCTAGATCAGCCCTGACAACACGTATGGCATCTTTCCCAATTAGGATAGACCACTCAGCTGTGACCAAATCAGCCTAATTTGATTGTTCAAATTCCACTAAAGCTTTTTGCCACAGCCCCATTAACTACATCTTGATCGACTTAATAATTCCAAATTCGGACAGTATAGCATGCACAGTCTCAGCTAATGTACCAACTGAAATTTCTTTTACCACCACAGCCCAATCTGAATGACTAGCAGATTTCTTAAGATCAGTATTTACTAAAATGTCCACTGCTCTTGCCTTTTCCATAGTCTGTACCAAGCTAGCTTCAGAAATGAAGAAAGCATGGATGATCCCAGAAAATTTTGAAGGGGCAGAGGCCCTCCCAAAACTATTAAATCTTGAAAACAACCTTCTAATCACCATAAGCTTCTTCTGAAAAAATTTTCCAACCACTTTATTCAATCCAATATCCAGAGCAAAAAACTTTTTAACAGAAACAGGAACCAAATTTTTCAAGGGAGGGAGAAGCTCTAAGGGGGCATCCAAGAGAATATTGTCATCAACATTAAGATTTGAGAAGTTTATTTTTCCTAACGGCTTGCCCAAAGCCATCTTAGTTGTGGTGCCTGGCCCTTTAGACATCTGATCATGCTTCTTGTCAGCAATAATGCCACTCTCACCATAGTCAAAGCTAGTTTCCTTCACTAGACACTCCTTTTCCATATCGATACTCTTAGATTTAGTAGTGTCACCAGTCTCAGAACCCTAAGAACAACCACCAGACATCTTAGCTGGAACCCCTTTGCCATCAACACCCTCTTCCAAAGCAACACTTTTTCTCTTTTTTCTTAACAACACAAATTTAAAACCACCACCAGAACCAGACTTTTTAGCAATTTTCTTTATAACAGCAATACTAGGGCCAACAGTGGCCTTGAAATCAAAAAATGGTTTGGTTTTATTGTACTAAATAATAAAAAAAAAAAAAAAAAAAACTACTTTCAAAAAACTATATGGTTCTTTTTGAGAATTTGGGATGAATGAGAGAAAGAAGTTTTTTTTAGTATAAAAATTTAAAACTGTTTAAAATACTATTAAATTAAGAAAATTTACAAAATTAATATTTTATTATAAAAAATTTATCAAAAATTTTTGGAAAATTGCCAAATTTTTTCAACAAAATATTTTAGTTATTAATGTTTTTATATAATATTTGGTGTTATTTTATCTTAATTAAATAATAATAGCAATAAAAAAATAGTTATTTATGTTAACAAAACTTTTAAATCTGCTAAAATTAAATATTTTTTTATTAAATTAAAAACAACAATCATAATTTAAATTTTTAAACATTTTTAATAATATTGAATTTAAATGGCTTTATAACAAAAATTTTAAACTTAATACTAAACAATTTTATTAGATTAAATTTTAAGCTAATTATAAATATATTATATGTTATAAATCAAAAAAAACATCAATAATTTTTTAAAAATAAAGCAAAATTAACACTAAACCAATTATTTTATTAATCTAACAAATTAATAAAACAATAAATTCTAAAAATTATAACAATATTAAAAAACTGACTTTTAAGTAAAAAACATTATTTTATATAAAATAATATTATTTATTACCAAAATTATAAAAATTCAAACAATCTATTTAAAAATTTTTATTTTATTTTGGTTTAACAAGTATGACCCAATCATTATCTAAAAAACATGTGATATATACACATCACAAAGCCAAATACAATTTATGTGCTTATAACATGTAACCAGCCATTCAGACCAGTCTAGGCTACACTACAAATCAGCCACCACTGACATCATATCTCCCAAGCCTGAAAAAATCAGACAACAAATATGCAAACCAGAATACACACCCCTGGTTTTATCTATACTAAGCAATCTGACAACTCCACTACTCAAACTACCTCTATCATCATCAATGAAATGTATCACACTGCCATTAGCAACTATGTGTCCTGTCTTTTCCATAGATGCTTAGTAGTTAGATTTCCTGTATTATATCACAGATCTGTGAACTGAGACTAGATCCTTGATAAAATCAATTATTATCATACCAGCCACTTTAAAGTTACCAAAAACTCTCAAAGTCTTGCAATACCAGTTACTTGGCATGAAGTCTTTAACTAACATAGAGTAAAAATTGATATCACTCACACAAGAGAATAGGTTTTATACCACTATAGAAAAAGAAATAACAATATTAAGCAGTGATGATCATCTTATGCAAAACTCAAACAGGATTTCATTATGAGCTAACATATCAGAGAAGCACACAAAAAAATAATCAAACATGTCAATCATATCACAAAACAGACACTTAATACTAGAGTAAAAAACACAGTACATATGCCTACAAGTTGTCATAGGCAAATGGCCATACAACAACTTTATAAAATATGTTTTCAAAGCTGCTAACTAATGGCTCATGGAGTTAGAAACCATGTGACCATCAGAATGCCAGATTGCAAAAGTTTTCTTTCAATTAACTGTATTAACATTACAAGTATCACTGATCTTGGATCCAAACTTATTTTTCCATTTCACTTAATACAATATTTGGAAGAAATCTCTGACATAGTGTTGAACATTGCAAAATAGTGCCAGATTGCTCAATTTCAAAAAAAACTCATCAACATAAATAGAGAAAGTCACATTATAATGACAGACATCCAAGGCAATAATATTAGTGTGTTTGTTTCCCAAGACACTAAAATGGCCTTTGACTTTGAGCCAGGACACAGCTAGCAATTTTTTTTTAATAAAGTTGATAATCTGCTGATGCTCTATTCATAGACTCTTCTTGAAATCTGAATGAGCCAAAAACAATTTATCAAAACAAGCAGAAAGAGCAGTTTGGCTATTAGAATAGACAAAAACACTGCTACGTGAAGGGACATAAGTGAATGTAAGAGCAATGGCTTTGAGCTCAGTCAAAGTAGATGACATGACACATTGAACTTTTGCACTAACACCAAGGCCAAAATTGAAGAAAAATACAGCAGTTCTAGCAATAACAGAATCAGAACCAAAATGTCTCACAGAACTGTCTATATACACATTAAATGAAACCAGACCAAAATTCAGAAGAATAGTCTTAGTTTTACTAATTGTGTCAATAACAACAGGGCTTACTAAATGGTTAACAAATAAACATGGCACAATATCAGTCACTAGCAAGTGGACACTCAAAAAACAAATAGCCAAGTTAAACCAAACTGGGACAGAGCCATATAGATTTAAACATTTCCAATGCTTAAAACATTTCTAATGCTTAAAACATTTCCAATCAAAGCACTTATTTTTTTTGTTTAATAGTTAATTAACAAAAGCAATTCCATAATGTTTTAACAAACAGACTACCCTGAAAAAAACATTATCACCAAGAACTTCAAAAATTGGCATTCTAATAGAGTAATAAAAAGCAGTTAATAGAGCAAAAAAAAACAGTCCACAAAATAAGAAAATTTTCACTACTTCAGCTAAAAAATTATCTTTAGAATTGACTTGTAATCTAATAGGACAGCACAATAGATGAACAAGTGACCAGCTGGCAACTTGCAAATCCAAACACTAATAAATGAAAAGCCACCCTAAAATACCCAAAGCATTTACAAAATTAATAATAGATAATAACTTACACTTAGCCTGTACTTGGGTAAATAATTTAATGTCATAAAATAAAAGATGTGAGAATGTAATTGTAGAAAAATTGCAAAGGAGATGCACCTTGAATTTTAAGTCCTTTTTAACAATAGCACTTCACCTAAAGCAAACAGTGTTAGGAATAAAACTAAACTGAGTCCTGTAGCTAATGATAGGCTGTAGGATGGATGATATCAGATAGCTTTATGCAAAACCATAATTGAGAAGAAACGCATATCTGAATATGTTTTTAGTAAACTTGGCTTTAAAAGCCTTTTCATTGACAAGAAAATGTCCAAATATTGATGAGATTTATCTAGCAATTGGTAAACCACTAATGGACAAAGAAACATCTTTCCTTTGATTGATAGGAATGACAACAGTTTTTTCTGTGTTATAGAAATATTATTAAAAGCAAAAAATTTGCTAGCAATATTTAAAATATATTGGGTGGTAGTCTGACTACTACCCACTCAGATTGTATTATTCACAAAAGCCCTAGCAGCAAAGAAAGATGTTATCTCTGCTTTTGATTTTGCTCTGTCTAACTTAGTAATAAATCTTAAGTCAATTCTGTATTTACATAGATGTTTATGTTTCTTGATTTTACATAAAAAAGAATCATAAAAGATCCTCCAAAGAAGTAGAGAGAACACTTCATTCTGGTCAAGTCCATCCAGCACTTTATAATCATTAAAAAGGCCAAAATTCATTATAATCCTGTTAGTTCTGTTCAAATAAATATTCTTAAAGAATCTGATAAATCTATTGTACATTTTAATGTGTTTTAAACTACTCCTTAAATAAAATTATCCCACAAAATCATAAGCCTTACATATGTTCTGTAATACCAGCCAAAGTTTTTTCTCTTTTTCCAAGACATTTTCTATTATCAAACCAACAACAAATACAGATAACTGAGTTAAAATATCTCTTAAGACCAAGAAATTGTCATCTCTGAGAACATTAAACATATTGTAAGCCAAAAATATACAGTCAGACAATATCTTTGACAAAATTTTATGAGCAGTTTCAATTAAAGTAATTGACTATGTGTTAGTAAGGCATTCTTTTCAGTCATATAGTTTGGAGATCATAGATATTCATGTATATTTCCATAAAACTGGAACATTATTATGCACAAGACAAGCATTTAACAAGTTTAGAAGGCAATCTAACATCAAATTGCCACCATGCTTCCAAAGTTTTTTTGAAATATTTAAAAGGCCAGCAATCTTGTTATCTGGCAGATTCTTAATAACCACATTTAAGTCACCTAACTTGATCTTATCTATTACATCAAAGAAAGCATTGTCTATCACATAGTCCAAAAGAGCATACTGATAGAACCACAAATTAGGCACAAATTCAGATACTTTGTATTTCCTTGTCTAATTAATCATGATACCATCAACTTTGGCTTTTACTTCAGCTGGTTTCAGAATTAAATTACTATTTAATACCAAGTAATCAAGAATGATCTTGCAAAAAGAACATTTCAGAATACTATTAATCATATTTCTCTTCCCTGAGACAAAATCATCCATGCATTTTCCAATCACTTTGTTGATAAAAACACTCTTAGCCAACTTAGATTCAATATATTTAGTCTTGTAATAACATTTTTTGACAACAGACAATTATTTAAAAATCTCCACAAAATTGCTACAAGCATCAAGCAAACCAGAAATTTTAGAAAATTCTGCATTATTCATAACTGACCAAATCTTAACAAGATGAACAAACCTCAAGAAATCACCCACATTTAGAGTTCTAACTATCTTAACAATTAACAATTCAAGCCTGTAGAATCTAGAAGAATGTTTGTTCCTGAAACAATCAAAGATACTGTATCAACATTTAGAAAAAATAAAATTTGCCAACTTTATTATCACTTTTTTTAACAGACCCCACATAGAATTCAAGTCACCAAGATTCTTAGCAACAGTGAAGTCGTTTTTTAAAAGTAACATCTTAACAGCAACATAGTCTTCAAAACATGTCCATTTAGCAGCATTCAAGTCTTTGAAATTAAACTTTTAATAGTCTGTGTTAGTGAGCTTGCACAATGTATTTAACTGCTTGTTCAAAAGGCCACTCAAATCCACTAAGACTAACACAGCCAAGTAATCAATATCAAAATAATCAGAAACACTATTAACATATCCACCAAATACAGCAGACAAGAGATGACCACTCACAAAAATAAAGTTGATAGTCTTTTTTACCTCCCTGGAATTGTATCATGTAAAAAACTTGGATAAGAAACTGCTTAAAAGTACATTGTGTAACCCCAATTCCAAGCATTTCTTAAAATTTGCACTATGTTCAACCTTATTTTCATTAAAATTGCCACCGAGCAGAACATGAAAGCTTAAGCTTATTGTCAAGGCAATAAGAGAATTGATAGCAAAAGCCTGTTCAAACCTTACACCAGCATACAGACCCAAAATTGAAACAGAAGCTCTGCCAGCAAAAAAAAGATGAACAGAAATAAAACATCAGAGATTTCTAAAATTTTGCACATATGACAAGCAAGGTCTTTATTCAAAACAATTGCAACTCTTAATCCAAAATGTCTAGAATCTATTCCAGAACTAAAAACTTTTAAATCAGAAAATCTGTTTTTAATTTATGGTTTAGTGCAATTTTTGAGTTTTGTTTCAGCGAAAACAAAAACCAAATTGTAAGAATCTTTATGCCATCTAATAGCATTATCCTGCTTAGCCAAATTGTTCAAACTTCTGACATTACATATAGCAAACTTCCAAACCAGACAACTCATTGAGAAGGGAAAGAGACCAAAGAACTTGAGCTGGCATACAACAGACCCAACTTTGCAAGAACTGAACCAAAAAAGATTTTAAGAGCCACCAATTTTGATTCCAGATAGCCCACCTTAGTGGTCAGTACTTTTAAACTACTCTAACCCAAAACTGAGACATCTAAGGTAGCAGAAGAAGGAGGCAAAAGCACCATATTAGAACCATCCAAAACCAAGTCCATATTTGAATCTAAACCAGTAGATAGTAAGTCAGTCAGACTACAAGAGTAAGAAAAAAAAGCTAAAAGCACTATTTTCACATTGTTGAGCTTTTACATTAAACCAAAAATCTGATCTGTCAAGAGATCTAAAGAGTGTTTCAGAGATGTTAAATGTGCATACAAAGAAGAAACATTATTAGAAACAGAAAAGTGAGGATCACTTGAAGCCAAAGCACCAAAAAAAAAAGAGCCAGCACCAGAACCAGTAGATAAAACATGAGGAGAGAAATTCACCAAAACTACTTGGGTCCAAGATTTGCTACCAAAGGCAGCAGAGTGGAAGATAGGAACATTTTTTTTAGTATTGTTATGGTTTAAGAATTTAGCAAAAAGAATCATAAAAATAATACAAACTATTCAATCATAATATAGCACAGTAATAATCTTAGAAAAGTAATGATTAACATAGTAGCAAACACCATTTCGTGATAGTGGCAAGCACCAGTTCACAATAGCAGCCAACACCAACTGGTGATAGCAGCAAACACCAGGTTGAAATATCAAAAAGAAAGTATTTTTTTATAGAACTACAAACATGTATATATACAGTAGTTTTAATATTGGGAAATAAAAAATCAAGTAATAAAAATCATAACTTATCAAGCAACAGATCCAATTTTATCCAACAAACTCCACTTTAAATCATACTTTCAAATTAAATATCCCAAAAAACCTTTAAAAATCAAAAAAAGAAATGAAAAAGAATATTTAAAACGGAACTATCACAACCCAAAGTATTAAGAAACTTACTTGTATTATTTATTGAATGAAACTATCATTCATTAACTGAATCCCTTGGAAGAATAATCCTTGATCAAGATTATTCACGTTGTTACTAATTGAGAAAAGCTTTATTGTGAGAATTAGAAAAGCGCTAAAGACCATTAACATTTTGTGTTTCTAGATTAGAGAAACACATCAGGCAATTGCAAGGATAGCCTCAGAGAAGACCCCAGACAGTGGGTAGATTTCAGTTCAGCCTCTGAGAAGGAGTACATAAACACACACAACAATCAAGAATTAAAGAATAACTTACATCACAACAGTAAAAAGAAAGCCTTCAGTGTAACAGTGACATTATCACACAAATAGAATTAAGGAATTCACAAAAAACTGATTGCAATTAAAGTGGGATATCAGCAATTAAATATAACAAAAAAACCATCCCATAATATTTGGTGAACCCTATGAGGAAAGAAAATCAAAAAGGAAATAATAATTAGCAATAATTCATTGCTAAAAAGGAAAAGACAAAAGTGGTGACAAAAACCCCTAATCTTACTGTTCTTGAATTCTGCCGTGCTATTTACACACAAAATCAAAGTAATCTTGGATTACCAGAAGGGTGTTGTCCAGCAGAATCTGCCCTCACTTATTATATCAACGCCAGAATAAATTATCATATAGGAAAGGAAGAAGAACCACACGATGCAAAACTTGGATTGTATAGAGAATTATCACAATACACTACAAAAGAAGTAGCAGTAATAGCTGCAACTATTGTCAAAATCCATCAAGAAATTGAGCAATACGCCAACGAAAATTTTCCAATATCCACAGGAAACACTAGGGAATGCATCAACAAAACCAAAGAAAATTTAGAAACTAATCAGGAAAGTAACCAGCAAAAACTAGGAACACCAGCTCAAACGCCAAAGAAAACTGTCACTCAATCAATAAAGAAACAACGTATTTATTTACCAGAAGATAAATCATACTATTTTTCACCAGAAAATAAGATACAAATTCCATTAGGAGCTGCATCATCATCAACATCAACTCCACAAATGCCAAGAACTCCTAGTTATATTGATAAAATTAAACAACGTAACTGGGGAGACATACCAATTACAGGAGGATATTCATCACTATTCCAAAACCCTCTTTTTCAGCCAAAATTTAGAACGGGGTTTGAAAACCGTGAAAAGGAGTCTGAATTGGAATCTGAAAAAGAGACCAGCGAAAAAACAATCACAAGACCAGTCACTGGAACAAGCAGCCAGTCCAGAAACCAAGAAACTTGTGATCAAAAGGAAGAACTGAATATAAGGGAAGCCACCTTTAGGAATGCTCAAGGAAATATCATCCCACCTCCTCTTAGACCAATAAACCCACCAGCAGAAAACGGCAATGAAATGACCACACCATACATTGCAAGACTAACAGATTTCTCAGGAGAGAAAGAAGAAACAGACGTGCACACATGGCTTAGAGAAGCACAAAAAGCCATCCAGGCAAATAACTGAAACGACCAAAGAGCAATTCAAACATTACCTTTCTTCCTGAAAGGCACAGTCGACTCATGGTATCAAAGCCTGGAAACAAAACCCACGAGCTTCGCCGAATTTAAAAATGCACTCCTGGAGTATTTTAGTAACCCAAACGCCGTAATCCAACTACAGAACAAATTCAATACTATCAAGCAAAATACCAGTGAAACTGTTACCCAATACCTTGCTCGATTCAATCGAATTCGCTGTCAGATTGAAGCAATTGAACAAGGATACTACACTGATCCTCAGGTTTTAAATCAATTTATTAGAGGATTAAAAAGCAGCATTTTAGGAAGAGTACGCCCTGCCCACCCTAATTCCTTACCAGAAGCCATTACGCTCGCCAGAGCCCTTGAATCGGCTGAGAAAGAAGCTAACCATAGTCAAATAGTTAACATGGTAATAGAGGAAAATAAGACAGAAACATTAGAGAAAAGAGTAACACGATTAGGGGAGGAACTCTTTAAGAAAATAGAAAGTTACCTCATCCCGGAACTAAGAAAAAATACATACCAACCACCCCAAAGACGCAGTCAGGAAGTCAGTGACAGTCGAAATAATCGCTCGTCATGCCAGAAATTCAGAACAGAAACACGCACCTGCCATTTTTGCAAATGCATAGGACATTTGATTAGTCAATGTCGAATGCGAATGATGCAGGAAGCACGCGAAAATAATTACTACATGCCACCCCAAATGCCCAGAAACCAGTACACGCCAATACCATGCCAATATCCCACCATGTATTAAAATCAAAGAGCTTACCAGCAACAGCCCATGATAGCCAACCCGAATTGGCGTCCCGAGGCCCGAAATCAGCCCATGTAGAACCAAAACGCATTGGTTCAGAGGAATTCAAACCATGCCGGAACCAATCAGCAAACCAATCCAAACTACCAAAATTATCAACAAACTTACCTTAATATACTGGAAAACCTGATCATCAGAAACAATGATGGTAGAAACATAAACAGAACCAAAAATTTCTCCAAATTGAGCCAAACAATACCACCAGCAGTTGCCACCGAAGATAGCAGCCTCGCAGCTATTTTTCCTTTTGAATTAGAGGAAAATGAGGCTATGTTCAGTGGAGCAGCATTGGACGAAAAACGCCCAATCACTGCTATGTATATGGAAGCCACTGTAAACAATACCCCAATCAAACTTATCTTAGACAGCGGATCCGCTAGAAGCATCATAATGCTTCAACTAGTAAACCAACTGGGTTTCAAAGTTGATCGTGCTGCAACGTCCCAAATCATAACAGCCAATGGAAGTACAAAGCTGCCTCATGGCGAAATCGACTCATTCCTTTTCGAAATTAACAGCATAGTAATACCTACAAAAGTATTAGTAATGGACGCTACACAATATCAAGCGTTAGTAGGAAATGACTGGCTAACAAAAGCCAACGCCACCCTAAACTGGACCACTCAAGAGCTTTTGATCAATTATAATGGCCACCAAGCCAAAATTCCAGCCACCTGTGGCCACTTCCAAAAACCCAGCACCAACCAAAGACCTACCTTCGAATTTGAAGAAAATCTAGCACTACCAGCCATCGAAACCTATCAGCTCTCTTGGGCTGATGACCAAAGAACAGGATTACCAGCCATACCAACGTGGACCAGCAAAAAAAGATCCGAATGGAACCAGGTAAGTTCATGAAGAAACCACCAGCAATGCAGACCAAAGCTAGAATGCTCAGTTTGCAAGAAGAAACTCTTGTCTATGACTGTGTGCAGCGCACCAGACGAAGACCCAAGAAACCCCACCCACTACTATTATAACCGTTGTAACAAAGAAAAATACGGTTACCCAAAAAGACACGGAAAATGGGACGAGGAACCATGCCTCACTTGTGGAGAACCGTTACCAAGAGGGTGCGACTGGAATGACTTACCAGGCAGAGGAGGAACGTGTGACGCAACTTGCCAATACACGATTCTCATCTGTGACTGAGTAAGAGGAGGAACGCCATTCGAAGTAGCGTTCAACAGAGCGTTAAAAAGACTACAGCACTATTCACACGACGAGGACGAGTTGTACAACACCGCACAAGCCAAAGTAAGAGGAGGAACCGCCGAAGAAATACGACGTTGGAAAGAGTCAGCTGAAGTAGCCGACGAAGTCGCCAGCTACAACATGTTTGACCCAGTGGACAAATTCCAGGACTACTACCAACAACTATGCCCCACTTGACAAGAGCAAGAACAATATCTCGCCCAAATCAACACTTACCTCTGCGAAAACTGTCTCATCCCGTGCCAAAATCAGTGCTGTGAAGAATATCAAGACGAAAGGGACTTAGAAAAAAAAATGGAAATTGAGAATCAGCAGTCTCAAAATCAATCAATAAATCAACAAGACTCACCTGACGGTCCCGAGTCAGAAAAATTTGTAGCCTATACCGATCTAGAACAGGTGACCGACATCTGATACTTTGACAATAGGCACTTAGGAATAATACCCGAAAGAGCCCATCCAACCAACACCGAATTTGATCTACATTATCCGGAAGACCAATCCACAATGCTACCACCCAGAAGCATTACCAAAATCGACCTAAAAATAGCAGTTGAAATTCCGCCAGGAATAATGGTTCAAATGGCGTCGCGATCAAGCCTCACGAAAAAAGGAATAAGCATTCAAGGAGGAGTAATTGACTCTGAATACACTGGAAATTTGATGGTTTTACTACAGAACAATTCAGAAAAGCCTTATACTATTGAATCTAAGGAAAAAATTGCACAAGCAATTTTCCTACCATTGGTAAAAATTGGGAAATTCGTGCCAGTGGAAAATTGTGAGGAATTGTCACAAACAATGAGCGGAACTTTTGGTTTCGGATTGACAGGAAAAGGAATTGAAGCGAATTTTGCTGAAACAATAGAGAAAAAAGGCGAAGTAATTAAAAATGAGCAGTCCATCATGCTCCTACCATATGGAAAATCAGAAATAAGAATAAAAAGGACAATTAAAAAAAAAGACCTAATATTTGAGTCCTACCCAGAAACTTGCCAACAGTTTCTCATAGGACTTACTAACCTTTTTATTTCAGCTGATAAAGCTCAATGGATAAAAATTCCTATCGCAAACACCACAGAAGAACCCATCTACATTCCGGAAGATACCATCATTGAATACCTCGGAATGGAGCTAAAAAACGTGTCAACACCACAAAAAATTCTAAATTTCCCAGAAATTGTCCTCTACTGTGAACTCACTTCAATAAATTGGCAACAACCAGTAGAATGCTATCAATTTATGCCAGAAGAATTGGCCAAATTAAACATTGGAACAATGGATTCTGACCAACAGCGACAATTAAAAGCATTAATTTTAAAATACTCTGATATATTTTCAAGAAATGGCGAATTTGGAAGAACCAACTTGGTTCAACACCAAATCCCCACTGGAGACACCAGACCTGAAAAACAATGCACTTACCGTGTCCCACCAATGGAGCATAATTTTATCAGAGAAGAAATCCAAAGCATGTTGAAAAAAGAAATAATACAACCATCAATGAGCCCATGGTCCTCACCAGTTGTTTTAGTAAGGAAAAAGAACAGAAAAATTAGATTTTGCATCAACTATCACAAACTAAACAGCAAAACAACCAAAAACTCATACCTAATACCATTAATTGACAAAATCTTCGACATTTTTGGAGGAGCAAAATGGTTTTCTACACTGGACTTGACCAGTAAGTACTGGCAAGTGGAAATGGACCCAAAGGACAGGCATAAAACAGCATTCACAACACAAAATGGCAATTATGAGTTCAATGTAATGCCATTTGGATTAACAAATGCTCCTGCGACATTCCAAAGACTAATGGACGTAATTTACTCCGGAATTCTGTGGCAATCCGTTGTTGTCTACTTGGATGATACAAATGTTTTCTCGTCAAAATTCACGGATCATCTCCAACATTTACAACAAGTTTTTGAGAGATTGAGAC